>CM053406.1:13298214-13317614 GCA_028644305.1 Xerus rutilus | reverse complement strand
CAAAAAACCAAAGGCCAAATGTTCTCTCTGATAAGTGGATGCTGATCCATAATGGGGTGGAGGGCATGGGAAGAATGGAGGAACTTTGGTCAAAGGACCAAAGGGAGGGGAGGAGAGGGGACATGGGGGCAGGAAAGATGGTGGAATGAAATGGACATCATTGCCCTAGATACATGTATGACTGCACATATGGTGCAACTCTACATTGTGTACAGCCAGAGAAATGAAAAGTGCTCCATTTGTGTACAATGAATCAAAATGCATTCTGCTATCATGTATACCTAATTAGAATAAGAAACAGACCTCACATTATCAATTGTTCACTTGTGAATGTGCTGTGCCTTTGGAAATAGAACTTATTTTCTGTTGGTTGGGTACAAAGTTATCAATTGAATCAAAATTATTCAGTTGTTATTCCAGCCCTCAATACCCTTATTTATTTCTTCTCTCTTTGATCTGTCTTTTTGAGAGAGCTGTCTCATAGTTCTCATTGCATTAGTGAATTGTGAATTATTTAATATTAGTTCTGTCAGTTTTCCCTTATTATGTTTCAAAACTATGTTTTGGATAAATATTCTCAAAATTATTCATTTGTTGCAGCCAGATATCAGGTCATTATAGTTTAGAAACCAGGTAGCTGTCATAGACCCATTGCAGCATGGGATCGTGGGGGATTACTGAAGTCTTCATGTTTTTAACATCTGCAGCTGATGGTAAATTCATATAGACCTACCAGGGGCTTAGTGACCATTCTCATAGGCATGGAAAGGCCCTTACCAAAATGCCATAAAAGAACCAGATGCATTCAATGGTGCCAGACCTGCTCTCCGTATCTATAGATAAGAATCCAGGGCCTGGGAACAGACAATTAATATTTGAAAACCTTGTAGAGGCCCTGGACCAGATTCCTGAAGCTTAGGAAGTAGAACCCAATTACCCATCATGGCTTTGGATGATCGAGGCCTGCATTCACATCCACTGGACTGAACGGACCTTCACTTCCCCCTCTGCCTTGTCCCTTCTGCTGACTCATTCCAGAGCTCAGCCATCGCCAATTTTAGTTGCACCTCCTAGGGTGCTCATGCTTTTAGAAATCTCTGCCTTCCAGCTCACACCATCCTGCCTCTTCTGTGGCACCAGGAGAGCCTGCTCTGGAGGAAGATTCCATTGGTGATAGCACCTTCTTAGAGCTAAGCAGGACATGAACGCAACCACTATGCGTCAAAGTCAGAAGACATGGTGCTGCAGTTCATCTGAAGTCCTGCATCCCATTGAGTAGTTTCCTTTAATATTCTTTGTCGTAAAAATGTTGAGTCTTGTTTCTTATAATCTTGTAACTTCATACATATTCCTTAGATTTCTGAAGTACAGTCGTTCCAAGAGAAATGGAGTTTGGCAGTTACCAAGTTCTCATAGACTTAAGGCACAGAATTAGGTTTTAGGTCTTTGCAGTACTGTGGATGGAACCCAGGGCCTCATGCATACTATGCAAGCACCGTACCACTGAGTACACCCCCAGCAAGTAGTTTTTTGAAGGAATTTGAGTACCCAAGTTCAGCTCTTAAGTCCAGCATCTTCTTCACTGCTGTGAAAGGTGCTTGCAGCCCAGCCAGGCCATGATGCTACGTACATCTGGGTTAGGACTGGATTCTTGTCCTCTCTGGTTCTCCGAATTTCTAAACCTCCTGGTTATTCTTGCCACCATTCTGGTCCACCCCAAGTGCAGCATTAATTATGTCAGGTGTCCATTCTGAAATTCACAAGGAGACACTGTTTGCTCCAACCTGTTTTTAAAAATCTTTCTGTGAACTATTCTAAAAACACTTTATTTGGGGGGTCAGCATGAGAAGAACATGGGGGACTCCGGGGCCAGCTAGCCCTGGCTATGAATCCTTGCTTAACCTCCCTGCAGGGAGGCCTTTGGCAGGGTTCATTTCCACCCCCACCCCTCAAAGCCTGCCTGATGACAGCTGGCTGCCTTTGGCCATGTGTCTTCATGAGCATGTCACAGTGCCTGCTGTGGCAGTGCCTGCCCCTGGCAGCCTTCAAATGGAGCTGTAAAGCAGCAGCAGAAGTAAGAATGTTATCTAGACCTTATCTATCCTTTTAAACTCAGTTCAAATTCCTTCTCCTTTTAAAATTACTCTGACCTGATTTTATCTGACCATTCTTCTAAGTTGTATCAGTTAGCTTCTGAACAATTCCTTTAGCAATTTTGATTATCCATTGCCCCTCGATACTGCTTAGGGATCTTGGAAATCCTTCCTGAAATGCCTCCTTGGCTGCTTGTCCTGAGTGCTGTTCATTCGTGCCCGAATGCACCCAAGTAATTCAGAGGCCGGGCAAGGGCTTATGTGTGGCAGGCAGCTCGGTGTCTCATGCAGAACTGTGCCAGGCACATAAAATATATTTAAAAATAACAGATTTTCCCAAGATTATTATGAGTCACAGTCTTTAATGCCCTTACGTAGATTTTGGAGGTGTATATGTATAAAGTTCAGATTATCAATTTTTGCAAGAAATATGAAAGGTATTCTTATCTACATTATTCTACATTTCAGAGACTCTGTATTTAAATAAAAATCAAATGTATAACAAATTTTTAATTTCACATTAATTCATAAGAAATCAATAAGCCAGTTGGTTTTATGTATAGAAGGTTCTCAGGTAGATGTCTATAGAGAGCATGATTAGCCCAAACTTCTTTGTTTATAATTCTAAATATGAAGAATATTGCAGAGTTCAGTTTGAAACTCCAAGAAGCTTCACTCTCCACTGTTTCTGGAAAACTGGGCAATCTTAACACATGGCTGTGTACAAACATTCTATTTTATTGATATGATTCTGAATTAGGAAATATTCTATTTTTTCATAACTATATTTTCTATATTTAAATTTTTATTGGGAGGATTTTTTTTTTATTTGTTCTAATTAGTTATACATGACAGTAGAATGCATTTTGACACATCATACATAGAGTACAATTTCTCACTCTTCTAGTTGTACATGACTACAGTCACACCAGTAGTGTAATCATATATGCCCATAGGGTAATAATGTCCAACTCATTCTACTATTCTCCTACCTCCATATCCCCTCCTCTCCCTTTACTCTCTACTACCTAAAGTACCTCTATTCTTTCCTAGCCCCACCTCCCACCTTATTGTGAATTAGCATCCGCACATCAGAGAAAACATTCAGCCTTTTGTTTTTGGGGATTGGCTTATTTTACTTAGTATAATATTCTCCAGCTCCATCCATTTACCTAAAATATGCCATAATTTCATTCTTTTTTAAGGCTGAGTAATATTCCATTGTGTATATATACCAAATTTTCTTTATCTGTTCATCTGTTGAAGGGTATCTAGGTTGGTTCCATAGTTTGGCTATTGTGAATTAGGCTGTTATAAACATTGATATGGCTACATCACTATAGTATGCTGATTTTAAGTCCTTTGGGTATAAACCAAGGAGTGAGATAGCTAGGTCAAATTGTGATTCCGTTCCAAGTTTTCTGAGGAATCTCCATACTGATTTCCAGATTGGTTGCACCAATTTGCAGTTCCACCAGCAGTTTGTGAGTGTACCTTTTTTCCCACATCCTCACCAACACTTATTGTTGCTTGTATTCTTGATGATTGCCATTCTGACTGCCATGAGATAAAATCTTAGTTTTGACTTGTATTTCTCTAATTGCTAGAGATGTTGAACATTTTTTCATATGTTTGTTGATCAGTTGTATTTCTTCTGTGAAGTGTCTGTTCATTTCCTTAGCCCATTTATTGACTGAGTTATTTGTTTGGGGTGTTAATTTTCTCTTCTTTTCATTCCTTCCTCCCCACCGTGTTTTTCCTTGAGAGAGTCTGGTGGGGAGGATCGTACTAGAAAAATACTCCAAAGAAGCATCATAGAACGGGGTACTTTTAGAGATAAAAATGTGCTAGCACTGTTAAGCTGAAACAGTAGCTTTGTCCATTATGGTCTTCTTCATTGTATTAGAACCCTATATTCAGAGTCATTTTTAAAACTCCATGCTTTATTTGTACTTCTAACTAAAGGTCTGAGAGTCTCCTCTGAACTGATATAGGGAATGATGAAATAAAAGTCATTTGACACGGTGGCACAAGCCTATAATCCCAGCACTTAGGGAGGCTGAGACAGGAGAATTGCGAGTTCAAAGCCAGCCTCAGCAACAGCGAGGTGCTAAGCAACTCAGTGAGACCCTGTCTCTACATAAAACACAAAATAGAGCTGGGGATGTGGCTCAGTGGTCAAGTGCCCGAGTTCAATCCCCAGGACCAAAAAAAAAAAAAAAAAAATCATTTCAGATACATTATAGATACAATATACTATATACAATGTCTTCTGCCAAGATGTGTGTTCCATTCTGAAGTTGCCTTTCTGTGCCTTTGCACAAAGTGAGTTCTTGAACAAAACACATTTTATTAATTCTAACAATATTTTGCTTATATAGAAAAAGTTATTTGTTGAAATATTTACCTAAGGAAAAAAGGCATCCCGTTGGTCTGCCAGGCTTAACGTTGCTAAAACAGGTCTTTGGGAGGTACCTGCCTGGGGGAGTGGCTGGTTGGGTCAAGGAGGGGCATGAATGGAAGCCAGTTCCCAGGGTGGCAATGCCTCTTGTGTGTGCTCTAATTGTCTTGAGGCCTCAGTCTTATTGCTTTGTCTGAGAGTACAGAGCCTATGCCAGCTCGGCATGCACCACCATTAGACCCTCCTTGGAAAAATTCTGAAACATATTTAAATATTCAACACTAAGATTTTATTGGCAAATACTGAAAACTGATAAGGATTCAGTCAGTAAAATTATGTGCATACTCAGCGTGTATTAGATATAGGAAATCATGAATTCCAGCCAGAGTGTTTTCCAGTTGTTTACTTGAAATATATGTTGGAGTGTATTCTTTCCTCATTAGACATTAGGGTATACATGGAAAATCCTCAGGTAAACAGAGCGTACTTAACTTCTTGTTGTTGTTGTGATTCTTCTTCCTCCTCCCCCTCCTCCTCTCCCTTCTCCTCTCCCTGCTCCCATGGTCCCACACATGATAGGCAGACACCCTACAGCTGAGCTCCATCCCCAGCCCAAGGCCATGTATCTTGACACTGAAGTGTAGAGATATGTATATTAGCTATAAAACTATAGTAATATAGAAATGAGTAACCCTGTATAAAAAAGATTCAGGAGAGCTTCATCTACATATCATGGCAACAAGAGAATCGCATTAATTATATATCACTTGAAAGTTTTATACATATTCATCTGTTACTCCAGTTTTAATGTGGAACCTCTAAGACCCAAGCATTCTGGTTTAGTCTGTGGCAAGAGCTTCGGTGGAATGATTTGAAATAATAAGATAGAGCCTAGAATCCTGAGAAGATAAGGTGACAATACAGACGCCTCCCTCTTATGTCCTGCTGCAGATTAGACCTGAGTGTCCTCCAGAGGTCCACATGGTGAAGGCTTGCTCCCCAGGCGCCACTGGGAGGTGGAAACCTGAAGAGGTAGGGCCTCACTGGTGGCAAATCTTCACGTTGTGGGGTGGGGTGTGCTCTTGAGCAGGATCGTGGGACCAGCCCCTTTGTCTTCTCTCACTCTCCTTTTTTTTTTTTGTTTGGTACTAGGGATTGAACCCAGGGGCATTTAACCACTGAGCCATATCCCCAGCCCCTTTTTAAAATTTTGAGACAGGGTCTCACTAAGTTGCTTAGGCTCTTGCTAAGTTGCCGAGGCTGGGTTTGAACTTGCGATCCTGCGTCAGCCTGGAATTATAAGTGTGTGTGTGCCACCGAGCTTGGCCCCTTTGTCTTCTTCCCTTTGGCTTCCCAGCCCTGAGGTGAGCAGTGTGGCCCCCCATGCACTCTTGCCATGACGTGCTGCCAAACCACAGGCCTCCGGGCAACAGGGCCCGCCAACAACGGACTGGAGCCTCCAGAACCAGGAGCCAAAATGAACTTTTCCTCTTTGTGAGTTTTGTTCTAGTATTGGAAAGCTAACACATGTCCCAGTGTATAAATTTGCAATTTATATATAATGTTAGGTTGAAGGAGAGAGAGAAAGGATACGGAAACCTTGGCCCTTCCCTCCTTCTATCAATTCCTGGTCTTTCCAGTTGTGATTACCTCTTGGGAGTTTAGGTACATTCTTCTGTAAGAACAGTGGTAATTGGTGCTTAGATCCCACATGTGAGGACCATTGTGGATTAAAAGCATTTATTAGCAGGGCTGGGGAACACACACACACACACACACACACACACACACACACACACACACACCCATTGGAACCTAGAGCACATTTTTCTGTAGAAGTAAATCAACATATACTAAGACTCTCTTGGAATATCTTTCATGTAAAAATTGATCCTGCCTGTGTTCACTGAGTTGAGTGAGCATGTAAAGAGAATGGTAAAATGCTAGGTTCTCCTGGGGAACTTAGAGCTTTTTTCTCATTGGAACTCGATGAGCTGTCCTACCACTTGGTACACTTAGAGACTACTCTCAATTGTGCATTTTTTAGACTAAAAATAAAGATTTCTATGTTCTGTTATTTATTTTTATTTATTTATTTACTTTGATGAGCAGAGCTTTCCTATCTAAAACTTTAAGCACTTGTGACAATGTCTATGATGGGGCTGAGGTTGTGGCTCAGTAGCAGAGTGCTCGTCTCGCACGTGTGAGGCACTGGGTTTGATCCTCAGCACCCCATAAAAATAAGTAAACAAAATAAAGATACTATGTCCATGTATAACTAAAAAATATTTTTAAAAAAATGGCTATGATGCTCACGGGGTCCCTCAAGAGTACAAAGAACAGATGGTGAGAGGTCTGTTGATATGAACTATTGACCTGCTGTGAAATATTGAACACAAGAATTTATTTTTCCTCCTCCAAGGTCATTCTTCTTGAAAGATAGCCAAGAAAACTTTTTCTTCTGATTATTTCTGACAACTTCTCAGAAATTCATTCAAACCTGCCTTTAAAAAATTCATCCAGGCTTTAGGAGCAGGGATTTTAAATATCAAATGTTTATATTTACAGAGAGAGAATTAATCCCCCCCCACACACATACTAGGTATTATCATTAAAGGCAAGTTATTTAGTTTTGCTCATTCTTATGTAGAGTTGGCCATTGAGATCCAGATCCCATATTCATTGATTCAAGCAACCATAGGTCAAAAATATTTTTTAAAAAAACTTGCAAGTGAACTAAGTACAAACTATTTTTCCTTGTCATTATCCCCTAATAATGCAGAATAACAACTATTTACATTTTAATAGATATTATAAGTAACTTAGAGATGATTTAAAGTATACAGGAAGATTGCATAAGTTATATGCAAATACCCATTTTACATAAGATTTGAGCATCCTCAGATTTTATAATCCTTGGGGGTCCTCAAGCCAATCCCTCATGAAGATCATGAACCTTTATGGTTCACAAATTCAGTTACTCCAAAGCATCACTGAGGACTTGGTTTCTCCCTAACTTTCTGCTCTGCTATCCTTGAAGTTGACTCTCTCTCAGCAAACCTCCTCTAAATGGTCACAAGGTGGCTGCCGAACACAAATAGGGTGACAGATTCCCTTGTCCATGTGCACCAGGAGAGAAACACCTCTCCCAGACTTTCAGGAAAGTCCCTTCTTGAGGCTCCTGACACCTCCTGCATCCTGGAGGCAGTAGCAGTACTGAGAATGCCATGCACTGATCGGCCTGGGTTGTTCACAGTTCACCTGTAGAGCCGGGGATGGAGAGAGCTCCACCAGTACCCTGTGGCTGTGTGTAGAAGGGGTGAGGAGGTGGATACCTCAACAAAGCAAGCTGTTGGGAAGGGAAAAGCGGAACATCAATGCTGTGTAAGCAACTGATAACACCCATTAAAGTGAGACCACTGTCCTTAATCGTCACATTCTTTTTATTTCTAAATGAAACACAGTTCTGAATATAATCTGTCAGTCCCTAGATCTCATCCCTATCTGCCATTGCAGATTCTCCATCCTTCTACAAAGTTTCTGAAGTTATTTCCCAGCACCTTGGAGGGGGCCATATCTCATATTGTGAGGAACTATGGTATTGTCTTCATCTTCTGATTTAAGTTGCTGAGGTCTCCTTGACTGGAAGATGCCCTAAATGCAGCTGATCTTGTACCCAGAATCACCCATGTAGCAGAGCCTGGCCTGGACCAGTTGGTATGTTGTTCTTTGGAGTATGTGCCAGAGTCATACTATATTCAGTGTAGAATCAGAGGAGATGTTTCTCTCATAAGGAGTTTTAAGTGAAACTCATTGTTTTTAAAATGCTTTCTGCTCTCCATTCCTCTGAGATCTTAACAGTCTTCCTCTGAATTGTTAAGATTCAGATACAGGCTATGGGGACAAGGACAGAAGACAGTAGACCAGTAATGAATCTGCTGAGGGTGGGTCCAGGCTTCTGGCTAGGAACCATGTGGAACTAGGTTGTAACGAGGAAGTGGCATTTGGCAGCCAAGTTAAATAGATCAATGTTGGCAATTTGGAAAGCTCTTTCTCCTTCTAGAGCTCTACATGAGGGAAAATGTGTCCCAGACTCAAGACCTTGAGTCTGCACTCAGATTGATTTGGATCACTGTCTGATTGCTGGTTGCAAGTTACTTAAATGAGTTACAATCTGTATGCCACTGTCACTGAGGACATGCTGTCCTCTTTCCCAGCAATACATGTGATCTGAAGAGAAATCTTTGGGGAAAAAATAGAACTTTTCTTCTAGTCTGTCAAGGCTTTAATGTTTTGATTTAGCAATTCAGGTGGAGGCTGGGCAGAGGGCTTTCTTCCTACTGGATGGTTTTTCTCGGTTCTTGACTGCACCAGCACAGGCCCCTGGGGAAACTCTATTATTCTCTTAGCTATAAAATAGGTGCTAAAACACCCAGCAGCTTCTGGCATTTGTTCCTTTATTCCTCAAGGCTTGGCACCCCAGGGAGGTTGACTGAGGTAGTAGCATGGGCAGCCCTGCTTTGCACCCCAGAGAATAGGAAGAAAGCACAGTTACAGCTAAAGGGCTGCATGCAGTATAAACTTGGCTTCAGTAGACCTGTGTGCCCATGATGAGCCTTTGCTTCTACCTCCCATGCAGATAAAAAGAGGCAAGTTATATAAATATAATACAGCTTCCTGAACAAAATGTATTTAAAGGGTCGGATAATCCATTTTCTGCAGTTCTATGGAATTGCGGTTGTCTGAAATCAGCTAATAGATTTATTCTGGCATGGTGCCCAATGAAGAAAGTTTAGGAACAAGGGCAAACTGGCTCTTCCTCTTGTCAAGCCAAGACCATCACAAGACAACACTGGCTTCTGGCTTCCAGGGCTGGCGTCTGGCTCTGATTGGCTGTATTTTCTGTCTGTTCCCCATGTTATCCCCCTCTGCTTCAGCCATGTTGCTCCTTTCACCACTAACTTGGATCTGTTTGTATCCTGTCCTGTCTTCTCTGCTAGGAGCAGTGGCTCACTTTCCAGATAAACAATGAGCCTAGCATCTGTGCTTACCTCAGCCATACCTAGGTGTTACCTTTAGACACAGAAAAGGCCTAGTCTTCAATATCTCATGTTACCGATGAGAAAATGGGTAGAGTTACAGAATTACTGATGCCATCAAATTTGCAGAGCAGGTTTATGTCAGAAACTGAACTGAAATCAATCAAGATCTCTCTTCTCCTAGCCTAAGACAGTAGTCACCATGAATCTGCAACTAGAAGATACTTTATTTTCTCCACAAAGGACCTAGACACACGCATGCACACACACACACACACACACACACACACACACACACACCCCACATAATATGTAATGATGAGAAATCAGGGTCGATTATTTAAAGTTGATTTGTTAAATTAGTCTGTTTTGAGCTTAGGATGCCAAGCATTAAATCATGCCCATGAAAATTGGGCCTGTTTAAACATATTTGGGCTGGTTACCTAACGAACTACTTTGGTTACCTAACTACTGAGATTTGCGGGTTTTAGCATCCCCACAATGTTTGATCACCAATGCTTAATTTTAAATCTTGTTATTTCTGGAAAAAAAAAAAACAACAACTCAAAAACCAAGTAGCCCGTTATGGATATCAGTTCAAGATTTAAAAATTCCCTAGCTTGTCTTATAGACCTCAATATCAAGAACTACTAGTTGCAAATTTATTAGGTCATTTTGTATCAAAAAGTCAATTATGAAATGCCTAGAGTTTTTCATTTATAAGACATTGAATTTGCATTAAAATTACCTAGAAAAATATAACCTGGTTTCCCCTTCACAGCATCTATACTGCTATGGCCCAGAATCAACTGTCTTTTAGAACTGCAGGGGCTAGTAATCCCCCTATGGTAACAGTAAAACTGTTGTCTTATTGTGAAGTGCCTGTTGTTCCTATAAAACCTGTCTAGTCAGCCAGCAGGTATAGGAGTATTTAAGGCCCCTTGTCTATTTGTGGGACCTAAGGAGACAGATGTGAACGAAAGTACTGGAAGACTGACTTTTCTGTGAGAGTGCCTGAGTGCTTACCTACAGACTGGTCCTTCCAGGATGTAATTGTGGGGACTGACCCTACAACTCTTGTTTCTGCTGTTTAAGCTGGTTGCTGTTGGATATGAGAGCTCCCTGTGAATGAAGGAGGGCTCCTTGTGCCCAGGTGTTGCTGTTTCTTGGTGTCCACGCGTGGACTAAAGGAGAATGTGTTATTTTTGTCTGCCAAGAAAAGACATAAAGCATTGGCTGCCTTACCTGCAACTTTTGGAAAACAAAACAAAACAGAACACCCGCAAATTATCCTGAGAGCCTTCAACAACCAGAATACCCTGTAAACAAAGTGCACGGTGATGTGGTTCCCTTTTCATGACCCTTTAGCCCAGTTTCTAAAAATATGATTTACTTAGAGAGCTATTAGTTCCCTTTGTCAATTTCTGGACTTTGTGTGCATGTGTGTGTGAGATACTATATTTTGAGCTCATCCACGATAAACTTCAATGTTTCATTTGAGAAACTGGACCCATGTTAAGCGTAGTTTCCATTGGAAGTCTGAGGCCATTCTGGAGCACTGAACTGTCCTTTCATCTGTTGGGATATAGTGGTTTCCATGGAGCCCTTTTGGCGGGTGACCAGACAAGAGTTCAGCATTCTGTCCAGCTGGGTTCAGCGTCCCGAGCCAGACCTAACTTGACTCCTAGCACAAAGGATTTTAAAAATCAGAATGCTTTATCTGCCATTACTGAAAATAAGTTGATCACTTGAGGGAAAGAGCGCCTTAACAGTTTTAAAAAATTTGTGTTTCATTAATTTAAATGTTGATTTGTGTCTAGAAAAAAATATTTTAATTTTCTCGTGGTACAAATCTCCCCTAGTCCTCCTCTTTTGTACTAAGTAATATGAAACAGAGTTTGTCTTCTTTGACCTTAAATGTAAATAAATTGGGAGCCAAATTTTTGAGACCCATTTGTTCCTATATCTGGCAATCATCTTTTCTCAAAGTAATTGTTAATCTGAATTTATTTTCAAACGTTTTAACTTGAGCCTATTCTCAGGGCTTCTTTGTTTCTCCGCCACCTATCTCTGTGGGAAAGCCTAATGCAGATCGCTATTGCCAAACCTGATATCCATGTTTGGAGACCCTCATTTGCACAACTGCTCTGTGTCTTCAGGAAGGACAGAAGGATCTTCCTGACTTGGAGCTCACCCTTCCACAGGGGGAAGAAAGCCTTCAAGGTGCATGATTGTAGGTAGCTGGGCTATGTTTTTATTCTACAGAATGAGTAGGAAAGAGGAAAAAAGATGACATTTGCCTGGATGGATGGAAGCTAAGGAGGCTCCAATAATAGGCTCAGATTTCTGCAGATGACCTACACTCAGACCCAGCTCAATGCCTGGCTACCTGGGACGTGTCTCTGCATCTGCTGGAACTCAAAGGCTTCAATCTAAAGGAGCGAATGAACTCTTTAGCTACAACATAAAATTATGAGGTGCTTTACAGGTTGGATTTTTACCTAAATTAACTTTCAATTCCTTACTTGATGTTAAAATGACTTGAACTATTTATTTAGTTTGGTATCATTCTGTGAAGCAATATAAAGAGTGGTTCTTAGACTTTAATCAGGTTCTTACCAATATGTTCTTCATGTTGACATGGCTCTAACCCAGATTTGGATCCGAAAGTGTATTTCTAATTTCCTTTTGAAACCATTCCTGGGATAACTGAGGGATTTCTGAATTTAAGGAAAACAGTGGCTTTATTAATTTTTGCCTCTGTTCCTCAATGAGATAGTTATTTATTTTTTTCTGTAATCTCCATGGATTTTGAGAGAAAGAAAATGTTGATTTTCACATGTATTTGTTTTCAAAGTAAATATATAGTGAGGAATCAATTTTCAAAAATTAGTAATATTGGAGATTTAGCCCATAAGTTTTTAAAAATTGACTTAAGTAGGTTTTTCTCCTCATAGCCTCTCATTTTTCTTTCATTGACTTTATAAGGAATATGATCCATTTAATTATATATACATGATTATTTTGTACTGAGGATTGAACCCAGGACTGCTGGGTTCAATGTACTGCTGAGCTATATCCCCAGTCCTTTTTATTTTTTGAGACAGAGTCTTACTAAGTTGCAGAGACTGCCCTTGAACCTACCATCCTCCTGCCTCAGCCTACCAAGTCACTGGGATTTCAGGCGTGTGCCATTGTGCATAACTCAATTATATTTTTTTAAGACATGTAAAAAGATAAATGTTGGGCTGGTAATAAAGAATAAACCTACACTCAGAGCAGAAAGTTGGGAGAATAGTCTAGAAGAACAGCACTGAAGCACCTAATGGGGCCATCACCTGCATTTACATCAAGTGTGAGGTCTTGCACGCTCCACCTGATGCATGCTTAAATCTTAAATCTGTGAATGGCCCCCTGGAACTGTGCCAACACAGCAGCCCTAGAACCTGGGAGGAGGGGAGATATTGCTTATGCATTCAGCAAAACTTGGGGGTTTCCTGTTTATCCTAGGGACAGTAGGGAAACACAAGCCTGCAAAGCTGATAGACCTATCAGTTGTTGGCTCCTGAATAGTAGTCCATTTGCAGCTGCCTCCTCCATCCTAAACGGTGTTCCTTTAAAGAAGAAAAGGCAGAGCCATGTTGGATAAGAAGGAATCAAAGGCCATGGCTGTTGAGGAGTTAGTCATGTCAGCAATCAGCACCTCCCTCGCTCAGTCTGTCATGCAGCCAGCACTGAAGGGCTCCAAATGCCAGGCCCAGTAGTAAGTGCTGAGCATGAGCATGCTGGTCCTTTAGGAGAAGTGTCACCTACAGGGAGCTTAGAGTCTAGAGGAGCTGAAAGTTAACAGTTTTAAAACCACAGTAAGTGTGTAACTCAAAATTGGTGAGTGCTATGAATGAAGAGAAATGGTGTCCCTTAAGGTGGATTTGAGTTGGCAGGAAGAGATTAGGTAAGGCCTATGGAACACGAGAGAAAGAACAAGTGCATCAGTGAAAACCCAAGAGGCCAGACAGGCTGGTGAGCCATGGCCGCGGGGTTGGAAAGAGAGATGCCCAGTGCATGGTGCATGGCCTTGCGGGCTGGGCTAAGGAATTTGGCTTTTATTCTAAGCAATGAGAACATTTGTGTAGGGGATGTAGCAAGAGAGGAATATTATCCAGTGTGGCATTTTGAAGATTCATGGCAGCTGTTGGCTGTAGAATGAGTTGCAGGCAGGTAGGTGGAAAAGGAGTACAGCTTAAGAGTCTTGTGCTGGAGGCCAGTCAAGAGCTAATAGTCCCTCTGACCAGCAGGCCCCTGATATTAAGGAAGTCATGCTGCAGGATACAGATGAGATATTCGGATGTTATCAAGGAACCACTGTCTGGGTCATAGAAAAAGAAAATGACAGCAGAGGATGTAATCCCAGTATTTTTCCCTCACCTCACTTTTTAAAGCTGTGCAAGGACCCTCTGTGCTCAGGTGACCTTTATGGTGTGGAGGATATTGGAGCCTGGTTTTTGCATGGCCTGGCCTGGCCATGTGGCTGCCTCAGTGTTGCTAGGTGCTTTGAAGTAGTTGCTGTTCCCTTCTCTGCTTTTTCCTTTGTACCTTTTAGTTCCTGGGAGAAGCTAGAGGGTATGTCTGTCATTTTCTTGTGGAGATGAGTGAACATTGATCTTGAGGATGCTTTCACTATTGTCCCAGAATTTGAATCCTTTGAAAAGACCTAATTAGTTCCTCATTGTTATTATAGGCCTGTATTCAATTGATGCTCTATTTTACCAATATTAGTGTTTACATGAAACAAGAAGATATAAAAAGTTAGTTGATAAGTGAAGGACTGGGGAAAAAAGTATGGTTGTGGGTTTTTTTATTTCTACACAGCTTGGTTGTACAATGACAGGAAGATGGGGTGGCCTCAATTTCCAAGTTTGGGTGGGAAGAAAGAGCATCATTTATAGATAAACAGGAAGATGCAGTAAATAACCAGCCTCTTTGGATGCTCTTATTTTCTTTGAATGTTTCTGCAGGTAGACCCTCAGCTGAATTAAATAATCCAGGCTTTTCTGTTGCATATCAACTCTCCACTTATCTTGCCCCTCAAATTACATATTCTGGCAAGATTTCTCACTTGTTAAAGCATTTAATTATTGTGTTTGGCAGTCACGGTTGGTTGCGTTATGTATACAAACGCTGACTTCAAACATTGAAACTGATTTTTTTCATAGTTTGCCAAAAAAGCAAGACTATTTGATATGCAGTTCAGATGCTCTATTTTTGATTACATAATTTAGGTCTGGGAATAGGAATTTGGCATTTATATGCAGTCCTGATGCCATAGAAAATTAGCCTTTCGCACCCATTCGAAAACTACAAATCATCATGAATACAGGTTCCAAAAAAGTTTAAGGTAAGCCCCATTCTATTATGTTTTTTGTTTTCTTCAAATATATGCAGAGCTCTCTAGTACTGCATCATTTAAAAACATTCTGTGTGATTTGTGACCTCTGTGGAGCTATAACAAACTCATCTCATCCCAGTAATGCGAGGACCCCCTAAGGGCTTAGATGATGATCCTGATAGAGATCTCAAGAGACAAAGACCATTTTCTTCTGCCTGTCTATAGCCAATGCATGCTATCCCATGCCTAAATATATCCAAGAACACTGACAGCTCACTTGATTCCAAGATGTTACATACTCCTATCAGAGAGTAGAACTTTAGTAAGCCAAAGCCCTTGAAGTATTATTTTTCTCCTCCACTCCATTTATAAAAGAACATCTAATCCTCTTTCCCATGATCCACACACAGTACCAAACATGAGGAATTTATTTAAGGAAAGAAGAGAAACCTGATGTGTGTCATCCTATCAGTCTTCATTAAACTCGGCTCCCTCATCTATCTTCCTGGAGTCCAGAGTCAGCTCATTGTTCATGGAGTTAACTCTGAGGCAGAACAAAAGTCTGAATCATCAGAGGAAGGTTAAATTATAATTTGGATACTGTACTTACACACTGAGGTGGGAACTTGCTTGACCCAGTTTAGTAAGAAAAAAAAAAGAATTAACAAGAGTTCAAAGAAGTTTATATGGTTAACCCCAAAAGTTACCAGAAAGTTCACTTAGGCAGACCTCCTTATCTCTTGAGGAATCTGGAAAGTTGTTGTTTTACTTTAATGATGATGAGCTCAGAGTCCAACCTCTCTTCCTTGACTCATAATCAGCCTGCTGCCAGGGAGTTAGCAGAGCGCATCTGAGAATGGTATCCAGCTATCCATTCATGGCATCTGGGCCTCACTTTTGTTTCAAGTTGCATAATGCCAGATTATACCTTAACTGTTCTCTAGGAGAGGTGCACAGAAGTTGGGCATGGTTTGGAGCTTGAAAAATGTGGTGGGGAATTCCAAACTTTGATGTGAATTGATGTAGCGGGCCACCGGAGAAACACTGAGTAACTTCAGGCAACGATTTGGGAGCTCGGTGTGTATGCCAGTGTAGGGGAAGTTCTTTGCATGAACTTGACCATTTCTCCTCAACCACCTTGCATTAACAGCTCCTGAATGAGGTCTTCTGGCCCTCCTTCTTGTCCCCCTCAGTCACTCTCCATTTGCACCATTTAGTGGTCCACAGTGGGCAAATTTACAGGATTCAGAAACTTACCTAAGGCCATGCGGGGCAGAACCAAGACTCACAGCCAGTGCAGGGTGGAGGTTCCACAGGAGGAGAACTCATCCTTCAGGTTTTTTCACACTTATGTGTAGGAAGTCTCTGATCTATCATCTCCTTCCTGAGATAGCTTGGTTTTGACCTCTTTAATAATAAAACTTACTTTTCTTAGTGCGAGAATAAGCACTAAGTATTATTTAAATCTAAGAAGATGAAACTAAATAGTAAAAATAAAACTACATAAACACGTCTTAAAGATATAAATATCAAATACACAGAACATATAGATGAGTTGAAAATTAAAAAATAGTACAAATACAGTTGTTATAATGCAAAGTATGATACAAAAGAAAATATACAAGATCAGGCTACATACCGTGGGATAAGTGACCCACCTGTGCTCTTCCCAACACCTGGCACTTGGCCCTCATGTAGAATGCTGTCTGTGTTGGTACAGAAATTCTAAATTCTGAAATCTGATGTCTGAGGTCTATTTTCCATTTAACTTGAAACATAACTGATTAATGTGCTTAGTCCCTAGATGGTTTATTGCGATACTACCTTTTATATAATTTTGTTAATAGAAATAACTACAACCATTTAAAATTATGTGCAACTGCATCCTTGCTACCTTCAGGTTTGAGACTGCACTTGGCAGCCGTTAGCTGCAGTAGAAGAGAAAGGAGGGAGGAAGACCTCCAGGGGCATTAAGGGTTAGGGATGGAACACTGGGAGGCCAAAAGGAGATCCTGTCAAGGAGGAGTTTACTGGATAAAACTCCTATTTGGGATTACCCAAATTCTATTCAATAGAAAAGGCACATAGCCAATTATTCACTAATCAAAACCTATAGTAGCAAATATTTTAAGCAAGAGTGAAGTAGGAAGCCATATAAGGGCTTTTCAGTTCACTTCCTTGTCTTTAATACAACTAGTACTTATATTGAATGTTAGTATGAGTATTATCTGATGCATAAAGACAAAATGTGGTCAAAAAAAAGTAAATATGAGGGGCTAGGAATGCTTTGCATATGTGAGAGCCTGAGTTCTATCCCCAGCACCAAAAAAAAAAGATAAATATGATTTTTCCACTTTTTATGTAAGCCAAGTGTTTCAAAACTATTCCCAATGATGGGTTAATTCCCCAGTGCCTAGGTAAGCTTCAGTGGTTCTATAAGGTAAAGAGGAGAGTCAAACTCCTAGTGCCATCAATAGCTCTCTGTACACAAACAGGAATTCTTTTTTTGTAACATTTATTTTTTAGTTGTAGGCGGACAGAATATCTTTATTTTATTTTTATGTGGTGCTGAGGATCGAACCCAGTGCCTCACACATGCCAGGCGAACACGCTACCACTGCACCATAACCGCAGCCCCACAAACAGGAATTCTTAACAGATCCACATCAACTTTGGATGCCCTAGTACACAAAAGTTTTTGTGTTAGGTTCATCCCAAATTGCCCATCTCGACCCCATCTAATTAATGGAAGTGGTAGGAATTAATTTTGTGCAGGCAGGGATAAAGGCTAATCCCAGTCAATCAGTGCCTTGTAATTAATCCACATACTCTGTTTAAAAGAGAGAAAGAGAGATGTTGGCACATTCTGTGGCTGAAGGTTCTATACAATCTGATGTAGAGTTTTAAAATTTTATAGGTTCAAATTTCAGGGTAGAATGGCCAAAAAACAAAGGTTTTGCTAAAGCAGAAGTTTATTTCCAATTGCCAGATGCTTAGGTCTTTTTGGAATCTGGTTCTAACCATGCATACACCAATGAATGAGTATAGGAATTAAAGGCAAAACCTTTCCAGGTGCCTTTTCAATGTGGCTGAAGAGCCTGGGTTTTATCATATGAGTTTGTTGTTGATAATGGAGCTTTTAAAGCCTGAAATCTCTGAATACTAACTAACTATAAGTTGGCAATTCATCTAAACTCCTCACCATTTATTTCTGAAAAAGTAAGTAATAAATTCCTGAAAAAAAAGAAAGGACAAAAATATCAATGAACAATTTTCTACAACATCAATATTAAATACTTATTAAATTGCCTATGTAAGTGTAGGTGCCATAGTAACATAACATAGTTTAGTCTTCCTCTGATATAGAGAAGAAATAAGTGCAAATCATTTTCATAGTATTTTAAGTAAAATGTTTGGCCTCTATTTCTAAGTTGCTGTGTTCTTAAGGTACAAGTGTAACAGTTTTTAAAATATATTTTAATCTATGTTTTAATCTTATAATGAATATTTAGCTGCCACAAGTTATTTGGTCATTAAATTTCTTGAGCTTCAGGGCTGTGTTCAGCAGTCTAGCATTTCTAGGAGCAAAGGTCTGAGTGTTCAGTCCAAGTAGGACAGAAATATGAGCATCTCACTTTTCACCAAAGTGCTGCCTTTGAAGAACTCAGAAAATGAAGTAGTGTCATAAAACAGATTATGTTTTTTCCATTGGAATGATTTGATAATTATGGGCTGCTTTTCTTTACCAGGACTTAATGTCTGGTTATAAACAATAGCATATTTTTTAAAAATTACAACAGTAATGACAGAAATATCTTCTACACTAATCATACCAAAGTCTCCAGTGCATGATAGTTGCTCATTCATTCCTTCTACAAGGTTCGTTGAGTCTGTACTGTATGCCAGGCACCTCTCTAGGTTCTAGGAATTTGATGTGGGCAAAAGTTATACATGCCCTTTATCATCACTACTATAGGCTGGACTATAGGGGAGATAGCTACAGGGCAATAGTCATTATAAATTATAAATGCTAGAAAGGAAAAAAACGCAGGCCACATCTGGGGTGGTGATGCCAAAGCTGAGATATAAAGATCAGCAATAGCTGCAGTGGGGCAGAAAAGCAATGTGGAGAAGTGATGAGTCTTGGAAAAACTTAGAAAAGAGTAACAGGTCTGGAGTGGTCCAGGGGAGAAGGCCTGTAAGGTTAACAAGGAGGCAGGGACTGGGACATGGCAGGCATCAGAGGCCAGGTTAAAGGTGTTGATTCTTACCCTAGAAGAAATGAACAGGCATGCAAGAGTCTTCAATGGCTGGGATAAGGATGGGGTGACATCACATTTGCAATTTGGAAGATCATGATGTGATCATTCTGCCTCTTCCAGGAGAAAATTTGTGAGGCCATTAAACTAGCACAGATGAAAGATGCCCAGGGTGGAGATGGAGAAAAGTAAATGCCATATGAGAGACTAAGAAGTAAGAAA
>CM053406.1:13277948-13297714 GCA_028644305.1 Xerus rutilus | reverse complement strand
CATTCAGCAAATTTGTTTTAATCATGATCATTTGTTATGGTTTAGATATGAGATATCCCCTCAATGTTCATGTGTGAGACAAAGTTTTTAGAAGTAAAATGATTCGATTATAAGAGGTGTAGCCTGATCAGTGGATTAATCCACTGATATGGATTAACTGGGTAGTAACTTAGGCTGGTAGAGTGTGGCTAGAGGAGGTGGATCACCAGGGGCGTGCCTTTGGGTTTGTATTTTGTCCCTGCTGAGCAGAGCGCTCTGTGCTTCCTGTTGCCATGTCTTGATCTGCTCTCCTCTGCCATGCCCTTCCATAATGATGTTCTGCCTCACCTGGGACCCAGATGTATGGAGTGGGCCAACCCCAGGCTGAACCTCTGAAACTGTGAGCCAAAATAAATTTTCCTTTTCTACACTGTTCTTGTCAGTTTTTTTGGTTATATAGTGACGAAAAAGCTGACTAAAACATAATTGAATGTAAACTTAAGGAATAAGAGCCCCTTGAATGATTTAGAACCAACCATACTTACATTATCTGTGTGTTATAGAAGCATAATTTTTGCAGTTGTATATTTAGCCCAACTTCTGTATTACTGCTATCTCAAGGTCTATTAGTGCAGGTACATGGTTGGGGTGCTGCCACAAATTATGACAAGACCCCTGCGGTAACCTG
Organism: Xerus rutilus; assembly: GCA_028644305.1. Classification (NCBI taxonomy): domain Eukaryota; kingdom Metazoa; phylum Chordata; class Mammalia; order Rodentia; family Sciuridae; genus Xerus; species Xerus rutilus. The sequence continues at coordinate 13,297,047 of CM053406.1, read as the reverse complement.
AGCTATTTCATTATATACTTTATAATTGGTTTTCAGAATGCAATTTTGCAGAAAGTGGAGGTGATGTCAGTGGATATGTAAAAACCGAAGGCTAGACACTGGTCTGCTGTCAGATGATGGTGAACATTTTTGTAGGTAGCTGTCCTTTTGACAATAATTGAATTAAGATGTCTATCACAAATCCTGGCACATAGGAAATTTCACTCAGTTTCCCTATCCAGAGGCCACATGTTCCTGTTCTCGCATCGTTGTATGGTTATCTGACTGTGGCAGTGGCACCACATTTAAAATCCTCAAGTTGTTTGTGAGCCTCAAGAGAGACTGTCTATGAAGTTAAGAAATAGTTCACAGTGTGGACACATCACTCCAAGTCATGGACTCTTTGATTCACACGTTTAGAAAGTGTTCTTTAACTCTGAGAGAATCCAGAGCTCTCCTTTTACTATTCTGGAAGACATCTGGAACCCAAAGTGATTAGCGACTTTGCCAAGATGACAAGTATCCGTAGAGCTGAGATCCCACATATCTCCAGTCTGGACCTTGTGTCCTTCCCACACATCATTTCGTGAGCAGTAAGTGATAGCTTTGATTGCACAAAGTAAATTCAGCTTTGGGCATGGTTTTTATTACTAAATCCCTGGGAAGATAACCAGGAATCATTGTGAAAGTAACTCCTCAGTATTCCTAGATCACTGGGGTTTGCCATTTTGTTATACTTTGATTTGTACAGACTCCTGAGCAGATATCTTGTGTCTGGAGCCATATTGGTGGCTGGGCAGTTGTCCCTGGCTTCCAGTCCCTTGGGACAGGTGACCAGCTGATCCTGGGAAGTACTCAAGGCTCAGATGCACACAATCAGTTCAATATCCAGACAAACTGAGTGGAGTGAGCAGCTCCTCCTCTCCCCCACACGTCCTTTCATGACCCTTTCTTTGAGGGCTTCTTTGGTGTTCATCTTAATCTGATTATACCTAGATGGAAACGCTAGGCAGGGAAGTTTACACTGTGATTCACTGTAACCACAATTTATTAGAACCCTGTCCAAGTGATTGGGCAAGATCAGAGTCATGTTGCTACCCAAGCAGCTCTGCCCAGGGTCTGGAGGAAGAAAAAAAGCTGAGAAGAGAGAAGACTGATATATACAGATTAAAGGGTAGAATCACACCAGAGTATAGAAAAGAAAGGAGAAGATATTTTCTAGGAGGGGGACTCTTAAAGTAAATATGGTTGTTAATTGCGCTATGCAAAATATGTTTGCAAACAAAAAAAAAATATCTAGGTTGAGTGGTGTTATGGTTTAGGTGTGAGCTGTCCTCCGGATCTACTGTTAATGTGGGAATATTGGAGGTAGAATGATTCGATTATGAGACCTGTGACCCAATCAGTCCATCCCTGGAAGGGTGCAGCTTCCCTGTGTCCCCTTTCCTCCTTTCTTTCTACTTCCTGACCCCACCATGAGCTGAACTTCTTTCCTTTACTGAGCCCTTTCCCTAGGATTTGCTGCCTCAGCTTGGGCCCAGAGCAGTGGAGTCAGATGTCTATGCACTGAGACCTCAGAAACCATGTGTTCCAAATAAACTTTCCCTCCTTGGTTATTTTTGATCAGTATTTTGGTCACAGCAGTGCAAAAGCTAACTAAGATAAATGGTCACCATAGGCATAATGCCAGAGGTAGCTGCAATCTGTACCTTCAGGAAAAAAAGCAGCATGAGCCATCTTTTATCTCCACCCAGCCCCCCGGTTCCCTCTTCTCCAGTCTTTGGATGTCAGTTCACAAGTCGTTTCTTCAAGGAAGCCTTCCCAGACTGCCCCAAACCAGACCTGGTTTCCTTTTCCACGTATCTCAGCACCTGTGCCTCCCCTACCTGGTACCTGTCTCTTAAGTCATCAGTCACCCTGCTCAGATGATGGTCTGGTGTCCGTCCCCCTGGCCAAACTCCATGCTCCTGGAGGACAGAGTGTTGTTGCTGTTTCTGAGGGTCTGACTTGGAGGAGCAGGTAGCACATTTGTTTTCTAAAGAACGTTCTCTAACAATCATGTCTTTTCAGTGAATTTTACAGTAATAATTTGGCACGAGGATTCTCATATTCCAAAACACTTTGGTGGAACCAGTAGGAAAGCAAACTTTGAGATACACAGACGGTCAGCAGGGGCTTGTGCCATTTCTAAGTGCTTTCACACAGGGCACCCCTGGGCTCCCCACATCAAACCCTGCCTCTGAGGCGGTACTCCATGAATATTTGAATAAAGATGCAAGGCAGAAAAGTTGACAGCCCGCCTCAAATTACTAAGGAACCCATACAACAGAGGTGTAATTTCTCTTGGATTTTCCAGGAGCAGTTCTTAAAAAACCTTTAGCTCTGTGTGAGAAAGCACTTTGAAGAATAGGACTGCCTCAGAGTGGGGTGGGTTATCTGAGCAGGGATGGAGCACTCAGGGACTAACAGAATCCAGAGATAGACACACTTGGTGAACTGTTGTAAGTGGCCATTGAAACACCAGATAGAGTCAGATTAGAATGCCCCTAAAGTATCTTTCTGGTATTGAGAAGCTGTGATGGTAGGATTTTAGTCTGTCTAGCCCCTGCTAGATAATAAGCTCCAGGAAGGCAGGATTTTCACTGTTTTAGTTATTGTCGTGTCTTCAGTGCCTACGACAGTGCCTGGCATATGGTAGCAGCCCAATCAATACTGAATAAATGAATATATCTGTAGATAGCAAAAGTGAAAATGTTTCTGGCATGGAATAGGCTCCAATTAAATGTGCATTTCATTGACCTGAATCAAATAAGCTGCACATCCAAAGGAACTGAACAGATACTTTGCAGGAAAAGAAATATGAATGGTCAACAAATATATGTAAAAATGTTCATCATCCCTAGCAATTAGAGAAATGAAAATTAAAACTACACTGAGATTCCATTTCACTCCAGTCATAATGGCAATCATCAAGAATAGAAGTAACAATAAATGTTGGTGAGGAGGTGGGGAACAAGGTACACTCATACACTGCTGGTGGGACTGCAAATAGGTGCAACCACTCTGGAAAGCAGTATGGAGATTCCTTAGAAAATTTGGAGTGGAACCACCATTTGACCCAGTTATCCCACTCCTCAGCATCTACCCAAAGGACTTAAAATCAGCATACTACAGTGAGGCAGCCACATCAATGTTTATAGCAGTTCAATTCACAATAGCTATTTAATGAAACCAACCTAGGAGCCCTTCAACAGATGAACGGATAAAGAAAATGTGATATATATATACAATGGAATATTATTCAGCCATAAAGAAGAATGAAATTATGACATTGGCTGGTAAATGGATAGAACTGGAGACTGTCATGCTAAGTGAAATAAGCCAGTTCCCAAAATCCAAAAGCCGAATGTTTTCGCCGATATGTGGATGTTAACACAAAGTAAGGGAAGAGGAGAGGAAATAGAAGTTAATTGGATTAAACAAAGGAGAATGAAGGGAAGGGAGGAGGGATGGGAATAGGAAAGACAGTAGACTGAATTAGACAGAACTTTCTTATGTTCATATATGAACACATCATCAGTGAAACTCCACATCATGTAAGAATGGGATCCTCATGAGAATGAGTTATACTCTGTGTATGTATAATATGTCAAAATATGTTCTACTATCATGTATATCTAAAAAGAACAAATAAAAATTTTTAAAGCCATAAATCAAAAAATGCCTGAAATTTGACATCATGCCATGGAGTAAAAAGCAAGGGTCAACATTTCAAATAAGCATGTGAAGTCACACTGCTATCTGCTTTGTAGACTGAATGTTCTGGAGTTCATATGAAATTACATTGGCCCGGGATCTGCAGGGCACCGAGCCAGCTCAGCTGCTTCACATGAAGGTTTAATGAAGGGATTCTTCGTTAAAGGGGCAAGGTGGCTTAAGGAGCCAGCAACTGCGGCAAGCCGTAGCCTCTGACCTCTGGGACAACATGCAGGGACCTTGGAAGGGCGAGGGGACAAGATAGGATTAAGGGAACTCAGGGAGGGCCTGAGTCAGGGAGGAGCTGCCTCAAACGCAGCCACTGCTGAACACCAGACCCTTGCTCAGCAAAGCCACAGAAGAAATGCCATTTCCCTCTCGTGTTGCCTCATGACATTGGTGCTCCCCCCCCCCCACTGGCCAAACCTACCTAGATGCCAGCCAGCAAGGGAGTGGCCTGTCCATACCTAGGGACAACACAGGGCCTGAAAAGGTGGGATGGAGGCAGGGGCCAGCACACAGGGCTGCTCATCACCCATCACATAAATTTATTTTGTCCTTTTTGTATTTTAATTACACACAGAATACATATTTATTACAGAAAACATAGGGGCAGGATCCAAGTGGGTAGTGAAGAAATCTATAACCCCACCCTCCAACAGCTAGTATTCCTAGTTTGTTTGTTTTTTTCCTCTTCTTTCATGTATTGTAAAAGATTTGATAATTTTTATTCAGAATAAACCAAAATAAATTTGGTTGCACTTGTTTCGTGACCTAATTAAGATAAACCTGCAGGGGAACAGAGAGCCCTTTTTCCTTTCCTTTGTTCTGCTAACATAAACAAGTTACTTCATGTACCTCTGTGGGAACCAGGAATTAGTCAAGTGCTTAGACTCACAAAAACTTTCAGCAAGTTTGACTCTCGGCTTGGATACCGAGTAATTAAATATAAGATGAAAGATGAGTCCAACTTGTCTCTCAGATTGGAACAAGGACTCTAAGGGAGGGAACCTAATTGAACTTGATTTAACTGTCCATAGAAAATTACTCTTCACTTTCAATATTGTTTGATGGAGAGTTTGAGAATGGGGGAGAGGCAATCTAGACAAATACAGCAAGTGTTTACATGCACAAGCCTTGGTAGTTTGTATCTGCAGTGTCCCACACTGCTGCGTCACATTGGATACGCTTTTCATTCTTCGAGACTTGTCCAATCCTGTGTGACAGGCATTCCAAGAAGACAGCCCATATCCATTCACTGGTCTCACCCAGCACCAAACCTGGGGCTCAGTGGGTCCCATAAAATGAGGGCGAATAAGTGGTTGATGCTGTTAGAATCAAGAGAAAGGCCAAAGGCTAGATGAGTACACCCAGCTGTGATCCCAGTTACTGGGGACACTGAGGCAGGAGGATGGCAAGTTCGAGGCCAGCCTGGGCGACTTAGTGAGACACTGACTCAAAATAAAAAAACAAAAGGAGCTGGGCGCATAGCTCAGTGCTTGCCTAACATGAGCGAGGCCCTGAGTTCAATCCCCAGTTGCGGGGAATGGAGGGAGAAGGGCCGTTCAGTTGTTGCTGTGTGGACCCCCAGCATTCCAAAAGGTGAAGATCCGTGACCACGGCAGCAGGTGGGCCTTTCAGGCTGTTGTCATCGTTTAGTGGAGGCCCATGGACCTTGTAGCCATTGCCTTCTTTAGTTAAGAGAGGGAAATAATCCTGAAAAGAAATGTCATCACACTTAGGAGTGAGTTCTGCTTTCCTGGAGCACAGATTCCTGCTGGAATGGGATTGTCCCTTTGCCCCTAGTGCAGGAGGCCAAACGAACGTAAGCTCAAGTCACCCCCACTTCTTAAAATTATATAGTCTCCCCTGGGATAAATTCATTTGCTCACAGACTGTGCATCTTGGAGGCTAAGCTGTCGACCACCCTGACGTTGAGCTTCCCTTTGGGAAAGGGAAGCTTGACTTGGATGATCCTGAAGAATCATAATTGCCCAGGGTGAAAAATGGCTGCCTTTCCAGTATCCGCCCTCACCCCTGCTGCTGGGGAGAATTGCCTGTGAGCCCACGTCATGTGGTCTACGGAAGGGGTGGGGGCAGCTGTTAATGTGGAGCCCAGCCTCCCCTTCACCCTTCACATCCGAGGAGCTGCATTGCAAAGAGGAGGAAAGGCTAACAAATGGGGGCTGTCTCCTCTGCCAAGATGTGCAGATGATCGTTACTCTGAAACTGTAATTCTTGTTTTAATTGGTGTTTTGGAAAATACTACTGCAGGATTTCAACCCAAGTACCCAAGTCCCTTTTGCAAATTCAAGTACATTTTTCTAGAGTGTTTCCAAAAGTATAGATGGTGTGGAATGCCTTTAGTTATGAATGGATTAGATGTGTGTTATCTCCTGGGGGAAGAATGTGTCTGGGAGCAGCCTACATTCTTCCAGGGATAATTCCTTCATTGTGCTCAGCTCAGCAAGTCCTCCAATGGTGTCCTTAAAGATGGGACCCATAGATTACTGAAAGCAAGAAGCTATTTGTAACATATTTGCTCGCTTGATATCTAAAAATTGTTCAGTTCAGAAATAACTAAGGCTCGATTTCATCATCTCTGGAAAATAAAGACCAAATATCCTAATAAAAGAACAGAATGGAAAATAAAGCTGATGATTGTCCCAGAAGCAGAGAAATGAGTCCAGGGAGGAATGCCTGAAACAGAGAGGGCACCAAAATGAGTGTCCTTCAAGGTCACCAGTTCACCACGTGGCTGCCTGGCGGTAGGTCTTAGGGAGAAGTTAAAGGGCTGCTGGACTGTAAGGGAAGCGCGGGCTGTGAAAACCTGTTGGGAATCAGGGGCTTTGTGTGTTTGTTTTCTGAAATTTGTTATGACCATGCTCCTTGGTGACAGTGTGGTATGGGGCGAGAAACTAGGTTTTCAGTCGGATGACTTGAGTGCTAGTCACTGGCATTGGTAGCTTGGTTTCTATTGTCACATTCACTACCGCAGGGCAAACAAGAAGTGTCTTCATTGTCGTTTCTTCTACACTTACTCAAGCTTTTCTTGGGTGCTTTTGTCTGTCTTAGACCCCCTCCCTGTCTTTTGCTGAGAGTAAATACTTTTTAAATTTGTAAAAACAAACTCACTTGCTGTTAAAATTATTTCACTTTGAAAATAACCCTTTCAAAAGGAGAAAGCCAGCTTACGCATTTTGTTTATTTGGCCAAGTACAGAGTTTGCCTCTTGTAACAACAGCCGGGCAGAATTTGCAGTTGGTGGTGTTTCCTGGATTTACAGCAGGCAGAGTGTGTATAGATTTTCAATAAATAACTGTGATGCAGACGAACACTAATACATTACCGCTCACTTGCAGGAAAGGAAGGTCAGTGTGTCCTTTTAAGGGACTTTAATGAGGATACGTGGCACTTTTTGGTATGCAATAGACTTCAATGTTTCTAACACTTATTCTGTGGTATACTCTTAGAACATGCAATTTCATGCCTTTTCTATTTCAAAGAAAAGTTCTGATAGACTTAAAATATACTTAAAATGTTTTGCCAGTGGCCTATGGATCAGGAAGTAGCTGGTTTTATCACTTGTCCTGAAAAAATGTATCACACTGGCATTATCTTAATTCACAACATAAACAGAGTTCCCCATATACATACTCCCTCAGCATTTGAAATTGTTTTGCTCTGTGTATAAAATACATGTTTTGAAGCACCTCTTGTAACTGCTAGTACCTTTGTGTCTGAAAATGTCCGGGTATTTTATAAATCTGCCTTATCTAGTATTGACGATATGAAGCAAAATATTTTCTTGAGCCCCCCTCCCCCCCCACTTAAGCATGTCTTTGCCCTCTCCCTTTCTCTGGACCATTGTTTCATCCTTGGTTGCCCAGCTTGTTGAATGAAGCTGTTGCTTGGCTGCAAGTTTAGTCTCAATGAACTAGGACTTGCTAAGTCCCAGGAACTGTACACTCCCCTATATGTCCCCCTGTCCCTTCGCCCAGTCCTACTAGACAAACCCAGCATGGTCTCCTTCCTAAAATCCCTGGCTATGTTGGAAGGATGGGCAGACTTATTCACAGAATGTTGACAATGACTTCATAACCCTTCCCAGGGAATCTTAGAGTCAGAAGACTTTTACCCTCAACCACAAGGAGCTGGTTTCAGGTTGAGCATCCCTAATCTGAAAATCTGACATCTAAAATGTTCAGAAATCCAAAATGCCCCCAAATCTGAAACATTTTGAATGCTGATGTGATAGCACACATGGAAAATTACAGACCATGAAACTTTATTTCACGCACAAAATTATTATAAATACTGTATAACAGTAACTTTCGGCTATGTGGGTAGGTATATATGGAACATAAATGAATCTCACGCTTAGACTTGGGTCTCACAGCCAGCATATATCTCATTCATATATGCAAATATTCCAAAATCCAAAGCAATCCAAAACCCTCTGGTCCCAAACATTTTGAATAAGGGAAACTGAACCCATAGTGGGATTCCAGGCATTAGGGCAGACTTCTAGAAAGGGATTTTTTAAATAGTGAGGACTTTCTGGCCCTTTTCTAGTCAGACCACATGCTGTCCTTGCTCACTGGCTTGTATTTTGGTGGCTATAGACATGCCCAGATGGGTGTTGCTCTTCTTTGCCTTGACTCCCTGTTCCAGGTGGGGACACTGTCAAAAGAACCTCTGTGTCCTGATTGGTAACCAGCAAAAGGACTGAATTTAAAAGGGTATCTTTGTCCCATAGCAAGGCATACATATGTATGTACCGTGGCCACTATCATTTAAAACAAAATTGTTTTGAGCTAAAGCAATCTCTTCACCCAGGGGTAATATTGCTAAATAAATTATGCAGAGAGAAGTGGCAGGGATACCAGCATTTATGCCTTTTGTGTGAATCCATGCAAACAAGTGGTGGATAAAAATACAGGCCAAAAGTGTGAGTGTGGGTGCAGATGCGTGTGCACACGTCCCCTGGTCTGAAAATTCTTACAATTTAAAAACCTAGGTTTAAAATGCTATAACCCCTTGCTATTTGTGGATGCAGTATGGTGGGTTTCAGTTACTTGCAAGTGATTTGAGGTGTCTTTACTTATGCAAGTTAATGATCTTGCTAAAACAGGAATTGTGGATGAACCATGACATGACTGTCCCATAGGACTAAATACGGCCTGGACGTCACTTCAGACCTATCCTTTAGGACTCTCGCTTGTCTGGTAGGTGAGCAAAGTGCCCACCAGCCTCACACAGAGCAGCTTTGTGGATTTTTGTTTCCTTGTAACATATGTAGCATCTCTCAAAGATGGCTTTGGGGTGGGGGTACTGGGGATTGAACCCAGGGGCACTTGACCACTGAGCTACATCCCCAGCCCCTTTTTAATGTTTTAGGAACAGCATCTTGCTAAGTTGCTTTAGGGCTTCTCTAAGTTGCTGAGGCTGTCTTTGAACTTGAGAGCCTCCCACCTCAGCCTCCTGAGCCGCTGCGATTATAGATGTGTGCCATGGCACCCAGCCAAAAATGGCTTTTAAAAAAATTTATTTATTTATTTATGTATCCCAATTAGGTTTACATGACAGCAGAATGCATTTTGATTCATCGTACACAAATGGAGCACAACTTTTCACTTCTCTGGTTGTACACAATATAGAGTCACACCATATGTGCGGTCATACATGACCCTAGGGCATTGTTGTCCATCTCATTCCACTGTCTTTCCTGCCGCCATGTCCCCTCCCCTCCCTCCCCTCTCTCCCCTCTCCTCCCTCCCCTCTCTCCCCTCCCCTTTGACCAAAGTTTCTCCATTCTTCCCATGCCCCCTCCCACATTATGGATCAGCATCCACCAAAAATGACTTTTTTAAAACATAGTTTTGAGCAAGAAAAATTTTTAAAAAGCCAAGGAAAGTAATATTTTATCGAACAATTAAAGTAACTAACTTGATATGTACATATATGAACACCTATGCACCAAGAAACCAGGAACCTCTATATGTTCCACCCCATCTGAAAGTTTAGATATTTGTATCTTACATATGGATTTAAGATCTTAGTATAGGAAGGTTCCCTGGTCCCCAGAGTTGACAATCCAGGTAGGAAGAGACCATTAGTAAGTACATAAACAGGAGACCTTTGATAAACAGCTGATTAACCAATGGGAAGAATGGAGGCGGCGAGAGCGACTGGGAAGACTAGAGGGAAGCTTTTGTAAGACCAGGGATGACTCAGCTAAGCAGAAAGGCAGGCCCTGCTGGGTGCTGGTGTGAGGAACACAGATATCAAGTAGGAGGCCAGAGAGGTCACTGCAGACCTCAGAATGGAGGAGTAAGACAGGCTGCCCGGGGCTGGGATTGTAGCTCAGCGGTCGAGCGCTTGCCGCCCATGCGTGAGGCCCTGGGTTCGATCCTCAGCACCACATACAAAGCAATAAAATAAAGACATGGTGTCCATCTACCAAAAAAAAAAAAAAAAAAGACAGGCTGCCAGCCCAGGGGGGACTCAACCTGCCTTCCAGCATCCTCACGTAGTGATTTCCATCAAACCGGTGCACCTTGTGGAGTAGAAATTGTTCAACAAGTTGTCTTCTGAACTGATTGATATATTTCCATCCAGACGACTGATTTAAGTTATTTGCTCAGCCTTATTTGAAAGGAAATGGGCATTAAAACAAATTATCCTATTATGCTGTTAGTTTAAAATCATTTAATAGGCATGATAGAAATAGCTTTATTAAAGATGATCTGCTGATGTTATTTTCTACAACCACAAATGAATGCTATAAATGGAACTTCTACTTAAAGGATTTTAGTCTTTGAGATGGTTTAGTTCTAGGTATATAGATCGACCAAGTTCATGTTTTGATTTTTAGTTCCATGTTGCGGTGGTATCAGTGTTCAACAGCATTCTGGTACTTCTGGAGGCTGTCTAAATGCATAAAGAACCCAATGTCTTCTTCAGATATAAATCTTTTGAATCTTTGTATGAAAACAGGAAGGAATTTTTTAAAAGTCAGTCAGCCTTTGGGAAATGAAAAAAACTCCTATAATTTGAAGTCTGGCTTACCTAGAGTGTGGGAACTAGATCCTTCTTCTGGTGCCATTTAATATTTAAAAATGTAAAATCATGGTAGCTAACTGTTTTTTGAAAAATGCCCATCAGTGTCAACTTCAGACATTTGCCTTTGGATGGATTTTTAAACTGTTTTTTAAAAAGTCAAACCTAAAAGTATTCTTTCATAATTTTGTTTCCTTGAAAACTGTATTCTTGTCAACAGCAACTATTCAGACTACCTTCAGTGCCTCCCCCGCCCCAAGTGTCTCTTTAAAACTTATGTTACAGATGTGTCCCTTTGCTTTGAAACAAGCTCATAATTCAGGAAGTGAACTTGAAAATATCTGAGCTCCAAAGACCTTGCTGATTTAATATGGAGCTTAGCGAGAACCGTAGTTAGAGCCAGGAAGGTAAAGCCTGAGCAGCTTTAGGCAAGCGTGGGTTGTATTTGATGTTCACAAAAGAATGGCTGTCGCAGGGTGTTGCTTAGTGAAGTTGCATTTCCAAGTTACCCACAGTGGTGTCTATTGTCCTGTTTCTCAATTGCATGATGTCATGTTTCATTTAAGGCTCACAGTGATGCTGAAGTCTGTGGTCTGCACACTAGGGGGGAAAAGGCAGTGAGAAAGTTGCAAATCAGGTTTTTGTAAAGCCTTTGTGTGTTGGGTTTGAGAGATAAAAGCTGACTCATGCAATATTTCCACGGAAGGCGCTGCACAGACTAGTAAAAGCTTCTCGTTTTACCTGACTGAGCACCCAGTGAGGTCACTGCACCAGGCAGACGATGTGCTACAGCCGAAGTGGAGCACAGGTAGGTGCTAAAGTGAACGCTCCCAAGAAGTGATTCAGGACTTGCTCCTTTCCTTGAGCAGCCGGAGACAGAAAAGGTGCACAGCCGTGAGACTTTTGCAGGGGGTTTCTTTGCAGAGCTGCAGAGGGACAGAAGCTCGGCTGGATGCAGCACAGATGTTCTGTTGAAACTCCATGCACTGAAATCGGACAATAGAATGAGTCTAGAAGATGACTTTTTCCTCCCTCCATCGGAACTACAGTCTATCTTAAATGGTTTTGTCTTGGTTTGGTTTGGATCTTAAAGTTAGGTTCAGACAACTAGAGAGCTAGTTCATGACTCTGGAGAGAAGTCTGAAATCCTCAGTTGTCCCACATTGAATGCTCAGCGTTTTAATATGCTTTCTTTTTTTAGGTTCGTGCAGGCTAACCTAGAGGAACAAAAGAAATGTTTGCAGATTGTATGCTTAGCAACTACTGTGATGAAATGTAGTCTGCGTCTAGCGGCAACCAAAGTTGACTAAGTAAATGCGGTTTGCATTTTGAGCGTTTTAGGTAGGAAATACTTTTGTTAGTAGCAATGATTGGGGGTCAGGAGGCGTGGATTGTATTTGATGCTGTTGTCTACTGGAATCTGATTTTATTAATTATTTGAATTTAGTGGAGCTGTCGTTTTTGAAAGGCGATTGTGGCATATCTTTAATTTAACACATAGTGAATAGAAAAATCACTTTCATTTTAAATATTTGATAGAAATAGAGGCTGTTATTTTAATTTCCTGAAGTAATTTTGCAGATTATAAAAACAAGATACTGAAAAAAAGACATGTTTGCAGATAAATAGCAAAGGCAAAAATTACCCATTCTACTTGGTAAAACAAATTTTAATATTGTATTATGTATCCCTCAGTCTTTTTCTAATGTGGATAATTAAATAGTAGTATCTTAAATTCAATTAGAGGCATATCCTACATCTGTTTATTAAACCACCCAGTTTACTTAATTGTATATTTCAATCATTTCCTACACCTTTAAGGATTTAAGAGAACATGACATATAATCATTTTACATTGTACCTTGTAGAAGAATTTATTTACTCTGTTCTCTATTGTTAGACACTTCAATTTCTCTTCCTCCTTTCCTTAAAGAAAATGTTTAATGTACTTTGTGGACAGATTTATTTTCTCAGCGTGTTACTATTAGTCACTTGGAATTCTTTTCCTCCTCCTCCTCCTTTTTCTTTAAGAAAATGTTATTTTTCTTAATGCCTCCCTCCCAACGAGTGGAGATGTTTTTGGAACAGAGTGTGTTCAGTATAGATGGAGCTTGTGTATGTGGCTGTCATTGTTTGGTTGCCGCTTTGAGACTGATGTTTTTGTGCTAGGAGGAAAGTGCTGTTCAAAGTGAAGCTGGAACACAGATTCTTTTTTAATCTAAATTAAAAATAGAGATTTTTTTAGCCTTTGGCAAAGGCAGTGACATATTTCAGCATCCAAAAGCTGGCATTAGCAGGATGTGGAAGAGAATTGCTACCATGGAGTTCCTGCTTGTGCCAGGAACTAGGAATGGGCAGTGTGTTATGTCAGCCAGAGATGGGTGGATTGTTCCAGGGTTGGAGTCACATCCTGAAGGCTGGATGGGACCTGGGGAAGCTATGTAGTCCAGCTGTCTCACTTATAGGCAGGAAGCTGAAGTTCAGGCTCTACATGGACAAGGCAGATCCAGGGCAGATATGTACATCCTCTGACCAGAAGAGAGCATTATGTCATCATTTAAATTCTGACCTGTCCTCTGAGTTGTCTTTACACACACACACACACACACACACACACTATGTAGGCCCTTTGGACACATGGTACCATTTGTTTTGGACAGGTCTCTTATACTGAATTTTTCATTTGCTGATCTCTTCAGTTCTTTTTCTGCTTAACCATTTTATAAATTTATATCCACGTACAAGAAACAGTGGACTAGAAATCAGAAACCATAGTCTCTGATTCACAATTAAACTGAGTACTCAGTACCTAAACTCTGGGTTGCTTTTTTGTTTTTTTGTATGTTATTGTTGTTTGTTTTTTCCATCTACAACATTTTTTAAAAGTGATGAGACCCATGAAAGAACTTTGAAGTTGTTTGGCAGGGGGGAGTAAGGATAATTTTAATGTAGAGTTATAGCCATTGTATTAGGGTAAGGCTAGTTTGTTAATAGGGAGACTTGGGTTATCTCTTACTGTATAATAAATCACCCCAAATCTCAGTGGCTGGAAGCAGTAACAATCCTTAGTAATCTGTGAGTCAGGGATTCAGGAGATGCTCCACTGGCTAGTTGTACACAGGGGTTGTTGGGCAGGTACAGTCCACCATGGCGAGGCTGGGCCCTTTGGAAAGCTGTGCACTCACATGTCAGGTACCTGGGCTAGAAACATTGAACAGCATGGCCAGAAAAGTTGGTGTCCGTTGGGTATCCTGCACATCAGTGTGCCTCACCACCTATTTCCTTCTGCTTGCAGCTTCAGAAAACCAAACTGTTCATGTGGTGGCTCAAGGGACATCCAGCCTCAGTAACCATAGGCTCCTTCTTGCTTCCTGGCCTGCCATGCTCTGAGCATTGGTGTCCTTCTCGCAGTGGAGGCAGGGTCCCTGCCGCATCTGGATTCCAGTGTTAAGGGGAAAGAATGTGGAACAAAGATGTCAAATGTCTTGAGAAATGGACCCTCAAGAGGCATATAGCATTTCCACTGGTGAGAACTTACCACATGGCCATATCTAATGGGAAAAGAGGCTGGGAAAATGTGCTCAGCTGAAACTGTTCACTGAGGAAAAAGAGAGAGTGGATTTTGGTTGACAACTAACAGTTTCCTCTGTAAGGGTAACAACACCACAGTTCAGAGTACCTCCATAATCTCCTCCATCTCTGGTGCTAAGTCACCACACAAAAGCATACATTAAAAGTAAAAGCAATTATATTGGCATAAAAAGCTTAAAGGAATTCCCTTCAGTCTCCTTTTAAGCAGACTGACAGAAGTCACTGCTTAGCTAAGGCAATTTATCTAGTACATTAGCTGCATTAACCATTCACTGAGGTAGCCATTGACTTCTTAGTTTCCATTAACTGGCATCTTAGTCCATTTGGGGCTACTATAACAAAATGCCTTAAACTGGATAACTTATAAACAACAGAAATGTACTGCTCATACTTCCAGAGGCTAGGAAGTCCAAGATGAAGACTTCTGCAGCTTAGATGTCTTGTGTAGGCCTGTTCCTCCTTGATAGCAGCTTCTTTGTGTCCTCATATGGCAAGGGAGGGTTAATAGGCTCTTTGGCCTCCTTTACAAGGGCACTAATCCCATTCCAGAGGGTAGAGCCCTCATGACATGATCACTTCTCAGAGGCCTCAAGTCCTGATATCATCACCTGAGTGATTAAGTTTCAACATGGGACTTTTATATTTAGTATTAGACTTCATAGCTTAAAAGAATCTTTGTTCTTTCAATCCCTTGCCTCTTGTTTAAACAAAGCATTTTTGCAAAATGTCTTTTCCAATTCCTGATCTTCTTGTACAGTAATTTGCTTCACTAACTTTTCTTCAGTAATAAGTTTGTTGTTATTTTCAGAAAAGTTCAGCTTCTTTTGATGTGGTCATTGATAAGCCACGAGATACCACTATATAAGGAATCTACTAGAAAGGTAGTTGCCAAGGTCTGGAGAGAGGAAGACACAGGGTGGTATTAGTCAAAAGAAACAGATTTCAACTATGCAAAATAAGAGCACAGTGCTGTTCCTAACAATACTGTATTGTACACTTAAAATTTTGCTAAGAGGGTAGGTTTTATGCTGTGTTCTTATTACAGTATAACAATAATTAAGGCATGAGGAAACTTCTGGAGGTGATGGATATGTGTTCATGGCATAGATTGCGGTGTTGGTTTCCTGGGCATGTACTTATCTCCAAACTCAAGTCATGTTCATCAAATATGTACAACTTTTTGTATGTCAATTGTGCTAAAATATTTTTTGAAATATTTATTTTTGAAAAAAATTATAGAAAAGAGAAAAGATAGTACAGAGTTCTCATATGCCCTTTATCCAGCTTCCCCTAATGTTACTATCTTGTCTAACCATAGTACCTTGGTCAAAACTAAGAAATAACATGGTACAAGAGTTTTTACTTCATCACCAAACAGCAGCAAAATAAGTATGAAAATCACATTCCCAGAATTGAACACACTGAACATTAAAGAACATGTAGAATTCTAGTCTTGGTCCAGCTTTTTAAAAGAAAAATCAAGTTATTTAAAAAGCCAAGAGGTCAAGTAGGGCTTGGTGTTACACACCTATAATCCCAGCTACCCAAGAGCTGCTGAGGCAGGAGGATCATGAGTTCAAGGCCAGCCCAGGCAACTTAGCAAGACCCTGTCTCAAAACAAAACAACAATAATAAAACCTAACATGTGGAAAGTCATGTGTTTTAGTCAGCTTTTGTGTCTCGGACCAAAATACCTAACTAGAACAACTTAGAGGAGGGAAAGTTTATTTGGGGCTCACCATTTCAGAGGACTCAGTCCATAGACAGTCAACTCCATTGCTTTGGGCCCCAGGTGAGGCAGCACATCATGGAGTAAGGTCCCAGCAAAGGAAAGCTGTTCAGCTCCTGGAAGAGTCAGGAAGCAGAGAAAGGGAAGGGGATGGGGCCACAGGGAAGAGAGATGCACCTTTCCAGGGCACACCCCAGTGACCCACCACCTAGTCAGTCCATTCACACTAGGATGAACTGATTAGGCTAGAGTTCTCATAATCTAATCATTTTTCCTCTGAATATTCCTGCATTAACAGGAGCTTTGGGGGGGACACCTCATAGTCAAATCATAACTCCACATTATCTGA
Organism: Xerus rutilus; assembly: GCA_028644305.1. Taxonomy (NCBI): domain Eukaryota; kingdom Metazoa; phylum Chordata; class Mammalia; order Rodentia; family Sciuridae; genus Xerus; species Xerus rutilus. Next base: position 13,280,581 of record CM053406.1, on the reverse strand, counting down.
TGGCTTTTAAGTATTAAGTTAGTGTATCAGAGGTACAATTCTGGGGGAGAAGTACTCTCCTCAAATATTTGGTGTTGTCTTTGAAACATATGAATGTGTATTTCTTAACTTTGACTCTTAATTTTTTTTTAATGGTGAATTTGGTTGTTTATAACATTGAGGCTCTTCCAGAGGCTAGCTCTATATTAACTGACCTTTGCTAGCTGGTTGAATAGCTTCTAGTTTATCTTGTAGTCTTTCTGTTGCTTTCCCTCTTTGGCTAGCTCACAGGTCATGTAATAAGGAAGGACATAATTTTAGTTATTCACTGGTATTGAGGACAGTACATTCTCTAGATTTCCCTGGTTGTTCTGCCAAAGAACTCAGACTAGGTATTTGATGTCTGGAATAGCAATGAGCAGAATTTGGAAATCCTGATCCCTCCTCCACCCCTGCAGTGAGAATAGTTTTTGCTTTTCCTTGTAGGTCACTCCTTGGAAGTTGTGACATGGACTCACAGGCCGTGGAGCCCATTGAGTCCTCCTTTCATGCATGAACGCAGTCATAGAAGGCCATGGGAAGTTACACGTCAAATCTAAATCAGCCCTAGAAGCAAGTTTGAGCCAAGAAGGATCGCTTTGGATTCTGGCCCTAACATTTCAAAGGAGAGCAATTAAGATGATGGAAGTTTGAAGGGCATGAAAGAAAGAAAAAAAAAAGCCAAGGAATTAGAGTTAGTTTGCCTAGAAGAAATTAGAGACTTGTCATGAAGTTAAAATATGGTAGCCTACCTACAGGAGAGCTGTCTAGCTATTTTTTCTTTTTACTGAAAAATGGCACATAAAGGAAATGTTGGTGACTTGGCTAACTGGCACTTAGAGTTCTAAGAATCAGTAAGCCACCATGTCCCCTGTACAGGGGCTACCACCCTCTTTCCCTTCAGGTTTGCCAAGAATCAGATTCACCATGACCCTCAGGTGGGTGGAGCTGGCTTATTTTGGGATATTCCTGTCAAACGATCTACCTGATATGGACGATTGGCAAGAAGTTCTCAGAAATTATTATATTATTAGCCCTTTGCTTGGGATTGAGGAAGAGAGAGAATTTTTAAGAAGAAGCAAGTTACACAAATGTTAATTTTTTACTCCAGGCAGAAGAAAAAACTTTCTTGCTGCCTACTTTTCTATCTGGGTGTTTCAGGTTATCATAGAAAATCAGTAACACCAATATCTATGACACAACAGCCATCTCCCAGCTTTATTTTTCCTAATTCATAACAATATTTTGCATTAATAGATAGAGTTTGCAAAAAAGGACAAACTGAGCTGTAAACTTCTCTCCATTCACAATAATAATAGTGAACAAAGATTGATACGGTCAACTTAATTCTTACAAAATAATAACCTAGAGTATCTCTGCATCACATGGTCCAACTAAGCTACCTATGAGCCCACATATATTTCATTTTCTAGTAATCACATTTTTAAAAAAGTAAAATGAAATGTGAAAATAATTTTGATAAGATTCTATTTAACTCACAATTCCAAAATGTTATTTCAACATGTAATTATTATAAAAATCAGCGATGTGGTATTTTGTAATTTTTGTTCCATAATACATCTTTGAAATCCACGATATATTTTACACCTAGAGCACATCTCAATTTGGACTGGCTACATTTCAAGTACTCAATAGCCATGTGCAGCCAGTGACCACTGCACTGAGCAGCACAACTCTAGATATTAATAATTGGCAAGTTGTATTAGAAAGAATAGTCCAGACAGGGACTATTAATTTGAGGGAGGTGAGAACAAGACTAGACGGTTTTTATGAGGTACATTTCCTTCTATGAGGAAACTATAATTATCTTCTAAGCAATGAGTCAACATAAAAAATGTTATCCATTAGCAAATGCAGTCTCATGTTACATGATATTCTACGACCTGACTTTAAATGCCTCACTTCTGTCTTTGGCAATTTTGGAAAGAATTTAGTTTGGGGCAATAAACTTGGCTAATGCTACACATACCAAATATCTGTAATATTTTATTTTATAAAGTGCCTAATTGGCAACTTGAAGAATAGATGAGTTCCAGTGGGTTCAAGCACATGGCCTGGCTTAGGAACATATGAAAGTTTTCCTGGAACAATATCTAATTCATGTTGCTGTTTGATTTATCCACAAAGGTATCCCCTGTTGCTCTGAGTTTCACATCCTACTTTTTCTCACCTTCAGAAGTCATTTTTAAAGCATTGCCATCCCTAGCAGGCCAACACGGGCTCCTCTGAAAACAATTTTTATTCCTCTTTAATCCCTGGACAGCCCATATTAGCTAACCCGGAGTAAGTAGAGAAAAGAAATGATAAAGAAATAAGTCTCTCTGTTGGGTCTATTTTCAGTTGTCCTGATAATGAGTACAGTGCCAAGTGTTTTGTAACTGTTAAAGAGTTTCCTAGAGCCGGGCGTGGTGGCTCACGCTTGTAATCCCAGCACTTAGGGAGGCTGAGACAGGAGAATCGCGAGTTCAAAGCCAGCCTCAGCAACAGCGAGGCGCTAAGCAACTCAGTGAGACCCTGTCTCTACATAAAAACACAAAATGGGGCTGGGGATGTGGCTCAGTGGTTGAATGCCCCTGAGTTCAATCCCTGGTACC
>CM053406.1:13250214-13277448 GCA_028644305.1 Xerus rutilus | reverse complement strand
AAAAAAAAAAAAAAAAAGAGTTTCCTAGACTAGAGGAAGATTAATTCTTGCCGAGTTAGGAAATTAGAACTTGTCCTGGAGATCAGCCTATCCAGATCTGTCAGGGTAGGTTGTTTGATCTAGAACTTTCCAGATGTCCTGGACTTTTATATTGAATGCATTCAACTTACATTTGGTCTTAAATAATAGCCTCATTTGACCCTTGGAAACTGAAAGAATCCTACATTCTTCCCATTCCCTATGGTGAGCTCAACCTCGGGGTTATGGTTATGGTGGATGCCCAAGGGAAGAAACCCTGGTTGCATCTGCTCCTATTTTGAGCTGCTTGGGACTTTCCTAACACTAGTCTCACCCATGGGCAAGCGTCTTCTGCTGCAAGCATGCCCAAATGCCTGGCTGCTTCTCAGATTTTTGCCACACTCAAGTTGGATCAAGCTTTTTAGGTCAAGTGCATTTTAACTACTAACCAATCCATGTTTTATAGGCCATAAAGTTGTTAGAGTGCAAACAAAAAGAATATTACAAAAGCTTTAAAAAATCACAGCAAACTCATACCATGTGTTAGTGGTATGCTGATAAATTGCTCACTTCCTACAATTTCTTACCATTCCTTCCTGTGGGCCCAGAGTTCTTTTATTTTATATTCACAATTTTAATATTTTCTTTATATATTTGCACTAATATTTTTCAGGAATATAATCTAGAAAAAGTTAGTATGTTGAAAGATATAGACTTGATGGATTCTTTGTTTTTGTTTTTGTTTTTCCTTTGTAACAGGCATTGAACCCAGAGGTGCTTACCCCCTGAGCCACATCCTCAACCCTTTTTATTTTGAGACAGGGTCTCACTAAGTTGCTTAGGGCCTTGCTAAATTGCTGAGGCTGGCTTTGAACTTGCAATCCTCCTACTTCTGCCTTGGAGTTGCTGGGATTACACAGTTCCTGGTGGATTCTTTATGTTCTAAAAATAATGGTGCCAGTGGTTTGATCTCTATTGCAGAGTCAAAACAAACTCACTTGAAAACTGATCATTGATGTATATTATTGTTAATATATTTGTCATAATCTTCCAAACAGAAGTTTCATTCGTTTCCAATAAAAATGCATAAACATGGATTTGGATAGTAAGCTAACTTGCCAAAATGAAGCAAATATCATCATCAGTCACATTCTTTATCATAGGACATATTGTTTCTGTAAACCTGAAATCTCATTATTTTAGGGGAAAAAATGTTAATCCTGCCTTATGGAATGAGGACATTTGAAACTTTGAGTCTTCCATCAGAACAGCTTCTGAAAGTTTAATTTTCACGAGAGCCTTTGGGATTCAGGGTCATTTTCAAGTGCTGTGGGTATTGAGTGACCTTCTGACCTAGTGGATAGTATCTATTTATGCTTTCTTATATATGGTTATGGCCTGTTTCTCCTAAATGTTCTTGTAATTTCCTTCTTATATTTGTTACTTACTAATAGGATGTGGGTCTTAATGTTTGTTTTTCATGCCCAGTATTAGAAAATCGTCATCAATGTGTTGGTCCTTTAGTGCTGTGTACGAGTGAAATGGAGAGTTGTCCGTATCACTTAGATCCTAGTACTTCCGGGCACCTTGCTTAAAATTCTGCGGGATTGTGGTGGAAGACTTAAAAAATCTCCAACGGTGGTTCTCAAAACTCTGTAAGAATCATAGAGGGGTTTTTTTGTGTGCGTTTTTTTGGCACCATGGATTGAACCCAGGGGTGCTAACCACTGAGCTACATCCCCAGCTCATTTTATCTTTTCTTTTGAGACAGAGTCTCACTAAGTTGCTTAGGGCCTTGCCAAGTTGCTGAGGCTGGCTTTGAACTTACAATCCCCCTGTGTCAGCCTCCTGAGCTGCTGGAATTACTGGCATGGGCCACTGCACCTGACCAGAGGGTGGTTTTTAAGTACATAAGAATCACTTGTGTGCTTGTTAAAGTTATAGATTGCTCAGCCCTGACCTCTAAGCCTTTAATTGAGTAAATCTGGACTGATCTGCACACTTGGAGACATTGGATGTATTTCTTAGATGTTCATGTGTACGCATCACACTGGGATCTTGTGAAATGCAGATTCAAGGTTAGGAGGTCAAGGGCAGAGCCTGAGACTCTGCGTTCCTATCAGGCTTCCAGGCGATGCTTCTGAAGCTCTCGTTTTTGCATCTTGGGCTCTCTTCTTCTTTAACTAACTTGGCACCATTTGGTGATTGACTGTATACATGCAGGCTAGGTTTTGACTTCCTTTCAACTCTCTCACCTTGCTTATCCTGTCCTTTCTATTGATTTTTTGCTATGCATGTAGATGGGCACCGGTTGCATCTTGAAGCACCATCAGCTGTAACAAAAGTTCCTGATCCTGAAAGGACAGCTGAAGGTTCCCTATCCCCAGAACCAAAGACCATGGAGCTCTCTGACAGTGACAGACCCATCAGCTTCGGCTCCACCTCATCCTCAGCCTCTTCCCGAGACAGCCATGGCTCCTTTGGCAGCAGAATGACCTTGGTTTCAAATAGCCACCTGGGCTTGTTTCACCAGGATAAGGAAGCAGGAGCCATAAAACTGGAGCTGGTTCCAGCCCGGCCGTTTTCCAGCAGCGAGCTGCAGAGGGACACCCCTACTGGGCCACAGAACATGGACAACTGCAGTGAAAGGCAGCTCAGGACACCATGGAGAATGGACGCAAATGGGGCACCCAAAACGACTGCAGACTCGGCCACTAGCCCCAAGCTCCTCTATGTGGATAGAGTTGTGCAGGAGATTCTGGAGACAGAAAGGACTTATGTGCAAGATTTGAAAAGCATCGTGGAGGTAAGGCAAGCTTCGCTTTTCTAAGTCTGTCAAGCAGGAGAAATAGGCTTGCAAAATAAAGAGCAAAGCCAAGCTCTTCACTGTTGGGGTTGTGTGTGTTTTCACCCAAAATGCAAAAAGGGTGTAAAAGTTTAAACAGATGGTAACAAAGCTAGTGCTGGGCTCACTGGGTTAACTCCTCTTAATAGTTGCACTAATGAGTCAGTTGTGTATTGGGGGCAAGAAGGATACCGTGCATATACCAGTATGTTTTAATAAATCCACATCAGGGTGCCAGAGTGCCTTGCAGCTTGGAGCAGGTGAGGATGAGGTGAGCCTTCAAGCCTCCCAGCAAATAGGTGTCAGGAGTATCTGTCTGAACCCATCAGCTGTTCTTACCCTAATCACACTTCTCCACTTGCCTTGGAGTTTCTGATTTCCTTGGCCAACGGTGTAGCCTGGGGAGTGGAAGATTCTCAGGTGACTCTAATGTGCTAATTCTGGAGCCACTGTTCTAGGCTAAACTTGTACTGGTTGGTGTTTGGGGGAAAGGAGTGAAGAGTGAAAAGTCCAAAACCATGGACTTTATCTTGAGTGTTTCTTTTCTGTTCACTTTTATAGTAAACAATTGAACAAGATTTGCATGAATTATAATGATTACAAATTATTTGCATAAATTATTCCATGTGAATTGAGTTCAGCTCTATGTACCAGATCACATCCTCTGGAAATCCATTTATTGACTTTGACTTATAAGCAGGTTTTTGAGCATAATGAATGACCAGTGATGCCAGGCATGGTGGTATGTGCCTATAATCCCAGCAGCTTGGGAGGCTGAGGTAGGAGGATCTCAAGCTCAAGGCCAACCTCAGCAACTTAGCGAGACCTTGTCTCAAAATTTAAAAAAAAATAATAATAATAAATAAAAAGGGCTGGGGATATATCTCAGTGGTAAAGCACCCCTGGGGTTCAATCCCCAGTACCCCCCCTAAAAAACAACCAAGAATGGCCTGTGGAGCTCAGATGTTAACTCATTCTTAATTTATGATTAAGAAAATTAATATTCAGTAGCAAATTTGTATATTATAAAGCTACACTCACTTTGCTGCCTAGTAAGATATTAAATTCTTTCATTTGTTAATACTCATTGCCTATTTTAGACTTTTAATGTAAAACATACTTGAGAATATAGTGGACTATTTGCAAATGAACACATTCTGCACTAGATACATACATTCTTTTTTTTTTTAAATATTTTGTTTAGTTGTAGATGAGCACAATATCTTTATTTATTTTATGTGGTGCTGAGGATCGAACCCAGTGCCTCACGTATGCGAGGCAAGTGCTCAACCGCTGAGCCATAACCCCAGCCCCGATACATACATTCTTATAGCATTAGCCACTCAAAAAACAAATAAAGTGTGATCGTGTGTTAAGTTCCACAAATGATAGAACAGGCACTGTCTTCTAAAATAGTTATGACATAACTTTCCAGTAAAAATAGAAAAGTAAATTGATGCTCAACCAAAACAATATGTGGTACCAAATGTAGGATGAAATTGGCCAACTATTTAAAAATTTGACAATGATGTCATTTGTACTTGAGAAGAAATACCTATGAATCAGCCAAAAGTTTTACATCCTCCCAGGAAACTTATTAAAGCTTTCTTTGGTTTAAGCTTTTTTTTTTTTTTCTTACTTTCTTAGAAACTTCTCCACTTAATCAGAATTCACCTTACTAACAGAGAATCTAATGAAGTTAGAAGGACAACTTCTCAGAAATAAGCTATTTGGGACCATGTGGAACATGTCAAGTCACTGTTTTATGTTAGTGTGTTTTGAATTGGTGCATGTATCAATGATCTTTCACAAAAATGTTACTGTTCACAAATCCTGAAAATGAAATCTAAACCCAAGTCATGGAGATTGTGCATCTATATGGCATATACATAAATAAAATGTACCATCTATGAGGAAAATTGATTAAACTTGGAATGACTTGATATTAGTTAAATGAGATTCAATAAAGCAGAGTATGCAAAGTCAGAAAATGGGTTACTGGATAAAGGAAGATGAATCATCAGTTATCTTTATAAATTATTATACTAGTTGTTTTGCTACCAGAAACAATTTTTGCTTGGGAAGAGCCAACGAAGGAAAATCTGTTTTTTAGGTATGGTAAGAACTTATCATAGCAGTCGTTAACAGGTCGCCCTTTCAGTTTCTTGAGATACACAGCCTTTCATCACCTGGTTAGATTTGGAAGTTTTTCTAGGTGGAGTGGGCAAGTGACCTACAGCGCTCTGGTGACTTCCAGAACAAAGGCGAGCTTACTTCTTCCAACCTGGATGCCCCGTATATCAGGAATCGTCTTCACCAACCACCCTCTCTCTCAAGACCCTCTTCTGCCTTTCTGCCTATGGATGTCCCACCTCTGACTTTCAGTGTCTTTTCATGCAAAGAAGGTCACATGCTTTCTTTCTCATATGCAGAGATATCATATTAAAATAACCCAAAACAGATTTTTTCTTTCCCTTGCCAATTAGGGATTCAGAAATGAACCCCTAAATGCTTTCTGAAAAGTTAACTAAAAATATGTTGTTGTTTTTTCTTTTTTTAAAAAATAACTTCATTTTATTATTTATTTTTTTTATGCAGTGCTAAGAGTCAAACCCAGCGCCTCACACATGCGAGGCAAGCACTCCACCACTGAGCCACAGCCTCAAGCCCTGTTGTTCTTATTCCTTATTCTTCATTTCTTGCATTCCTCCCCAGACCCTCATCTCTGGATCCCCAGCCCACCTGCATGGTTATTCTATTCTATTCTCTGCTCCTTTCCCCAACATCCTGGCTACTTATTTTTGTACACTTGACATTTGGGGGAGGTAAGATCTTGACTATCAACCAAGCCCAAAGCAACAATGCGGCTCTTATTTCCATCTTTATATATGGCTCTTAGGAACATTCACAGATAAAATGAGATGATAAATATGAAAGCAACTTAAAAGTAAAATAACCAGTGATATAGTTTGCGGAGAGATGGAAATCCATAGTTGGTGAGCAGAAAATAAGAGTCTCTTTCATGTTTAATGGGACCTTCGATTGACTGAGCAAGGACTCTCCTGGGCAGAGTGGATTTCTTTAATCTTTCTAAATGATCTGTAAAAGAGCCTTTGAGAGCCTCATAAGATCGGGCTTCAGATAGAGTTCATGGCCTGTTTTACCCTTTTAGTAAAGTTTTAAAATAGTTCATAATGTTGCATAATGCTGTATAATTGGAAGTTAAAGTCCCACTACAAATGGCGTCTTTGAACTCTCAGATACTAAATTAGGCCATCTCTTGGGATGTCAAAGACCTGTAGTTAGTGAAAAAAGTGAGTACTATAAGTATAGCATGTACTTTTACTTTTATCTGTCACACGCCAGAGAACTAAAATCCTTCAAGTACCTTTATCCATAAAGTATATTTAAAAACAAAGAAGTGAATATTACGGCTTCAATGTCCGAAATTTAAACAGCCAGAGCTTAAGTGGATCTTTGCTGGAAAATTCAGAGGTATTCCAAAGCTATAGCTATATGAGGATTCAAGTGGCGACCTCCACCCCTAGTTTTTGTGTTTCTGAGTCTATGTGGCTCCTTCTTTTATTGAATGATTGTGTAGAGAGACAAATAGAAGAGAGAGGGGTGCTTTCTGCATACTTAGTGACTTGAAATACATGGAAAGCTATTCTGCCTGTGGCCATATTTAGAGAGCAAGCTGCTTTGAGTCCTGGTGGTATCAGATGATTGGAGGGATACTTAGCTCAGGTTGGGGAGCAAGCCTTCATCCACATGTGTGCAGAATGAAAGAAGGAAAGCTGTCTCCAGGCTGGGGAGTTGGTGAAGTGGGTCCACCACATTCTCTGCCCAGACACTCAGCTGGGAACCTTGTAGGAAATCTGTGATAGGATAAAGGGGACTCTAAGCTGGCTATTATCCTGAGGTCCCCTTCCCTTGAAGATGACACCTTTGAGTTTGGAGAGGGTTTCTAATAAAGCTTGGCTTCCCAGGGGTCCTTGGGGGACAGAATTGGAGAGGGCAGTATATATCTTTGCCACTTTTCCTGCGTGTGGCATTCCTCAGACCAGCCTCAACTGCCCTGCAACCTCACAAAGGAAGAAAGCTTATGTGCCCAGGAGAAGGCTATTGAGATGGGGAATTGTTACAGATTTTATTGTCTTGTCTTTGCAGATGTCCTGCTTGATACCCTCCCTCCGGTTTAAATAGCTCTTATTATGCTGACGCTTTTTATGAGGTTCATTTAGAATAAAGTTTTTTGAGTACTGAGGGGAAAAAAAAGCGTTCCACACTGGAGTGTAAGACTTGGCAGGGGTTGTTTTTAATGAAGGTTTGTAACGTGGGTGGATTTAATAGGGAATGTACACTGTAGTACTTGGCGTCATTTAACATACTTTTTCCTTTTACGTGGCATTTGGGCACTTTTATGTGAATGTGTCTCTTTATTTTGTCCTCCAAGAGTTTTTAGCATAATGGGTGAATGAGCCCTTCCCTAAGACCATTCAAGACCTATGATGATTTAGAGGCAGACCTGTTGGTGTTCTGCTTATGTAGAAGCTATTCCTTAAATATGCTTCTTAATCACTCTGCATGGAACCTTGCTTTGATTATTTATTTTATATCTCTTTTCATTATTGTTGTTATTATTATTTTTATGACCCATTCCTCTTCACCCTACCCTGCTCCCCTCTCGTCACCTCAACAGCAGCAGCACAGACTTAGAAGGTGGCAGTGCTGAGTGATTTGGGGTGTCCCTGTCTTCTACTTACTGCCATCTAATATGGAAGGGTGAGCAGGGAGCTGGCTTTCCATTTCTTTCCATTCCTAATGGGCTTGCCCATTTTGGATATTTTGTAAATACCTTCTGATTGATTGCTAATGACCAATGAAAACAGTTCCAGGTGGGCAGCATTTGGAAAAAGCAAAGCCAGTTGAGGTTTGCAGGGTTGCTAAGGTAGCTGTTAGCTGTAGACAGAGCTCCTGTGTGCCAATGACTGGTTTTCTCCAAACTTTGGAGCCAGATCTTGAGTCAAACATACGAAAATAATTCCAAATATCTACATTGGTCAGATTCTCCAGGGAACATGGTAGGCAGTGAGTGTCACCTGACGCCTTAACTTCTGTAACCATTCCAATATCGCCTCCGTGCAACCCAACAGCTGTAAAAATGTTATGTGGACATCTCTTCTAAATTTTCTAGATCTATGTCTCAACAACAACAAAAACATTGAAGAATAACATTAGCAGCAACTAATATTTGAGTGCTTGCCATGTATCAGGCACAGTATTGAGCATTTACATCCTTCTAGCCCCAACATGTGGATACTCTTATAGTTCCTATTTTAGCTGGAGAATATTGAATGTACAGAGGATAAAGTAGCTTGGTCAAAGTCATGGAGATAGTTAATGCTAGAGATGGGCCTGGAACCCAGATCTCACTCCAAAGCCAACTCCTTCCACTGCTGGCCCACACTATTCTCTCAAATCTCCTCTAAGACCCTAACCGAGTTCAGGGTTCTCAGCCTCCCTCTTAAGCGCTCTGCCTCAGGCACCAGCAGCAATGTAGACATTTTGGACCAGAGAGTTCTTGGCATGGGTGATAGCCAAGTGCATGGTAGGATGTCTGGCAGCAAACCTGGGCTCTGTTCACTCACTGCTGACACAACCACCACTGTTCTTACTTGTGACAACCAAAAATGTCTCTAGACATTGCAAAATAAAACCCCTAGGCAGGGATAAAATTGCCCCTGGTTGAAAACAACTAAAGATTTGGAACATGTAGCATATTAGTAAGGATAAGATACGCCACGGGAACAAACAACCCCAAAGCCCATGGCTTACTAACTGGAGTTCCTTTCCTCCTCTTGCCCACTATGAGTGGCAGTGGTCATTCAGAGACCCAAGCTGACATAGCTTGCCATCTTCTGCATGTGGCCTCCAAGGTTCCGGTGACCTGCCCCAACTCAGTCCCAAAGGACAAAAAGACATGGACACCCACAGAAGAGGTTCCTGACAGACACAGTGACATAGTGCCTTCTTCAAACCACTGATGAGAATCTTGTCACTTGGTCACTGAACTCTAAAGGAGACTGGGGGGCATGGCCTAGCTCTGTGACCAAAAGAGGTAGGAAACTTTGTGAACAACTGGCAGATTCCACTGTGCATTATGTATAATTGAGACATTCTCATTCTAAAACGTACACCACTGTGTATGCCACCACTGTCCCCAAAACAAAATAATAAGAAAATAAGAAAGATTTTGATGGTGCTTACCTGCCAAGGTTCTAGTTACTCCTCTACTTAATAACCCCATATGATATTTCAGGTGAGCTCTTCATAGGGATTGGAGCACATTCAGGCTAATGTCTGTTCTTACTGCTCCCTGCCCTTCTTACATGTCCAACACCCATCTGTTACTCTTTCTCCCCTCATTTCTAATTGCCACCCCCCACTTGTCATCCTATTGCTATCCATTTGACCTGCCAATAGCACCCTTTGCAATTAAATACCCTAGTTAGTTCATTGGGCTAGAAAGAGGGCTGCTGGTGCAGCCAAGTTCACAGGCAGGCATTTGCTTATCTTGGTGGTGTTCTGGAAACCTTGCAAGTGGAAGGGAATCAATGAGGAGAATGGATTAAACACCACCAGCTATTCAAGCTGCAAGTTTCTTGGTCATGTTGATAAAATCATTCCTGTAGCCATTCTGAGAAGCCAAAGTAAGAAGTGTGGCCAAAGACAAGACGCTGTTGAAGTGGTCTTAGCACCATGTTAGGCCCTACCTCCCTTCATCCACCAACATCATCACGGATGCTTCTCTATGAGAAATTGAAGTCCAGTTGCATCTTTTCAAAAGTGATCTTTTAAACTGGGCACAGGGGCACGCCTGTAATCCCAGCACTTAGGGAGGCTGAGACAGGAGAATCGTGAGTTCAAAGCCAGCCTCAGCAATGGCAAGCGCTAAGCAACTCAGTGAGACCCTGTCTCTACATAAAACACAAAATAGGGCTGGGGATGTGGCTCAGTGGTCGAGTGCCCCTGAGTTCAATCCCTAGTACAAAAAAAAAAAAAGTGATTTTTTAGAAAATAAATTTACCACTGATAGAATATTCTGTCTACACTGGGGTACATTTTTCAACTTAAGAACTTTTGGACACTAGCATAGTGATCACCAACTGGTGTCATAATTGGGATGTAATGACATTTCTTGGAGTTGCCCTAAGAAATGTGAAATACCAGCTAAGAACAAAGTTTCCCTTGAGTTCCTGACAATCTTGACTTGTTTCTTGAAACTTGGGTCTGGGGGGTGAGTTGAGATCAGTCAAAGGAGGTCCAGGTTTTGGAGGAATGAGTCAGTCCTTGTACGCCATGCTTCCCTGGTCACAACAGTGCAGGAGCTGAGAATAGATTATAGATAGGGAGTGTTTTGTTTTGTTTTTTGGATACTGGGGATTGAACTCAGAGGCACTCAACCACTGAGCCACCTCCCCATAGGGAGTGTTTTGATTCCTATATCAAATGGCTAAGACTCTAGAAAGAGTAGAGACGGCAGAGGGACAGAGCTCTCTGAGTTCCAAAGTGCCTCCAGTCAGTTCCATTGCAATATGACATATGTATTTCTTAAAATCACTCACTGTGCAAAATCACTTGGGGAAAGTTGGACTTAGGGAAAAGTGGAATACTGAGCACAGCACTCAGAAACCTCATTTAAAAAAAGGTAGGAATCTAACAAAAATAGAGACACAATGGTATACATGTTAAATGGTTAAAAACTACATATTGTAAAGCCAGATGACCAAAAGGAGGCGATTTAAAACCGCTGGGCAAGGCTTTATTGGAAATACACGCTCTCTGGCTGAACTCTCCCGTCCATCAGAGTGTGTCCAGGAGAGTGGCGCACGTGTTCCGGCGTACAGACAATTTTAAAAGGCCCCGTCAGGAAGGGGAGGGCTTAGGGAAGGAAGAGAAGGCCAGAGTCCTTCCTGGATAAGTCAGGAAAAACCCGATGATTGACAGGAGGCGCCTCTACTGGTGACATCAACGTCTGGCTGGCCGCTCTGTTCCGCAGCTGCCCTGACCGGCCCCCCCTAATTGGACACCCTGGACCCTGAACCAACCTAACACATATATAGTTATTATGACACTGCATAAACAAAGGCAAAATTTGAATTAAATTCAGATTGTTCCCTAACACATTAATTTGGATGGGAATGTATTCATACTTTCTAAACATATATTCCATCAGAGCTGACTGTACTTATGTTTTTGGAGTTCTGTAACTTGTCCCCCCACCTCCTCTTTGCTCAGACTAAAAGATGAAAGAGTACTGGTGCCAGAAAGCATGGCCTGCATTTTTTTATTCTACCTTATAAGAAAACCTGGTTTAAAAGACTTTCTAGCTGTCTTAGCAGTGTGAGAGTTGACTCATTTCTGAACACTAACATGGTTGCTTGTAAATACAAACAGCTGTAAGAAATTTTCCTTTTAGTGAAAGGATTTGCCTAGTTTGATCAAACAGTATTGTGCAAACTACAGCATTTTCTGCCTATGAAACTTATCATACACAGAAGAGATAATATATACGTGTTTCTGATGTTAAAGTTAGAGTAATATTTTTCACCTTGCTGACTTGGAGTTAGCATATAAAGGACAGAAAGCATAATGAAGAAAAGTAAAACACTGAAAGAAGCTGTACTTTTCACAGACATAATTGGGTGTGTACATTTTATTTGCATATTCAAGTACTTTTAAAATGCTTACAGCCTGGGTCAGGAGATACAGCTCAGTGGTGGAGCATTTTCCCAGCATGCAAAAGACCCTAGGTTCAATCCCAAGCATGGCAAAAAACAACCAAACAAAAACCTGCAACTAATACTAAAAGTCCCCTTCCATTCTTTAGACTTTGCTTTTAGGGCAACATTTTTACTTTAAATGAAAGGGCATTTCAAAAAAAACTTCAGTTAACTCAGGTGATTGAGTCGCTGTTATTACTGGTCTGCTAAAGAGCTGCTAATATATTTCAAAGACTGCCTGTGGGCAAAATTCTATTGAAGATTTGCTAAAACAGGTCCTTTCGGTTGAGTTAGAATCTGCTGCTGTTTGGGTGTGTGCCACCTTGAATATTCAATTATACTGAGTGGGTAGAAAATTACAGAATTCCAGAAACTATGTTCTAAACAAACCAACCTGCAGCTGGGAAAAGTTTCCCATGGCCACAAATGCCTTCCAAAGACAAGGTGTTCCTTGTATCTTATACAGCTAATCACAGAGTACAGTTTACCCAGGTCATGGGCAAAATCTCCTGTGAGTGTCCATGCACTCCTGTTCCATGACATCCAGAGGAAGGAGTCACCTTCTGCTGATTCATGACTTGTCAACTCTGTAATTTAGTAGTTAACTATTCTCTGATCATTTGTGTTTTCAGTTTTTCCTCTTTCCACCAAGATTGTTTTGTCACTTAAAGGGAATGACATTGTTCTACTTGTGATATTGCATGGAATTTATGAAGCCATTTTTTTTTTTTGGTACTGGAGATTGAACCCAGGGGAACTCGACCACTGAGCCACATCCCCAGCCCTATTTTGTGTTTTATGTAGAGACAGGGTCTCACTGAGTTGCTTAGTACCTCGCCGTTACTGAGGCTGGCTTTGAACTCGCGATTCTCCTGTCTCAGCCTCCCTAAGTGCTGGGATTACAAGCGTGAGCCACCGCGACCAGCTATGAAGCCATTTTTAATGGTGAAATAGACATACATAACATAACCATTTGAACCAATTTTAAGTGTGCCACTGCATGGGAATGAAGCACATTCACATTCTTGTGCAACTATTGCCATATCCATCTCCAGAACTCTCTGTATCAGGCAAACTGAAACTCTACCCATTAAACCATAATCCCTTATCCCCTTCCCTCCACCCCAGGTAACCACCATTCTACTCTGTCACTGAATTTAAGCACTCTAGGTGCCCTTTTTAAGTGGAATCACATACTATCTGTCCTATTGTGACTGGCTTCTTTCACTTAGCAGAGTGTCTTCAGGATTCATCCATGGCATCGAATTTCCTTCCTCTTAAAGGCTGCATAATATTCCATTGTGCGCATACCACATTTTGTGCATCCATTTTTTAATTTGTTCTAATTAGTCACACATGACAATAGAATGCATTTGGACACATTGTACACAAATGGAGTACAACTTGTTATTCCTCTGGCTGTACACTGTGCAGAGTCACACCAGTTGTATAATCATACATGTATACAGGGTAATAATGTCTGTCTCATTCTACCGTCCTTCCCATCTCCACAGCCCCACCCCCCCCAAACTCCCCTCTACACAAACCAAAGTTCCTTCATTCTTCCCTATCCTCTCACCCCACTTTGGATCAGCATGTGCTTATCAGAGAAAACATTTGGCTTTTGGTTTTTTGAGATTGGCTTATTTCACTTAACATGATATTCTCTAGTTCTGATTATTTACCTGCAAATGCCATAATTTCATTTTTCTTGAAGGCTGAGTAATAGTCCATTGTGTATATGTAGCACATTTTCTTTATCCATTTATCTGTTGCAGGGTATCTAGGTTGGTTCCATAGTTTAGCTATTATGAATTGAGCTGCCATAAACATTGATGTGGCTGCATCACTGTAATATTCTGATTTTAAGTCCTTTGGGTATAAACCCAGGAGCTGGGTCAAATGGTGGTTCCATTCCAAGTTTTCTGAGGAATCTCCATACCTCTTTCCATAGTGGTTGCACCAATTTGCAGTCCCACCAGCAATGTATGAGTGTACCTTTTCCCCCACATCCTTGCCAACACTTATTATTGCTTGTATTCTTGATAATTGCCATTCTGACTGGCATGAGATGAAATCTTAGACTAGTTTTGATTTGATTTCTCTAATTGCTAGAGATGAACATTTTTTCATATGTTTGTTGGTCAGTTGTATCTCTTCTTCTGTGAAGTGTCTGTTCAGTTTTGTGTATCCATTTTGTTTGACCTGTTGATGAACACTTACGTTGCTTCTATTTGCATGAGATTTTTAATTTCATAGAATCACACTCAACTTTAGAACAGGAAATAGCTCAGTGAAGTCCGACTACAGATTCTGAAAGAGCAAGAAGGGTTTTATTATGTATGGTTTATAAAAGTTTACATATAAGTTCTGTATCCCTCACAGGCAGCATTGTATCTGACTGACACTTAGTTGGCCCTCGGAACATATTTGCTGATTAAATACTCAGCTGTGAATATTTGCAGTAAATATTTGCTTATGTATGAGGAAATGGAGATCCAAAGATCACAGTGACTTCTCCAACTGGAGGCAAATCCTAGCTCTGTCACTTGTTACCTTTGGTCTTGAGCGATTGTTTAACTTCAGTAATCTGTGGTTTCTTTGCTTTAAAATGGGGGAGATTGGGAACCTGGGACACCGTGAGGATTAGATGAGTAAATGCACCTAAAGTGCTTAGCAGAGGCCCAGCCCAGCCTAACCCTCAACACTGGCAGCTGCTGAAGCCCCAGACTCACAGCAAAACATTGGCAGTGCCAGGATATGTCCTAGTCCTGCCTCCCATTCATGTCACTTGGAAATAGCTGGAAAAAACTAGAAGCATTTTACTGAGTGCCTCTTGTATATCAGTTAAATACTTGTGAATGAAATTTTCTAGAAGCAAATTACTTTCCTTGCCCAGTTTTCTCCATCTCAGCCATTGCCAGGGATAAAGCTGGGCCTGAGAGTATGTGAAGGGAAGCACCAGTCACTTTATCTGTGTCAAGTGACCACATAATTCAGATGAAACCAGAGCATGAGACAGAGGGAGAAAGGAGCAATTGCCGTCATTTGTGACTTCTTGGGACAAGTCTAAAGCCATCCCAATATTGCCTTTTTTTTCTCTTAGTTCTTTTTAAGAGTGAGAAATTGTCTTCCACCATGATTGATTTAGCAGAACCATGCCAAATTTTAGACCAGATCTTTCTGGATGTGTCCACGTGTGGTTATTAACAGACCAACTGAGACTCTGGGAACCTATTTTGCCAACCTATTTCATTCTGAACTAGGAGCCACCCCCCAAAATTTCAGGTCCCATTGGAAACAGAATAAGGACAAAAGGGTTACCAAGAGAATATGGAGACTTAACTTATAGTCAAAATTATCTAGAATGTTCAAAAGACTACTTTGAGTAAGAAAATCTACTTGGAGAAAATTCCTACTTCAAAAATAGGAATGAATGCAACATCATAATGATCCCTTATGAGAAACACACAATTAACTGGCCATCAACTAGCTTTATACCTAGGATAGTAGGCCCTCATAAACAGGTTCTAAGGGGCCATTATTTGAGCAATTAAAAGCAATTAAAAGCTCACTTTAGAAATCTGGTTAGGAAGAGCAACTGACACCTAGGGATTCTTCTAAAGTGAGGCCACTGGTGAGACTCACTTGGGAACTTCCACAACTCCTGCTCCCTCAGCAGCACCTTGGGCTAAGGGATCCTTCTCTGTGGGGCTGGGACCAGTTTTCCTTAAAGCTCCCCAGGTCCCTGTAGACAGTCAATGTTGAGATCCACTGTCCTAGCAAGAATTTTTTTCCCTTTGTTACAAAGCAAACAACAGACTTTTTAAAAGCAACACAAATTACCTCCTCCTCCCCATGGAATGTCACAAAATCCCAAAAGGCACAGATTTAAAAATCCACAAGAACTAAATCCAGATCCTGGCTCTGCATTTGCCTGCGTGGTCTTGAACAAGTCACTAAACTTTTATAAGTTGTTCCCCACCCACCCCCACCCCCGCCACAGGTGAAATGGGAATAAGAGGATCGCTGTGAAAACTAAATAAAATCATCCATGTGAACACTTAGCACAGTGTGAGGCGTACAGTAAGCACTTAAATGAGAACCATTATTATATAATCGTTCACGTCATCAAAATTATTTGGACAACGCCAAGGATTTCTAGTAGATTTTTTTTTTTGGTACTGGGGATTGAACTCAGGGGCACACGACCCCCTGAGCCACATCCCCAGCCTTATTTTTTTTTTTTTTTTTTTTGGTACTGGGGATTGAACTCAGGGGCACTCGACCACTGAGCCACATCCCCAGCCCTATTTTGTGTTTTTTATGTAGAGACAGGGTCTCACTGAGTTGCTTAGCGCTTCGCCATTGCTGAGGCTGGCTTTGAATTCGCGATTCTCCTGTCTCAGCCTCCCTAAGTGCTGGGATTACAGGCTTGAGCCACCTCGCCTGGCTTCTAGTAGATTTTAAAACACTAATACATTGAGCTTGCTAATCTCTGCTGAGGTGCTGTTTCCAAAAGTTATCTTGACTTTGTAAGATCTGTTACAGATGCTGCCGTTTTGAGCTTCCCCGACATGCCTACTTGTAGTTGGAATTCATTTCTAAGAGAAAAAAAGGTCGTGATGGTGAAATGCTTCAAAATTAGGATTTGAGCTCCATCAAACTCAGGTTGATTTAATGACTAGAACTCTGCTCTGCACGCCAGTGCCACGCTGACGGTCAGCTGCGTGCCTGTGGACAAATAGCCACTCTGACCTCAGCTGCTTCCTCTA
Organism: Xerus rutilus; assembly: GCA_028644305.1. Classification (NCBI taxonomy): domain Eukaryota; kingdom Metazoa; phylum Chordata; class Mammalia; order Rodentia; family Sciuridae; genus Xerus; species Xerus rutilus. The sequence goes on along the minus strand of CM053406.1, from coordinate 13,261,024 downwards.
TTAATGGGACTAATTCAAAAACCCTCAATCTGTAGATGCCTGGCGAGCGCATCCCCACCAGCCTCAGCTCTCAAGAGGTCCTTTGAGCAGTCAACATAGATATTTCAAACACCAAACAGTAAATCCTGTGTCTTTACCCAGAGAAAGGCTCAAGCTCCCGCTAAGAACCTATTTTGCACTACGTGTTTAAAATAAGCTTAATTATTTGGTTTCTTAGCCTACAGCAAATGGAGGGGGTGGGAGGAGGTGGATATGGCTATACCAACGAGCCAGAGGAAAAAACTCTTGGACTAATTAATGCAAGGCCATTAGGAATGTTGCAGACTCACATCAGTCACCCTGGTGAATTGTACTTGGCAATTACAGCCCAGAGCAGAACTGAGTTCCTTTCTCAACACTGAGAAATTTTCACATCGTGTTAGCTACAGCATCTAAAATGCATTACCTGATGCCTGGTCTTCATAAACAGAGTGACAATTTAATTGGAGTTAAGTTTTTAAATGCTTTTTCTTGTGGCAAAATACACACAACTTGAAGTTTCCATCACGGCTCAGTAGCATCAGGTATGCTCAGAGTCCTGTAGTCGTTGCTGCTGTGTGTCTCCAACACGCCTTCACCCTCTTCACAGAAACTGGACCCCTTACACCCCGTCTCCTTTCTGTGTCTGTGAAATCCCTGTTCGAGGTCCCTCATGCCAGGGGAAGTTTTGTCTTCATGTGACATTTGTCCTTTGGTGTCTGGCTGATTTCATGTAGCATGTTCCCAAGGTACATTCACATTGTAGTATGTGCAGAATGTAATGAACACTCAGGGAAAGTCCTTACACAGTGACTGATCCCTGAACAAAGATGAGATGGCACTTCATGTAAAGGAAAAAAAAGGTAAGAATTTTCTTTATTCTGTAAGGGGAGGGTTTTGAAAATAATAGAAGTGCCTGAGAAGCTGCAGCTTCTCTCGAGCCCAATGGAAGATTCAAGGCTTGTCCTGAGTAAGTTTCTTTGTTTTGTTAAACTAATACAAAGAAACTCCACCCGGAAAGAAGGCCATAGCCTGAGTCTGCTGTTTGAAATGGCAAAATCCTTCCTCACTTTCCCTACATGTTGCTTACATGACAAGTGTTCCTTCCACTTGGGGACAGGGCTTACTGTCCTGCTGTTAACCTTTCACTAAGCTTTAAGTGGGACGTGGGGAAGGAGGGGAGCTGTGTGCCGGCCCACAGTAAGTGCAGATCTGCTGAGCCACAGCCGCTTTTGTCCAGTTCTCCACAAAGCGGAGGATAAATCAACCCGCCCTGGGTCTGTTCTGGCTCCACAATGGAGAAGCAGCTGCCGGCACACACAGAGCAGGGGTGAGACTTAATCTACTTTTGATTAGAGAAGTGCTTCTCCTGCAGACACCCTAGCTGGGTAGGTGGGACAAGAGTTAAAAATGAGCTGCATAGTTTAGGAACCTTTGTCATCCTGAAGGGGTGGCTTAAAAATGCTGTCCCTGCAACCAAAGAGGGAGCTCCAGAGGAATGTGGGACTGGGTTACTATTCAGTGCTGCTCCTGCCTTGAGAGGGAGGGCTGGGGCCTCAATTAACCCCAGCCTGCCAGGTTCTGAGTTGACTGATCAAGTTTCCAGGAATTCCTCCTGCAAACATCCAGTGCCCAGAGATCTAAAGCACAGCTCCTAGGCAGGGCTGACAGCTCTGTGGAGGAGAAGGAGCTATGGGCAGGTTTTATGGCTCTGTGTGATGGTTTGCCTGTGCTTCCTGTCATGGAGCACCTGACCCCCTGAGACAGAGGGTAGGAAGGGTCAGAGATCTGTGGAAGAATTCTAAAGAATGAGTTCACCAGGCATGAGTGAGCAGGAATGGAATAGGAAATAGAGGGGACAGAACACGAGGAACTTCAGACCCAGCAATGAGTGTGTGTGCTGGTGGGAGTCGGGAGGGAGAAGGATACAGAAAGTGGTCAATGTTGAGCCTAGGAGTGTAGGCAGGGACCAGGGGCCTTGAAGGACTCGCTCTCTGCTGAAGGACAGGAGAAGTCATTGTAGGATTTTGTACAGGAGCCATTCCACCAAACTTGAGTTTCAGAAATTTTAGAAAGTTGGAGAGGTAAGACCCACAGTAGAGGGATTGGTTAGGATGTCCCTGCACATTCAGGCATCCAGGTGAGAGAACAGCCATTTTCAAAAGTACATGGCAGGAGGGACAGGATTTATCTTCTGGCAATACAGCAAGAAGGCAAGGTGCCAGCGCCTGCGCTGGACCAAAGTGAAACCAAGTCGGAGAGGGAGCCGTGGATGAAAGAAACACACACAAGAATGACTCCTAAGAAAAAGAAGCTGGTAGCTCACAGCTCGTTAGCACTCTGGGCTTATATATCTTTTCTACCCCCCCCCCCCGGGGGCGTGGGAGGTGTGGGGGGCGTGGGAGGCATGGAACTGCAGACCCAGATGTGGAAATTGGTCAGACTGCAAAACAAGCTCAGACCACGAGAACACGGGAGTCCAAGGAACGGTCAGCACCAGTGGCTTCTCTCAGAAATCAGGGTACAGCTGGTTCTGGTAAACAGAAAGTAGCCATGCACGCAAGAATGCTCTCACAGCAAGGGTCTTAGAAACTTGGGTAGACCACAGGACTCTTCATGCCTGTGTCCCCCATAACTATCTTCAGATCCTCTCCTGCCCTTGATGGTTGAGAGCAAGCTGCTGAGGGGAATTAGCCTTCCAATGCCAGTGTGAATACCAATGGAGAGCTCAGTATAATTTGTCAGAATTCATTTGCTTTTGAACCAAAAGAGGATCTGATCCAGCCCATCTCACAGTCTTATTAAGGAGGAAACTGGGCCCCATAAGGCTACAGGGTAGGTATTGCCCCAAGCCAGTGTGTGCTGAGCCCCCATGGCAGGCACCTGGAATGGACTATGGTGTTCACCTCTGAAGCATAAGGAGATATGGCTTTGTATTATGCCTGTATAAGAGCTAAAGCAACAAAATCTTACCATGGTGAATCTCCTACCAGCAGTCTGGGTGTTAGGCCCAGGCTGCTGTGGTGAATTTCCACCACAATGCACTTGGAGCCCACATGCTGCCTAGGCCTTGGATGATGAACCCAGTGTCCTGTCCCCAGTCTGTTCTGTCCTTGAAAAAAATCCACTGTTCTAGGATAGCACATTTGTAGTCTGCATCTACAGTAAGAAAAAGCATGTAACCCATTTCTGTTCAGATCCCAAAATGGCTGCTGTAGAATTCACATAATCTCTTGGAAAAAAATCACTTATGCAAACCTTGTCCTATAAGCACATTTTCTTTTGCCCTTTCTCTCTCTCTGCCTCTGTCACACTGTCTCTGTAAGTTCCATGTAACAAGATGGCCATGGACATTGTGCTTCAAAGAGGAGAGAAAAAAATAGTTTTTCTCCAAATCATACATTTCATCCTTTGGGCATGAATTGGGTCCAGGACTCCATGACAGAATGACAGAAGGAAATCTTTTCATGTGTCCCCTGGCCCAGCACTTCCTCCAGTCAAGTATCTGGGAAACATCCCATCATTTGGGTGCACCAGCTTTGATGAGGAAAGATCCCTCCCTCCTCATTTCTCATCTGCTGGGCCCTCTGCCTGCTCCCTGCAGCTCATCAAACCCATGGCTGTTTCTGTATCAATAAATAACTCTGGGTGGAGATTTTACTGTGATGAGATCAACAACAATATAACCAGAGAAGCAATCAGATGTGTCCTCAGGGCTTCTCATTGTTTGGGGTAGACTGAATGGAATAGTTTAGCCTGTGCACTTCCAAGTTTAGCAGTGGATTGCCTAATGATGCCAAAGGATGATCACGTTCATTCTCCTCCAAAAACTACCCATGAAGAGGTCAGTCCTTGTGTGGATTCTTTTTTTAATATATATATACATATATATAACGTCATTACATTGCAATTTTTAAGTAAAAAATCTTAACCCTGAAGTCATGATCAATTTGTGTGACTAAGTGGATGGGAAGTTGATCAAATATCATTCCCCTTGTTCCTATTTCTAGTTTATGTCATCCAGGTAGTCCCAGTGCCGCCTTCATCTGGTTGAACTCTTGTGTCAGGGCTAGAGTTCCAAGAAAGTGAGCATACCTAACACAAAACTTTCGTCATTAAGGCCTTGTTTCTTATCTATCAAATGAATGCTGTCTGAACACCTGCTGTATACAGACCAGGTTGCCATGAGAATTATCTGTATTACGTTCTGGTCTCCATAAAATGGTGGAAAAGCATTTCAATTTATTAACTAAATCATACAGTTAATTACTGTGTAATAGCAATTAATTGTAACTACATTGGTGATGTGGATGAGCTATATCTGCTTGAATGAAGCATGACTTGGTGTCCTTATTTCAAAATTTCTGGTTCTCTAGAATTAGTGTGCTGAGGTGAAGTGTGGGTCATGATTTGATGTGTGAATAGGAAATGTTTTTGCTGCTGAAATCAATAGCTATTTTGATGTCCAGTGAAGGCTTTTAAGTCACATGTACCAAAACCATGTGCAGAGCTCAGGGAGGAAATCAGAACACCCTGAAAAATCCTGGACTGTCAATTGTGCACAAAAGTGTGTGTGTCCAATGTGACTTGAGGACATTTGCTATATATACATGCTCCAGTGTGAAGAGGTCTGCCTTTGCATATCCTCAGTGCCTGTAGAGCTGCTGTTTCTCTTCTGGCTTTAGATGGATCTTAATTTCAGGCCAGCTCCTGACTCTCCAGCTTTAACACACCCTGATCTCATTGCCAAACAGTTTTGTGATACTTAAAAACATTACAGTGCTGAAAGATCTAATTTATTTGTGACAGTCACGATTCCTCATGACTGTTCCACAAGGAAAGCTATAGCGTCATGTCTGTAAAAAGGGACCACGTGACTGACTGATGTGGGGTGACCAGCAAGGAAAGTGGGATGTTTTGAAGGACTAGGGAGCCATGCATGGGTGACCAGGAAGGAAGAGGATGAGCCAGCTGGACAGGAGGACATGAGCCCACTTTGAGAATCACATGGCAGGTGGTTGAGAGCTGAGCACCCCTGGGGTGTGTGTTTATGAAAACTTGATGGCAGAAGGCTGGGTTGGGAGTCTGAATGGGGCTGATACCAATGCAGATGTGGTCTGTGATGGTCCTGCATGTGGTAGGTGCCTGGTAAATGAGAGTGGTGTGTTTGGTAGGCTCCTACCTGCTACCTAGTAAAAATTACTTTTAACCTCCAGAATAAATCAATCAGCACATGTCTCCCTTGTTAAGGCTTAAAACCTTAGAAGCAAGATTTCAGGCTTTCCAGGCTCTGGCTATCCTCCCCTGATCTTGGTTCAGATGTGACTTGAGTCACTTATACTCTGTGTGACCTTGGAAGAGTCACAGAACCTTTCAAAGTTTCCAGCAAAAGAGGAAACAATGGAACCCACTTCTTAGGGTGTGAAGAAGACTACAGAGATAAGCACAAAAAGAGAGAGAGCACAGTACCTAGCAGTAAATCTTAAAATAATAATGATGAAAAATTGCAGTAAAGAGGGTTAAAATTCAGACAATAATATACATTTATTTTACTGATCTTTTATTTTTTGCAACATATAAAAAATCCCTCAGGGTTTATTTAATTTTCTGTAATTACTATGTTTCAAATTATACCTGCAGTACTTTGATTATAATTGAGATGAATCAGTTTCTTATTTTCAGGCACTTTAAGTCTTTCCAAGACATTGCATCCTCTACCACCTCACTGGGCATCCCCATTTCTACTTTAAGGAAAGCAGCCATGTCTAATTGTGTCTGTCTTCTTCCTTACCTGGATTGGGACCTGGAAGAGTTAAAAAAAAAAAATACTCCATGAAAGTTAAGCAGACAAGAAAGCATAAAAGGAGAGATGGAGGAAAAGAAGGCAACTGGAAAGATCATTTTCTAGAGAGTGGTTAATAAACTTCCTTCACTTACATATTTCAAAATTATAGGCTGGGGAAAATGCAGCTTAGTGGTAGCATGCATGAGGCTCTGGGTTTGAATCCCAGCACTGCAAAAGAAAGAAAGAATCACAACAAATTTATTTTAAAGATCTTAATTGGCTTTTATTTGCTATTCTACAATCAGGCAACACCTCATTCTATAAAATATAATGAATATTCTGATGAGCTGAACAGAGGTTTGGCTTTATAGAAAAGAGGTTGAGAAAAGCAGAAACAGAACAAAAGCAGATTGTCTCAAGTTTCTTTCCTTATAGCTTTGGAAACAGAAAGGACTTCTTATCATGTGGCTTAGGTGAAGCATCCCCTTTTGATTGGTTGCTGTGAATCTCCCATTATTTTTGGAAAACTAGCCCCTAGCATGAGTGACTCCATTCTGGTCTGGTCTGTTCTGCTGGGGCCAGTGTAGGAGGCTAGTCCAAAACAGTGGCCTCTTGCATAGATTATCACAGAAATGCTCCCCCCTCCTCCACTGGAAATAATGATAGGATTAAAGAATAAGCACACAAAAAAGGAATGGTAGCTTGCAAATAAGTAGGGAAAGATATTTCACTTTGTGGCAGGACTTCCTCATGGTTGTGTGTTCACCTCTTTTATTTTAAGAGGAGCTTTTGCCTGTGAGAATGTTGTCAATGTAATTTGCAAACTTTATGCATAATTTTTAAGTACATATTTAACATAGCAATGGAAAATTAAGTTTTTCTGCTGTGTTATTATAGTAGTAGGGACTCTTGGAGAACTTTTCTGGTAGTTTTAATTAAGCGGAATATGTGAGATTAATTTTCGTGTTGTATCAAAATTTTTTCCAATAATGATATGATAGCATTCTTCAGATTATATGCATTGATATGAAGATAATACATGATATCAGTATGAAGTAAATAAACACAATTGATTTCTATAAGAGCTGTCTGAAGTATGGGGAAAATGGGCATTCTGTGCTTTAAGAACTTTTAAATAGATGAATGCTAATCCTGTTTCTTAAGATCTTGTGTATGTCACTAGATTAGTGTGGGCTTACAGTTTATAAATGTTTCTGCTTTGGGGGAGATCAAATTTTCCCAGTTGTCCTCAAGTGAAGGTACATTTCACTGTCTACGTAAAGTGTCTGCTTTTAACACCATCCTGGCTCTCACCCCTCTCCCCAGGTGCTCTCTGGGAAGACCAGGCCAAATCCTGCCCCTTCCAGGCCTAGCTGTCTATCTCCTCCCTGTGAGGAAACCCTTAGTTCCCTCCTTTCAGGAGGAAATGGGGAGACAATGGAGGGGCTGGAGAGGCACCCGTGTCATTTGTCAAAGCTTAGCAAGAAGGCCGTTCCTGACATTTTTGACTCAAGTTTCATGTAATAAAAATGTTATAGAAGGTAAATGAAGCTGAAACCTCCCAGTTTCTTTTTCCCACCCAAACTTCTCTAAGCCATTAACAGACTTCCACATGTTGCCAATAGGGTCAGCCTCTGTATGAAAAATTAGGAAAACCCTGAAATGAGAACTGGTATCAGCAACAGAGCTGCTTTGAACTCTCCTGGAGGATTTGAGCGCCTCTGCCTTCCCATGTCCTGTCTTCCTCTTTCCCTTTTCTTTTCCTCCGTGGTCTCTTCCTGCTCTTTCTTTCCCCATCATCTTCCCCTCTTTTTCTTTCTACTCCCTCTTTTTCTCCTCTTTCTCCCTCTCCTCCTTTCTCTCCTTATTTTTATTTTCCTTCTTTCCCCCTCTCTTCAAGGAGAGTGGCAGGAGGATTTTGTGGCCTTGCTCAGTTCCTCATACATTGTATTTTTGGCACAGTACTCTGTGGCCTGGGGCCTGCAGAATGCAGACTCAGAGAAAACACTGTCCCCACAATAAGGGCTTTTGTTTCCAGCTTGGTGGAGTGGCCAGAGCCCCTCAGCTCCCATTTCTTTTGCTGTACCTTCCTCTCCATAGATGAGGAGAGAGAAGATTGACTTGCAGATTAGACTTCTGATACTCTATCTGCAGGCCACGGCAGGAATTTGTACTCTAAACTCATTCAGTGGCTTCTTTGGAAGAAATATAAAGGGTTTTTTAAATTTGAAATTGTATTCCTATATACTCTGCAAGCACTTGTTAAAAAGCAGCTATACTGTGACTTCATTTTTTAAGTGTTTCTTTTTTCCTTTGCCCACCCAAAGGGACAGCAATCATATTGTCATCGCCTTGGAACACCTCGTTGCCCCTTCAACTGTGTCTAGTAAGCAGTGTCTGTCCTCCCAAAAATCTTTATTAAGTATATTCTAATAAAGCTATTGACTGGGATATGATGCAGCCATTGTAAAAAATGAGAAAGAACTATATTTACAAACAGGAAGTATGTATACCTATATACATTGAGTAGAAGAAACAAAATTACGGCTCAAGTGTAGAATCTCATTATGACAGCTATAATGGTCCTCCTAGGATGTGGCCTGGAAGCAGGGATACCACAGTGTCAACCGGTCTTATCTCTGAAGAATGACTCTGGGGAGAGAGTAAAGGCCCTGATGGGGAAGGGGAGCACTTCATCTTCTGTGCTTTGATTTGCCAGAAATTTGCTTTCTGCTGTGTGATGGGAAGCTACCCAATGTTGATGTGGCCCCTCCTGGTCCCTCTCTGACAGACAGGGCTAAGGAGCCCAGTTTCCCAGGAGCAAGTGCTCAGAGTCTTGTGCTCCTCCCTTGTCTCATCCTCAGCTCTGACCGTCTTGTTCTGTTTTCTTCACGGCTGGCCAACGATTCCCCTCTCGTAATTCCAGGCTCTCTCCTACCACCTTCTCCTTCCTCCATCTACAGCCAGCTCAAGGATGGATGGACAGGTCACATGATCCATCCTGCCTGGTCCTGCATCTCTTCAGTTACCACCCCATCGCTCTCTTCCTTTTAGGGCCAAACCCCTCATATTTCATATTGATCTGTCATTCTTCTTCCAAGTCAGTCTGTGCCCACTCTGGTCATTGAATTTGAGAGTCCACTATTCCCCATGTTTCCTGAGACTGGCTCTAGGAAAGCGGGAAGAGCTCATGACATACTCTGTGCCTCAAACCCTCAGAGGCCTAAGAAGCCCCTCACTCTTACCCTCACTAAGGACGATGCTTCTCCATCAGGGTGGGCCAAGGGTCTGAATGTGCTCTGCTCAACCCTCTGTTTGCAAGGGCTGTTTGGTGTTTTCCCTCAGCAGAGAGACTCCTGGGAGGCTCCTTCCTGCTGCAGGCTTGCTGACCCCTGCTGGTGCTGCAGTTTGCTGGCCCTGAGGTCTGTGAGGCTGCATCTTGGTGGCCAGGTGCTTGATATAGTCCTGGACCTCAGCTCTCTGGCAGTGTTCCATAAGATGGAGACTGAAGCTCCACAGAGGGCACTTCCAGCTCCCACAGAGCCCTTTCAGCAACTGCTCACAGATCCTGTCCTGATCCTCTATCTGCAGCCCACAGCAGGAATTTGTACTCTAAACCCATTGGGGATGTCTCTCAGTCACCCCAGCCTTAACACATCCAAGTCTGTCATGTTACGTCTACACCACACTAAGGGCTTCTCTTCAGCTCCCAGAGGAATAGGACAAGAAGGTGAAAGGGGGTGGGGACATTGGCCAGGGACATGTGGCTCTAAGCCCTGATGTTCCCTAAGAGCACTTCAGGCAGAGGACAGTGGCTGCAAAATAAAGCCATATTTCTTGTTAGAGCTTAGACCCTGATATGAACAGGGCGAGCGAGCGTGGCCACACAAAGACCTACTGTCTGGATTGGCTCTGCCAAAAGATAGGCCGTGTCTCCTCACAGATCCACAGAGATGTCTTGAAATATATCATCTTGGTGTGAGGAAATCCAGTCCAGAGGGTACCTGCCCATCAGACGGGCCTCGAACTGCCCTGCCAAGGCCTCTGCAGAGCAGGCTGGCAGGAGCCAGCCCTAGGTTAGCTTTACCTCACATGCCACTTGGGAAAGAAAAGCAAAAGGGAAGAGAAAAGCCCATGGTTCTGTTTCCCCGATGCAGCCCAATAGAAGAGACAGAGGGTCCTAGTAGTACTCACTGACTTTAGTAGACCCACTGCCACAGTAGATGATCACATGTCCTCTGAGGAGCGGGTGGAGCCACACTCACTTCCTTGGAGTGGAAAGTGGGAAGAGAAGCCCCAGACTACTTCTTCTGAAACCCAGAATGGTGGATCATTTGCTTAGGCCATGCTCTTTCCCTAGATTCTCCTTTCTCTCATTAAATACCTCTTGCCCCATAAAATCTCTCCTCTCCACCCAGCTCAGGTCTGCACTCACCTGCCCTAACACACAAGTCTTCTAAGTGGCCTTCCTGGCTTTTTTATAGCCTCTACTCTACTTCTGTACCCAAGCTGGAATGATCTTTGATCTCACTATAACCTCAGCAGCTGCCGCTCCCTGCATAGCAGGGAAGTCTCCGCGATCTGTCCATCATTGCAGCCCCACCCTCCAGTCCTGCGCATGCCCAGCTCTCTCCAGCCTATCTCGGTACCCGAGCTCCTGCCTGTACTGAGATCAGCCCATCTGGCTCCTTTCTGTGCCTTGCCTTTTCGTTGCAGTGTACCTGTGTTTTTTTGCCCCTCTCCTCCTCGATGCCGTGGTCTCCATCCTCTTTTCTCTACATTCAAACTCCTACTCTCCTCAGAGATCAGCTCTTTTTCCTGGACTGGCCACTTACCCCTCTGCCTGAGGTCCCTCCCTCACCCATTATTTTAATCCTACAGCCGGAACACTGTAGTGGACCTATTCGTTTACAGTCGGACCAGACAGGGAGCTCCCGGGGGAAGGCATGATGTGTAGTTCACTTTTTTAAATTCCTAGCTTGTGAAACAGAACTTGGCATACATTCT
>CM053406.1:13216303-13250114 GCA_028644305.1 Xerus rutilus | reverse complement strand
TGACCTACAAAATCTTGGATTCCCAATGATCTGTTTTCTCAATAATTTCAGAAAATAAGCATCTTTTAAAATCCAGTGTCTCCCCCATGGATGCTGAGGGTTTTGAAACTCTCAATTAGAGATGGGCCATCATCTGTTGGAAACCAGGACTACATAAGTTTCTAATGCCACATGAAACTCTTCAAGCGTCTTACACCCACCTTTCTCTTACGTGAAGAATTTAGTCTTGGGTTTCTGCACGTGAGCAACTTTTGTACTTGAAGTGTAGAAAAGGATTTTTCCTTCTCATTTAAAGCCCCAAGGCAGAACATTTGAAGCTAGCCAGGTGAATTTGGAATGCACACATCACCTCAATCCCCACCTCTCACCCTGCTGGGTTAGTGTGGATCATGGCTGTCCAGATTCTTCTGCTTTACTGTCTTAATTTTGCATGCTACACGTCCTTTAAAAGTGTCCAGCAAGGTATTAAACTATCCTCAAATATAAACATTCAAAGCAAGTCAAGTTATTAGCCAATTCTTTTGTACCATGTGGGATTTAACAGAAATATTGGTGAATACATTTGATTTTTTTTAGAAAGTGCAAGTTTGTTCAAAATGTACTATTACTTCAATTCTCACCTTCCTTTGCTGCTTTTATTTGGGCATTAACTTCCTCTCCTCTGCAGGCACTTAAGCTCATTATCATTGTTCAGTTCATGACAGGAAGGAGATCGGGCCTTGCTACTGGGGGGTGTTAATGCACTACACTTAAAGTTGTGAATTTGGTACCTTATGGAGATGGCCACTTTCTTGAAAAGAAAATCTGTTACCAACAAAGCTTGATTTAAAAAAAAAAGTTTATTAGCATTGTTTCATGTGTGACAATACTTTAATTTGTGCAAACTGTAAAGTGTGCTACTTAAGAAAGTTGATGTGAGGAAGCCTTTGCCCGTTTTCTTTTTGTTGTTGGGTTTGTTTGGTTTTTTTGACCATTGAAATTATTTTTTCTCATGGCACATAGAACATTCTCTGGAACAGATCACATATTAGGGCACAAAGCAAATCTTAGCAAATACAAAGCAATAGAGATAATTCCTTGTATCCTATCAGACCATAATGGAATAAAATAGAAATCAATGACAAGGTAAAAAATAATAATAATAACCCATTGTAACACCTGGATAAATAATATACTTTTTTTTTTTAATATGAAAGCTTGTTTTCGGAAATTCTGGGCTGTCTTCCCCAATTTTGATCAGAACCCCTTTTTGCTCCCTCTCTTGTTCCTGTCCTGCTTAATTGGATTCCACTCCCTGTAGTTTCTCCCCAGTATAGAGCCCTGTTTTTTGAAGAAACAAAAAGAACCCTAGAGAATGTTGATTATGAAAAGGTGTGAGGAAGAGTCATCTGATGGCTCTTAAATCCCAGTTCTCCTTGCACTGGTTGTGTCTGGGCACCGCTTTCTGCTGTTGGACATGGACTGCAGGTTGGCCGGCTTCCTCTGTGCGCTGTAGATCGCATGCTCCCTTTGGTAGGGAGCCTCGCTGTATTGTTCAGCCCTGGGCAGGGGATTGTATTTATTTTTCATTTTTCATTATTTCAGCTGTTCTCACGTTTTTCTTGATCGTTTTCTCACCTCCTGCCGAGTTCTTTTTCAAGCATTGCAGGGGAGAGGGGAACACTCAGTTATGAGCCCTGTAACACACGCTGGGTGGGAAGCAGTTTTCCCCTTTCTCAGCAATTCAAAGAGCTTCTCAGCCCTGTCAATTTAACCCGCTGGAGATCTGGACACATACTGGATCTGTGTGGAAGTGGTTTCTATGCTAAACCATCTAAATTTCAGAGTGTTCTCAGAACTCATAGGTACCACCTCTCACATAGCTTAAGTCCATCACACAAGTGCTCATTATTTTAGAAGCTTTTTTTAAAGTGAATTGGAAGAATTTGGGTTCTATACTTTAACAGCTGATAACTTTATGACTTAAAGGTTATGTTTAAAATAACTGTCACATTTTAGAATTTTTATTTCTGGTTTCCCACTATATGAAGTTTGGAGTCTTCGATCATTTATATCAGTCAAGGAATCAGGAGCCATTATGTTAAAACTGACATTATTGGTAACTGTTACTGCTCTTTATCTAGGGAAGCTCTAGTACCTTCCAACTCTTCTATGTATGCCACTCTCTTTTTCCTTGCTTAAATTCCACATTTTCTAGTTAAGTAGTATAATCCTCAATGAGGGAGTAGGTCTGTATTCTCACGGTAGAGTTAATGAGCACATCAGTATCATAGTCATTTGAAACAGACGTGAACAACTCATCCTACATAATTAAAGATGACCTGGAAAGGGGCAGGTGTGTTTAAGGCATCCTTCTCTTTTGACTTCACAGGATTATCTCGACTGTATCAGGGACCAGGCAAAACTTCCCCTGGGGACTGAAGACAGAGCTGCCCTTTTTGGAAACATACAGGACATCTATCACTTCAATAGGTAAGTTGATACTCAAAAGACTGTTCTCACATGGGAGCATCATGAATTTTTCTCAAACGAATATTGGCTAAGAAAATTCACCTGTAATTCCTGGTTCTGCTTTATACAGCCTTACAGACCATCATGTCATGAAGTTCAAGTTCTCTAACTAAAAGCATCCTTGTTTCCTATGTGTCTTCTCACATTTATTCAGTATCTATGCCTCTCCATCCTTCTGGCTTAGAGAAGAGACCTGTTTGCCCTGAAGGGGCACAGACACCCTTCTTCCACAACAGAACATCCCAAAATACACATTCACCTGGTCTCCAGCATCCACACCTATGCTGGATTTTCTGTGAATTTTCTTCTGCCTGAGGAGTGGACTGGACACAGTAAACATACAGTTATTCCTTCAAGTTATAACATATAATAGTTCCATTTAGTTAATTATTTCAAATAATTTAATTCAGGCATCTATTACGTACCTACTATATATTGCAAGCACTGAGCTACAAAATTATACTGGTATACAAGAGAGGGAACTAAAGGGAACGGAAGTGAGTATATCAGTTATCACAATCCACTGGGAAACTTTGGAAGATAAGCTAGCAGGTGGGCTAACAGCGCAGGTGCTGATGTTCAGCACGCAGATTCATATGCCAGCGAAGTCACGCACGGGCCTTGGGTGAGTCTTTAAACCAAATGAAGTACCTCCTTCGCTTAAAGTCTTTGACTAAATCTTATTTTTCCTATGAGGTTCACTGGGTACCCTCCCTACTCACCCCCAGCCCCTCACCTCCTCTACCTTTTCCTTTCTCTTACGGCACTTGTCAATTTCTAACATGGTGTGATGGGCTTTTATATTATCTCTGTTCTTTCTCCCCTCTGCACCCCACTCACAGAATACTCTACGAGGACAGGGATCTGTCCGTTACTGCCGCAGTATCTAAAACAGCTTCTGGCCCATAGAAGACGTCCTCACTCTTGTTGAATGAACGGGTGGAAATGCTAGGAAACTCCACCTCCCTCCTGTCGCTATTGGGAAGCTTCAGGAAGCTGACAGATCCATCGAAATGATAGCCAGTTAAGATGCAGGTTTTGTTACAGTAAAATGTCATTATGAAATTCTGCCCTGCCCTGTCCTATTGTGGCTGGTAACGCAGGCTCAATCCTTCTCCTCTTTGCTCACTAAGATTGGTAAAGGTGAACTTCTTAGGGCAAGATCCTTGTGTCCTTTGCCACCCTTGAATCCCTAACACCTAGCACCAGCTCGGCCTCTGAGAGACAGGTTTGTTGAGTTGATTCAAATCATCCTTTATTCTGAAAGTCTTTGACATAAGAAATGCCAGCGTCACATCAGCGTTTCTCTCTTACTTGACTCTAGACTCTGAAAACCAATGTGTGGGTCTGTGTTTTCCACCTGGGCTGTATCCTGGAATCACCTGGGAAATTTTTGACAGCAATCCAGTGGCTGGATCCTCCCTCCAGAAATTCTGATTCATTGGTCTGGGGTGGGGCTGGAGCATCAGAATTTTTCAAAAGGTCTTTAGGTGTTTGAACTGTGCAGCATGGTTCCACTGTCTTGAAAAAATTAACACGATAATAAGAAGATGGAGAAAGAACATAAATAACGGAATTAGAGACTCCAGAACCTGTATGCTCCTTAGTAACATGTTGCTGGGAACACAGGCCCCTATTAGCTGTTGCTGGTGATAAATTCCCAGAAGCCTCTGCATGGTTTCCCCTACACTAAGGACTCTTAAACCTAGAAAGAGGCAAAAGAGTTAGATGCTGGCAGGGCCCTGGCCGAGGTCTCCTGTGGTTTGGCTGTAGGTTGATGGTAACCAGTCGGTATGGAATGAGCTGCAGAGCTTCAGACCTATTATCACTTCATATGAATCATTTGGGACTGGCTGGCTCCAAACCCCAAGTGTTTGGCCATGTGCCCTCCAGCCAGAGGGAGCCTTGCTTGTCCAGCCGTAGTTCATGAAGCTGTGGCTGACCCAAGAGGGATTTTTACTCCTTGGAATTTGAATGTTCTTGTGTCTCCTGATTTAAAGAAAAACAAAAATGAGGTAGCAAGAAGGGATTTGGCAGTGAAACCCAGTCTACAAAAGTTGGATGAATGGAAAGTCCTTGACATTCCTGAAGTGATTCTCTGCTCTTTTCTATTTGATGTTCATTGGTCCTGAAAGTCAGACCTGTGTGAAGTAAACCTGAGTCAGAGTGATTGAATAGCCTGATGATGACGTACACAGAGGCATCGATGCAATGACTCCATGACAAGTGGTCATGTCCATGCCTGTCCCTGTGTGGCCCACACCTGTATGTTCCCTGGATGTGCATGACCTTCATTTCATTTCCATCTTGCAGCTCTGGTGCAGATAGGATACACCCTTATACATTCTTTATAGAGGAGGAATCAATTGTTAATGGTCAGGAAGTCCTCTGCCCAACGACAGAGCTAGAAATCCAGTCTGGTCCATCTGAATACTTATTTTTGCCAGATCTCCAATTACCTTTCACTGTTTTCAAAAATATTTGACTTTGACATTTGAATTTTCTGTACTATTTTGACCCCATTTGTTTTCATATCCTTTTTCTTAAACCCACAGTTGTCTTTTTTGCTATTTTATTTGATTAAGTAAGAGTATTGATGTACCTTTTTATATCAGTGCTGCTTACAAATCTTTTATTATATACTACACATCAAATGATTTCAAAGACAACTATCTGGCAAATCGATGTTGGGGCTTGAAATAAAAACTTTTAAAGTTTCTATTCTTCGTTCAGATCCAGGTTTTTCAACATAATAATATTGTGTCTCCAAAATTAAAAAGAGCAAAAGAAATCGTTTTACATTGGCCTGAAAAATGCAGCTAAGTTGAGTTCTTTCTTCAGGAAGTACAGGGAGAGTATCCCTAATCTGACAATCCAAAATTGAAATACTCCAAAATCTGAAATCTTTTGAGCATTGTCATGATGCCACAAGTGGAGAACTCCACATCTGATTTCATGTGATGTGTCACAGTCAAGCCAC
This sequence comes from Xerus rutilus, assembly GCA_028644305.1. Lineage (NCBI taxonomy): Eukaryota > Metazoa > Chordata > Mammalia > Rodentia > Sciuridae > Xerus > Xerus rutilus. Next base: position 13,244,623 of record CM053406.1, on the reverse strand, counting down.
AAGCACACCCTTCAATAGATGAATGGATAAAGAAAATGTGGTACATATACACAATGGAATATTACTCAGCCATAAAGAAGAATGAAATTATGGCATTTGCTAGTAAATGAATGGAAATGGAAACTATTATGCTAAATGAAATAAGCCAGTCCCCAAAAAACAAAGGTTGAATGTTCTCTCTGATATGTGGATGCTAACACTCAATAAGGTGGGGGAAGGGAAGAATAGAAGGGCATTGGATTAGACAAAGGGGAATGAAGGGAAAGAAGGAGGGAAGGGAATAGGAAGGCAGTAGAATGAATCAGACATCACTTTCCTAGGTTCCTATATAATACACGACCAGTGAAACTCCACCTCATGTACCACCACAGGAATGGGAAGTTATACTCCATGTATGTATAATATGTCAAAATACATTCTACTGTCATGTATCACTAAAAAGAACAAATAAAAATTAAAAGAATAAAAAAAAACCATAAACACATTAAAAATATTGTGTAAAATTACCCTCAAGTTGCATATATAAGGTATAGATGAAACAAATGAAGCTTGTGTTTAGTCTTGAGTTCCATCTCCACAATATGTCACTTTGAGCATGCAAATATTACCAATTCTGAAAAAATGTGAAATCCAAAACACTTCCTGTCCCAAGCATATAGGATAAGGGATACTTAGCCTGTATTTCCAAAATGCAGAAAAGCATCAGTGATATGATACACACCCATGAACCACCCACCTCTATCTGAGCCTTTCTAGCACCGTATTTGATTAATATGGTGATTAGAAATTTTTTGATTAGAATTTTTTAAAGCATAAAGACATTACAGATAACATTGAAGCCAATTATGTACTCTCCCCTGGATGCATGTGGCTCTGTTTGAATGGCTAACACCGTGCTGCTAAACCAGTTCTCCAGCATGGACACAGGAGAGGGGAGATCTGGAATTTATAGTGCTTATGAACTTCTGTGGTATTCTACTAACAGCTTTATTAAGATATAACTCTCAAACAATCCACTCATTTAAAATGTACCTAGTGTTTTGTGGTGTGTTCAAAGAGAGTTAATTTTAGAATATTTTTGTCACCCCAAAAAGAAGCTCCACACCCTCTTGCAATCATTCCCATTTCCTTCACCCCTCCAGGCCCTAGCAACCACAATCTACTTTCTGTCTCTAGATCTGCCTATTCTGGGCTTTTTGTATAAACAGAGTCATAGACTATGTGGCCTTGACTGTCTTGTTTCATTAAGCATAATGTCTTTGAGGTCCATGCCAGTTGCAGCATGCGTCAGCACTTCATTCCTTTTTGTTTCTAAATAATATTCCATTATATGGATATACCACAACTTATATACCCATTACCAAGTTGGTGGACATTTGGGTGATTTTAACTTTGAAGCTATCATGAATAATGCTCCAACAAGCATTTACAACTCTTTATGTGGAGCTTTCACTTATTTGGAATATGTTAGAAATAGTGTCAAACTCTTAACAGATTTTTTTCCACTTATTTTTGAGATTTGTAGTTGTAGTTCATTTAACTGCTATGTAGTACTCCATGGGGGCTCTTTTGCTTTGCATTGTGCCAATTGAAGTAAATGGGAGCATCTTTCCTATTGCCCACTTAGGTTTCTTCTGTGGTTTCCTGTTGTCCATTGTCCGTTTTCCTGTTGGGATATTTTTTTTTCTTATTGTTGTAAAGGAGTCCTTGATGAATTCTAGCTAGTGATCTTTGTATATCATGTTCCAAATATATCCTAGTATGAGACATGTCTTTTAACTTTAATTATGGTTTCTTCGAGAATGAGTTATATAAATTATAAGTTTGACAATACAAAATATACTTTTTATAAAAGCATAAAGACTTTATGTTGTGTTTAAGAATTATCTCCTAATCTCAGGTAACAAATGGGCTCTATTGTTTTTCTAATCTTATTTTCAAAAACTCCTAAAATTTTGCTTTTCACATTTGTCTTTAATCTGCATAAAATTGATGGCAAGGTGCTATGTGGTAGGAGATCTAAAACTCTTATTTCACAAATTGAAATGTCTGGCCTCTCCATACTGACTTGTAGTTCTGTGTTCCTCATGGGCCAAGTTTGTTTCAATATGTGGTCTGGATCTGGTTCTGGGCTTTGTGTCTCTTTGACTGTTTCTGTGGCCTTGCCTCATTCCTGAAGCCTACCTGCTCTTCTTCAACACTGGTTTAGCTTTTGTTGACTCTGCCCTGTCAAATTATTTTATTTATTAGTTTGTCAAGTTTCATGAAGCACTCAATGGGATTTTTTTTGGAATTGCATTAAATTTATAGATTCTTTGTCCAAACTGACATCTTTACAATACCAAGTCATCGCATCCATAGATCTATATCTCTTCAGTCAACCTTTTAAAATGTCCTTTAATGTTTTAAAATTTCTACATCACATTTATACACATTAACTTTTAAAAATTCATTCCTAGATACCTTACAGCTTTTGATGTCATTTTGACTAGATTGTTTTTGTTTTCTTTTTTAAAATAGCTGGTTTTTCCATCAAGGGGTGTTTTTGATTTTGATATGTGGATACTGTTTCACATTAGCTTTCTAAACTTGCCCATTGATTCTAATACTTGTTTGTAGATTCTCTTAGATTTCCATGCAAACCGTGATGTCGGAAAGTGAGGAGAATTTTTGTCACCCTTTCCAGTTCTACCACCATTTATGAGTTTTTCTTGTCCTATTGCTTAAGCAAGTCTTCTCATACAGTGTTGGGATGTGAGCATTATTACCTTCTTTTTGATATTTGCAGAAATGTTCTACCATTAAATATAATGTTTGCTGTTAGATAAGCACTTCTCTCAGTAGGATTTTATTATGAATCTTGTGAATATTGTATTTTATTGAATGAATAGCATGCCTTTAATGAAATTAACTTTATTTTACTCTGTGTATTCATAATGTGGTGAGTTATATTAGCATTCTGACTTGAATCATTCATAATGTGACAAGAATAAAACCTACCTGGTCATGATGTCTTATATATCTATGCACTGTTGAATTTGATATCTTTGCATCTTTTTAGAGAAATTTTCATCCATGTTCATAAATGACAGCATTATATAGTTTCTTTTACTATCTTTGTTCAATTTTAATATATGACAATATTTTTAATTGTTATTTCACAAAATCTTCCATCACAAAATGTTTTGGAATATAATTGAGACTTTCTTATTTTTCCTTTTTGGTAGCAAAATATCTTTTTCTCTTATAATGTCTATGCTAAACTAGAAATTTAAGCCTCTGGTTTGCTGCCTGGAATAAATGGTCAGGAAACTGAGTTACACAAAGGTACCACTTTCCCCATTTGTACCCAACCCCTTAAGTCCCCAAACTTTTTCTTGGGGGGATGGGTACCAGGGATGGAACTCAGGGGCGCTCAACCACTGAGCACATATCCAGCCCTATTCTGTGTTTTTTGTTTAGAGACAAGGTCTCACTGTTGCTTAGCAACTTGCTTTTGCTGAGGCTGGCTTTGAACTCGTGATCCTCCTGCCTCAGCCTCCCGAGCCACTGGAATTATAGGTGTGCACCACCACACCTGGTGTCCCCAAACATTTTTTTACTGCCAACCAAAGAAGCAATACAAAAACTTTTTTTGAATAGCACCCTTCTACTGGAATAGAGAGAAAAGTTACCTAGGTTGTAGCTTGAAACTTTCTTCAAGAACGAAGAGTGAAGAAATACTGTTCCTCCAAGTTGTATTTTTAAGTTTAAATTGTTTCTTTCTTTTTGACTATTAGTAACTTTTATTTTTATAGTATTACCATTTTTTAATTTTAAAATTTGTTCTAATTAGTTGTACATGACAGTAGAATGCATTTTGACACATTGTACACAAATGGAGCACGACTTCTCATTCCTCTGGCTGTACGTGGTGCAGAGTCACAGCAGTAATCATACATGTACATAGTGTGATGATGTCTCATTCCACCTTCTTTCTCATCCCCAAAGCCTCACCCCTCCCCTCACTCCCCTCTGCACCATCCAAAGTTCCTTCATTTTTTCGTACCCCCTCCCATTATAGATCAGCATCTGCTTATCAGAAAACATTCGGCCTTTGGTTTTTGGGGATTGGTTTATTTCACTTAGCATGATATCTCTAATTCCAGCCATTTACCTGAAAATGCCATAATTTTATTCTTCTTTAATGCCAAGTAATATTCCATTGTGTATATATACCACATTTTCTTTATCCGTTTGTCTGTTGAAGGGTACTTCGTTTGGTTTCATAGTTTAGCTATTGTGAATTGAGCTGCTATAAACATTGATGTGGTTGCATCACTATAGTATGCTGATTTTAAGTCCTCTGGGTATAAACCAAGGAATGGGATAACTGAATCAAATGGTGGTTCCATTTCAGGTTTTCTGAGGAATCTCCATACTACTTTCCAGAGTGGTTGCACCAATTTGCAGTCCTACCAGCAGTGTATGAGATCAAAATCATCCAATTTCTCTCCCTCCCCAAAAGAACAGAGTAAAAATTCCTTTTTTCCTTTAGTCTTTATCTTTACTCAGTATCCCTACATTGAGTCACTAATGTGTGTGAACCCCTGGGCTAGGCCTAGCAGTAGGAGATGAATGACACCATTGTGTGACAGTGGCAATGAGTCATATGAGTCAAGGAATGCACAGGACACTTTGAGAATGCTGAGGGATATGCATTTACTTTGGGAGCACTTGTGAAACCACTGAGCAACTTATACATGCCTTAAGACAAAAAAAATTTGGGGGGGCCACATTTTCCCCTTTAAAATGTAATTTAGGAAGTGAATGATGGGGTGCATACAACAGAGCACAAAGGAACATGGGACTATTTCTTTTTTAGTGCATTTTCTTAGCACCAAAATGTCTCTAGTTTATGTACAGTGGAAAAATATTTTTACCTTTAGGCTTTTTTCAAATGAAGTTTTAAGGCTAGTGCTAATGCGTCAGTCAGCCTAATGGAACATTCTCCATTCCTACATGCACCCATGTCTCTGAGCAGGTGACAAGTTCAAATGGCCTGGTTAGGTGGTGGGAAAAGGCATTACTGCTTAGAGTCTGCTGCATGCTGGAAAGGGAGAGGCCCATCCCTGACTCACGTTCAATGTAAAGCAGTAAGTCCTGCAGGGTCCTTCTGCAGTTCCTGCCTTCAAGTTCACACCTTTCGTCAGAGATTTCACACGTAATATGCTCTGTAAAAGAGACAGAGTTTCCTCTACTTGGTACCCAAACAAGGGACCTACGCTCAAGGAAGAAATCTTATAATTTTCTTTCTCATCATTCTACTCAAAAAGGAAGAAATATTAAAAATAAGTACTCAGGGGAAAAAAGAAAATACCAAATCTGGAAGGCCAGATGACTCTAATTTTAGCTTTGAATACAAACACTATCCGTGAGTCACTCCTTCCTCCCAACATGCATGCACAGTTGTACATAGGTTACACCAGAGCAGTGAGCAATCTGTAGTGTGCACCCCAGCAGGCTGCTGTTCCAGAAGGACAGTCCTGTTTCTGGCCCTTGCAGAGAACCTCCAGTGGCTGATGGCATCCCAGCCCTAGCTGTGCTCCCATAGTCCTCCCCATATCTCTCATGTTACTTCTCTTTCTTTGTCCCCAAGCCCCTTTCCCTACCCCACACAACACACCAGCTGTGTTTCTTCAATGACTTTCTCTTCCGAGTTGCCCTGGACACAAGTGTCACCTCCTCAGAGCACCTTCCATGACCTCCGCGCCCTCCTCTACCCCCAGCCAGACTCAGTGGCTCTCTGTCACTCTGCCCTCTTTATTTCCTTCATCATACGTACCATGTGATATTATGCTGTTTATTCAAATATTGACACTTGTCATCTGTGACTAGAACATAAGCACATGCTTCTTACATGCGGCCTTTACCTCATGACCTCAGAGCTTCTGTCCGGGCCTGCAGGGGGGCCTTTCAGTATTACCTGTTGAATGGCAGGCAGACAGGTGGGTGGACCAGCAATATTGGGATGATGGCCTCAGGGTAAAAGCAGGAGAGAAGCCCACTGCCTTTTCCTCACCATTTTCATTTTGATTGTTTTTATCCTATTCTAGCAAAGGGCTGCAAAGGACAGCTGGCCAGGTAACACCAACACGGCCTCTTGGGTGAGCAGTACCATGTTAAAGACTGGCCCTCAGCTTCCTTGAGTCCACCAGGAAATGAATCCTTCAATAGATGGGTTTGCAGGACTGAGTCTCAGCCCTGGTTTCATCCACAGCTGAGCCATTAATTATGAGTTGTGTGACCTAAGATAAACTACCGCTTCTTTATGGGCCGTGATTTCCTCCCCTTAAAATTAGGCATTGGGACTGACAGGTGTGTGTGTTTCCTCCCAGCTCTGTGGTTCTTTGAGCAATGAATGCCAGTCATTCACTTACAGGTGAGGTTACACCTAGAGCCCGTGGACAGTTCCTCCTCCTAGGAGTCCACTGTGGAGGTGGAATTAACACACAGAGGGGCCATGAGGAGCATAACAGAGAGAACACTAGGAATTAAATATGCCAAGGAGTGTTTCTGTTAAGCTCCTAGGAGGACCACGATGGAGTCTGCTCAAAATTCCTCTCGGCTTAGAAAGAGAAAATTTCTGTTGAGAGATCCAAACACAAAATGTCCACCTAGAGCACCTCATCCCCCAGTCAGGGAAAACATGCTGACTCCAGAACATGGTATCTTTGGCTCCTCGTTGTCTTCCTCCACCTTCTCTCCTACCTTGTGCAGGATTCAGGTCACAATAATTAGGTCTCACTATCTTTTAATTTAACCACACCCATCTTTCTATAAAGATAAAGACATAAACATACGAAGTAACTTTTTCACATTGAAACTAATCTTAGCCAGGCGCAGTGGTGTGCGCTATAATCCCAGCGGCTCAGGAGGCTGAGGTGGGAGGATCACAAGTTCAAAGCCAGCCTCAGCGAAAGCGAGGCCCTAAGCAACTCAGTGAGACCCTGTCTCTAAATAAAATACAAAATAGGGCTGGGGATGTGGCTCACTGGTCGAGTGCCCCTGAGTTCCATCCCCCGTACCAAAAAAAACCCAAAAAACAAGGAGATATTTTTTTACAAGACTATTGGGAAGAATGTTCAAATTTGGGACTGTCCTAAAAGATCCTTTCAAAGTGTAAGATTAAGCAGTGGATTTCAAAGTAATGGCATAGTCCATTGGTATGGCTTCAGATTCCAGCAAATCTTTAACAAACTCCACTTTCTGAGTTTGAGTGGAGTATCAAAGAATAATATCCACACTTATCTGAAAAGTCCATTAAAACACTCCTAACAACACGTCCATGTGAGGCTGGGTTTTTTCTGTAGACTTCACCCCAAACAGATTGCAATAGGTTGAATGCAGAAGATGACAAATTCAATAAGAAAGATGGGAAATAAAGTTAAAATCTTCCCCAGAAAACTAGAACAATAAATAAGAAGATGGTTTAAAGAAGAGGACAAATAAGGAAAATTTGAGACTTAGATCCGGAGATCCCAAATGTGAATAACATAACCTTCCACAGTGTGGGGGTGGAAGCATCTAAGACATAAGCCAGGAACAGAAGTTCTTAAGCGTTTTGGTCCTAGGATCTCTTACATGTTTAAAATGGTCAGAGACACCCCATAAGCTGTTTTTTGGTTGTTTTATTATGTTTTGTTTACCATGTTAGAAACTAAAACTGAGAAATTGTTAAAGCATCAATTTATGTAATAATATGTTAAACCTACATGTTTAAGGAAAGGAATCTTACTACTTTTTTCACAATATTGTTGTGTTTGGAATTGTTTTACATTTTCGCACATCGCCTTACTCTGACCTAATAGGAAACAGAATTCTCATATCCACACCTACTTTCAGTCTGTCCTAATATAAAACATCAAATAGCCTCTGAAAGAAGCCACTATACTCTTATGATAGAGGGAAAGTAAAAAAGTCCAATAGCATCTCAGCATTTTTATGAAAGTGTCCTGTGTTCCTTCTGAGGGAGGGTCACTAGACCATGCTTGGAGATCAAGATCTGTTCCCACATTTTTTCAGTTGACCCAGTACATGAACAGGCCCACCCCCAAAGCTCACCATCACAGAGCTTCAGAATAACATTAGCAAAGACAAAATTCTAAAAGCTTCCAGAATTGAAAAAACAAACAAACAACAAAAAAAAAACAGGTCACATGGAACCTAGATGGGGGATCAAAATGATAGTGGACTCTCAATAGCGCTGTTGAGAGTGCTATTGAGATTTACAAGGCAACAGCTCCTTGAATGCTCACAGAAAATGACTTCTAACCAAGAATTCTTTTTTTTTGTACTGGGGATTGAACCCATGGGTGCTTAACCTCTGAGCCATATCCCCAGCCCTTTTTACATTTTATTTAGAGACAGGGTCTTACTAAGTTGCTCAGGGACTCACTAAGTTCTGAGGCTGGTTTTGAACTTTTGATCCTCCTATCTCAACCTCCTGAGCTGCTGGGATTACATGTGTGTGCCACCACTCCCAGCTCCGACCAAAAATTCTGTATCCACTGACGTCATCCACCAATGTGAAGGGAAAAAACATGATAAAACAGAGAGTCCCAGAAAACTTCCCTCCTCTTACTTTATTCAGAAAGCTACTGGGTATTGTCACCTCTCAAAGGAAGGACAGGAGGGTGTTGGTGAGCACATCTAGCAGCTAGGAGAAGAGCATGTGCAGGACAGGGCAGGCCATGGGCTCCAGGAAGGAGACCACCAGGAAAAACACTTAACTGGTGGGCTATCTGAGTTCTGTCACAGTGGGTGAGATTTATACTTCTGGCACACTGATGAAAATTATTGGTGCGTACTTTGAAAACAAATCAAAAGCAAAAAAAAAGAGAGAGAGAATTTTAACTTCAGGGAAAACATGGTTCTACAAGAAGGAAAAGAAATCCTGGTGTCTGCCATGGTTAAACCGGGAATAATATTTCCATTGTCTTAAAGATACAAATCCAGACATTTAATCTCATCAAATTGCAAACTAGAACTGATTGAGATGATAGCAGAAGGAGAAGTTTAGGGCAAATAAAAAGCAAGAAATAGCTGAAACTGAAAAATAATGAAAATTTGCTGTCAATATGCGTAGAAATAGGGGTGTGCCTAGCATGAGCAGCTGAAGGGTGGAAAATGTTCTCTGCAGTGGCCGTCAAGAATGAACAGCACAAAGCAATGAGCCGTTTCTATCCTAATTCCTGTAGAATTCTTTAACTTCTATTAAAAATGTAATAGTGCATTAAAACAAATATTCACCATATTAAATTATATATTAATACAATTTAAATGGAGAGCCATTTAGAAATGTGATAATATTTCCACTGAGAATGACCTTTGACCCAGAAATTCCACTTACAGAATTTTATCAGACATTGGGAGATTAATTAAATGAATTATGGCATAACTCCAAAATGAAAGATTGTGCAGTTACTTAAACTAATGACACTGTCACTAAAAATTAATATAAATTTACAGTTGAGGAGAGAGATTTCCTCCCCTGGCATGTCTTAGTTGTTAGTGTGATTTGTCACTGAATGTCTGACTGCCGATGTATTGGAAGCTCCAGAGATCAGGGACCATATGTCATTATGCTTACTGGTGTGTTCTGATGGCCTTACACTACACTGGGTACCCAGGCAATTATTTGATGAATGAGTGAGTGAATGTGAGCATTTGTGCAACCAAAGACAAAAGTCCAGAAAACTTAAATTTTAGGCAGGGCTTATCTCTGTTGGGAGAGTTGCCCAAACTATGTTTAAATCCTCGCTATACCATGCCTTTGGACAAGCCCCTTATCTAATTCTGCATATAAATGGCAGTAGGACTTCAGTTATCCAGTTATATGATTCCTTGTAAATGCATTAGAAGTGTTTAAAATTTTAAGTTATGTAAAATGCTCCCAACCAGAAGATTCCATCTAATATTTCCTGGTTTGTTTGTTTGTTAAGTGAACTTCTGCAAGATTTGGAAAACTGTGAAAATGATCCTGTGGCCATCGCGGAATGTTTTGTGTCCAAGGTAAGCAGGTTTCATTTCTCTGGGCCAGCCATGGCAGATAGGACGGTTTGTTTCCATTTTAAAGTCGGAATGGCTGGTTTGTTCCACTTTGAATGCAGTTGGCCACTGATCTCCCTGGCTTTTTTGTTGTTGTCGTTGTTCATTTGTTTCAGTTGGAAAGAAAAAAGAAATACACTGTTATTGGGAAGAGGAAGATGCTGACTTACTAGTTGTCCTGGAACTTGTGTAGTAACTGAAGACGGCTACTCTTTCCTGGGAAAGACTTGAAGCCTGGGGGAGGAGAGTCTAGAGCAGAAATGTGTTAGAAAAATAAATACATATAACATACCACTAAATCAGTTATAAAAAATACATTAGAATCTAAATGTTTTATATGTAATAAGTGTGGTACTAGCCTGGTCTCTGTAATTATCTTTTATGGGATAAAAATCAGCAGAGTTGATTGCCTACACCTTAAAATGCACTCATTTTACTACATTTTTCTTAAGCTGTGTTGATAGCTTAGGAAAATACTGGGAGCAGATTTGACTTAAAGCTTACCCGGCAGTGAGCTCATGCTCTGAACTTAGAAGGAGAGAGTGTTCTGAAACACACCAAGCAGTTCTTGACTGTGTTCCTTTCTTAACGTGCTACCTGGTATAGATAGAAACCTATCTTGTTTAAGTTTCTCTTAAAAATTCAACAGTTTTTGTTTGGAAAACCTCTAGCAGAAACTGTTTTTCAGCAAAACTTTGTGTGGTTTCTGCAGTTGTGTAAAGGTTCAAAATGTACAAAGGTTTCAGCAAAGTTCATGAAGGTGCTTGGAGACCAACTGTGAATTAGCACCTCACTTGGAGTCTCAGAGTCCAGTGTGAACTTGGGATGTTGTCCCAGCCTGACTTGGCCCCAGACTTGTTCCACAAGGTCATTTCTGATGACTGCAAATCCTTCCAGATGGCTTTGAATTCAAACATAACACGCTGGGTTCTGTTGAAGCTCTTTAAAGCAATTGATGATCTTGTGTGTAAATTCTCCTGCATTTGCATATATCTGTATGTGTTTACATGTAACATGTTTGTGCACACATGCATAGGCACACAGATACTCTTCAAAGTTTCCAGGGTCATAATTGATTCCCCTAAAGGTAGACATTTTAAAAAGAGGGAAAAAATGGAAAGGAGAGAAATGGTAACAAGATAGTCCAAGTATATCAAAGAAGATATGTTAAAATAACCACAGCACATAAACAGCCTAGAAGCTCTCGGAAACATTTGGCTTTTACTGGTAACTGTAATCACAAACTGATTAAAGATGTTCCAGCATATGCTTAGCTCTGGCTTAATTATTCACATAAAAGTTTGTTTATGTGCCTCCTTGCCAACTCCCAAATCTTATTTTTCATTGTAACATTGCCAACTTCAATTAGAAGACTGACTTCAGCTCTCCACACTTGCACGTGGAAGCAGGGAATCGTGAGGTTCTGGCATAACCTGCTTTTCACTCAACACCCTGAAATTTAGAAGATGTTACGTTCTCTGAAACACCACCAGCTGCTCCTCTCTGGGAGGAATGGAAAATTGCTTTAATTGAGAGGCCATTAACAACAGAGGTAAAGCTGGTGGTTGACTTCTGCTTTTATCTGGATCACTGGGGATTATTCAGAGATTCATCTTTGACCTGGCTTGCTTTTGTGGTATGCATCAGTTCAGGAAATTCTGACCGACCCAAGGAGAATATAGTTGCTTTTTACCTTCTGCTCCTAGAAGAATAAGGAGCAGGCAGTTCTTTTGAGGAACAGAAATACAAGTTCCCTATTGGCCACCCAGTCCTGCTCCCATGAACACTGGTCTGCTCTTAGCATTCTGGAAACACCTGGAAGGGCTCCTGCCTTCGCCTCCACCGTGGTGCCCATCCCTCATCTTGACTCAGCAGAGCTGACCCTGGTCAACATGTAGGAAGGGATGCTGTTTTGAGAGCCCACCTTACCCTTAGCGGCTCCCTTTCCCTGGCTGCACAGCCCCCTCCCATGGTGCCTTTCTCCTGTCAGAGCCCAGGTGAGCAAGCACACAGGTACACACATACATGAACATGCATGTGCACATATGCACACGCCCTGCCCAGTGTTATCCTCATAAAGGTGTTGACACTCGATATTCATACCATTAGAGCAAATTCGGGTCAGTGTTACCTTCCTGTGTGCTGTCTACATAACAAGCCTTCTCCTAGTGTCCAGGAATCTGAGAGTGTGAGGGAGGGGGAGACTGCAACAGAAGAAGCCCTAAAATCACGCTATGGTTACCTGTTCCATCACCCTTTGCCCTGTGTGCTCAGTGGGACAGCCCTGACTGTCGGATGCTTGGGTTCTTTCTAAACTGTCTCATTTCTACATCATCCCAATTTGAAAGAACTGAATTACTAGAAGCAAATATCTGTTTTTTTCTAATTTGTGTAATATATTCCCTACATACATTTAATTTGGGTGGCATACATCATAAACTATAGCATTTAAGTATTAACAGACCTAGGAGCTATTGCTTTTTGTGTAAAACCATTGTTGGTAAGGTCCACAGAGCTTTACAAATCTGAGATCAAACTTGTATTTGATTCTCCAGTAAGGATATATAGCTGATCTCAATCAGAACTCTCTAATACAAGCTAGGAACCTAGCCACGATGTCATAAAATATGATGATGCAGAACTCTTGAGGTCTTACTAGGGCTGTACTTATATAGGATGCAATTGGAACATATTTCCATTGAGGCCACTGTCTTTTAATTTGGCATTTCAAATGATCCTAAAGATTCCAAAACACAAGGAAAGGCAGCCTGATCTTGTTCAATCCCAGGTTGAGCACAGCAGGAGACAGGAAGGAAGAACAAGAAACTTGGAGAGAGTGGGAACAAATCCAGAGAAAAGCTCTAGTCTGATGTGCACTTCGTAAAGGGCCTCGGGCAGGTCACTGCCTTTCTCACCTCTGGAGCCAGGGCTGGCTTCTGATGCCACCAGGTGAACTTGAGGGCCCAGATGGAGGCTGTGACAATCCAAGTGCTTGCTTGGTCTCACGGGATAGTATTCATCATGTGAAACTGTAGGCCCTCAGCCCGTGGATTCTACACCTTCTCAGGAGACACCAGAAACTGGGATATTTATATCTTCCCAGTGTTTGAAAGTTGAAAACTAATTTAGATTTTTAAGCAGTATTATGCTTGAACATTTGGTACCATGCTTAAAATTTAGTCAACCAGGCCATGGGGAAACAGATACTATCACAACTATGCCAAAGCAAAATGGCATGGACCCTATGGTGACGGATGTGGCTGTATCTAGCGTCAGAATTTATCCTGCTGCCTGCTTATTCTGCTTTCAAAGATATATTCCAAGGATCAGCTGAAAAGGTTAAATAAGAATGATGCTACTCCTTGCAGTAATGTTTGTTACTGAAAAAGACAAGAAACAGCCCACATGTCCCCAAACAAGAAGCTGGTTGAATAAACCATCGCACATCCACATGATGGAGTACCGTGAAATAAATAAAGAATTTGGGAGGGGGGTGGTGGATAAAAGTGTGTAGAGTCACAAAGTATGGTCCTGGCGTCATCAGGAAACTTGTGACAAATGTGAATTCTCAAGCCCCCATCACAGATCTACCAAGTCAGGAACTCCAATGATGGGACCCAACCATCTCTGCAAGTCCTCTGGGGGACTCTGATGCCCACTCGAGTTTGAGTATCACTAGTGTAACACAATTTGTTTATCTAAAAGGGTGGATATGCCTGTTTAGAAACAGGATGACCTATAAGATTAAAATGGGAGAAAGGAGAGAATAGAATGGAAAAGAATAGAGGTTAGACTTCTTTTTATGCATTTCTTTGTAGAGTTGACTTCGAAAAATTGTACATATTTTAGTCATAAAACAAGATGAACATTTGAAAAAGCAGTCTGCAGAAATTGAGGGCAAGTGAACCACATGCAACTAATCATGTGTCAAGCTGGTGACATGACCATGCAGAGGGAATTCCGATTGATTTGAAAGGATGCTATGGACAGAATACAGCATATACATTTGTAACTGTTTTGGTGATGATTCTATTTATTGCATATTACAATTGTTATTCTGAAATTATTGAGTGTGTTGTGGGATAAAGCAAAAAAAGTATTTATGTTAGTGTCATTGAGAACTGGAATTGCTGAGAGAAAGGAAAATACAGACATAAGAATGCTTGAGGCTAATTTAAAATGTTGTACTCCTGCATCTGAATGACAGCTTGAGTAGTCCTTAGCTGAAATACTTGGGACCAGAGGTATTTCAGAATTCAGATTTGGTGGTGGGTATGATTTTGAAATATTTACATGTACATAATGAGATGTCTTTGGATAGGACCCACATCCAGACACAATTCATTTATGTTTCATGTACATCGAGCTGAGGGTTATTTTATACAACATTTTTAGTGTACTTTCATCTGGACTGCCATCAGTTACCAGAGGTCAAGTGTGGAATTATCCACCTGGGACATCATGTGGATGCTCAGAAAGGTTCAGATTTTGGAGCATTTTGGGTTTTCAGATTACAGATATTCAGCCTGTACCAGTATGGACTAAGGATATATTTTATCCTTTAAAAAAAATCACATTTCTTACTCTGTCCCCTGAAAAGCCCTAATGATTAACTCAGCAGCAACAGCATCCCTAATGCCCAGATTGTGCTCTCCAACTACTATTTCCCACCCAAGGACCAGGGCTCCATGAAGCCTGAGTGTGGATAATGCACGAGTTGGTCTGGGCATCTTGTCCCACCAGGAAACAACAGAAGCTACCGAGAAGGATAGGCGTGCTCAGAGGCCAACGCTCAGAAGAGGCTCTGTCAGCAAAAGATGGGACTGTTGGAGCATTAGCAAAGACAATGGAAAATAGTCAAACCTCATTAAATGTTTATGAATTTACAATGGTATTAAAAAACCAAACTGGTCGCCTTTGCTGGATGATAAAGGACCAACATGTTATTTTGAAAATTAAGAGAAAGAGGATTTACCCTACACACACTGCAGAGTAAACCAACAGTTCATAGGAGAAAGTTCCTTTTTCAGAAAGATTCTGACTAATAAATGAAGCAGGAACAACAAAATCAGAAATATCATCTTTTGTAACCCTAGTACAGTAATAGGTCTAGGTAGTAATTGCCAACTGTCAGTGTCACAAAAAGGATGGCCAGGCCCTAAACAACTTAGCAAGATCCTGTCTCAAAATAAAAAATAAAATAAAAAATAAAGAGCTGGGAATGTAGCATCATGGTAAAGCACCCCCGGATTCAGTCCCCAGTACAAAAAAAAAAAAGCGAGACATCGAATGCTTATGGTGGATTTTGCCAAATTTTATAACCTCAATCTGATCAAGCTCTGCTAATTCACACACAATCTAGCAGACAGGGCATGTACCATGGGACTGTCACCAGCACTACTGAGACTGACAATCTGATTCTTTCAACCAGATTGAATCATTTATATGTAGTGATGGTGCTGTGGTGATGCTTCTTGGTTAGAGAGCTTGTTTTCAAGATACATATGAAAATACAAGCGAAATGATATGAAGCCTAGAGTTTGTTTCAGAGTGAGGGGGATGGAGGGGAATAGGTGGGAGGGTGGACACTTGGGATTCACCATTATATCTTATTTATTTATTTATTTATTTATTTATTTATTTATGGTACTGGAGATTGAACTCAGGGGCACTCGACCACTGAGCCACATCCCCAGCCCTATTTTGTGTTTTATGTAGAGACAGGGTCTCACTGAGTTGCTTAGCACCTTGCCATTGCTGAGGCTGGCTTTGAACTCGCCATTGTCCTGTCTCAGCCTCCCTAAGTGCTGGGATTACAGGCTTGCGCCACCACGCCTGGCTCCTTTATATTTTTATATATGCTTTTTTTTTTATATATCTTAGTTCAGTTTAACAGGAAGGATTCTAAGGATTCTTTTTGAATTAGAAGGGGAAAAAAAAAGAATAATTAGAACACTAAAATCAAGAAAAGCCAGGTACAGTGGCACACACCTATAATCCCAGCAGCTCAGGAGGCTGAGGCAAGAGGATCGCAAGTTCAAAGCTAGTCTCAGTAACTTAGCAAGGCCCTAAGCAACTCTGTGAGACCCTGTCTCCAATTTTTTAAAAAAGCGGCGGTGACAGCAGGGGGTGGCTAGGGATATAGCTCAGAGATTAAGTGCCTCTGGGTTCAATCTCCAGTACCAGACAATTTTTTTAAAAGTCAAGAAAAATCAGCTTAGAACCACATGTAAATCCAGCATAAAGTAGTTTAAGCAGTAAAAAGCAGTGTGAAATCAGAAAAGAGTGAAATGTGTCATGCCACCCAAGTATCCAGTGACTATTTTTCAAATGGAATTCAGTGGAGATTTCTCAAGAGCTAGTAATTTTCTGTCTTGAATCATCTATTCTGCCTGGCAGTTCAAACTGGCACCAGTGTAAAAGCCTAGCTTCTGTGCTACACCTGCCCACATAGACACCTGTCCTTGTCAGCCTAGGGATCCACCAAGAAGACCGGGGGTGTCTCCAGTGGAAAATGTGTGGTCCTCTAGTTTATTCTTCCGAATTACATAATTCAACAGAGTTCTGCACCTTTCATCATCTTTGAAGTATTTTACAACTCCCATCAGTTTTAGATAACTGATGGCTGTGCAGGTGGTTCTTGGCCACAGAATGCAAATGAATTCTGTCTCCATGGAAGAACAACTGAGTTTGTTACCCACCCATCCCCACAGAAAAAGCCAGTTTTGTATCTATTTGTAAATTCATTTCAGCATTCATCATTGACCTAACTATGATATTTTTATTTATCCTTTGATCCAGTTGAAATATCTTAGTACATTCCTCCCTAACAGGTTAAGTAAAATACTTGACAGTGTTCTTTTTATATTTGCATAGAAGTCATGATTCTACCTTTTTAAAGAATTATCCTTTAATGAGCAAATATTTAATATTTCTCAATTTCAGATAAATATGACTTGATATCTGCAAGATTGAGGTAGCCATGGAAATAGAATGATTTCAGGGAACGGGAGTATGTTCACAGCAGGAGGCAGGACCCGTGCATTTGATAGGCAGACGGAGACTGCACTCGGGGAGTTGCTGCCTTGCTAGATGTGTGCAGATGTGTAGGCTTGGTCCTGTTCTCAAATAATTTTTGGTTTAGTAGGAAAGAAGGGAATGCAGTAGTTTGACAAACATTGTGAGCCAGATGAACACAGTATGTCCTCTACCCTGAAGGAATTCCCAGCTTGATGTGGGAGATGGACAACAGAAAATGTCACTCTCATTTGGTTGGTGCTGCCAGAGAGGCCAGTCCTGGATGTGGTGGAAACCCAGAGTAGGAGCTGTTGGCCTAGCCCAAGAGCTCACAGAAGGCTCCTCAGAGGAAATAAAGCCTGGATTCTGAATAAGGGAGGCACAGTGGCTCTGCAGTAAGAGGAGTGGGAACAGGAGTGGGCAGAGACAGCGGCACATGCAAGGCCTTTTTTAAAAGTGCACAGCAGTTTTTTTTGTTTTAGTACCAGGGATTGAACCCAGGGGCACTTAACCACTGAGCCACATCCCCAGCCCTTTTTAATATTTTATTTAGAGACGAGGTCTCACTGAGTTGCTTAGGGCCTAAGTTGCTGAAGCTGGCTTTGAACTCTTGATCCTCCTGCCTCAGTCTCCCAAGCTGCTGGGATTACAGGTGTGCACCATTGCACCTGGTTTTGTTTGATTGTTTGTTTTGTTTTGTTTCTTGGTGGTGCTGGGGATTGAACTCAGGGCCTCACATGTGCTAGGCAAGCGCTTTACCACTGAGCATATCCCCACCCCTCATAGCAGCTTTCTTGTCTCCTGCATGTACCTCCACATGTTCTTCCTACATGATGTTTAAATTACCCACTTATATTTCCCTCCTACCCTGTGCATCCACCAGAGAACCAGGAGCACTTTGGGGCAGAAACTGTATTTTCATCCTCTTCCTGGTCGTCTTCAGAGTTTCTGAAACACAGCAGGTGTTTAGCGGACCCAGATAAGTTGGAGTGTGTGCAAGTTCTAAGTCTATAACACTGGGCACAGACAATCCCACAAGAGCTCAGAGACAGGCCAGTGCAATTGCAGAAAGAAATTTAAATGCCCAAGTGCTATTTCTTTTATTGTTTTTAAATGAATGTTGATGTCTGTGCTTTATTGCCTAAAAAAAGTCTCATTTCCTTGCAGAGTGAAGAGTTCCACATTTATACCCAGTATTGCACCAACTACCCAAGGTATGGATCAGGAAGGAGTGGGATCACTTATGATCACTTCCATAATGTTCAAGTCAGCATATCCAACGTGTGGAGTTCTCAGGTGTTGTCTGGCTGGCTTGGTGCTGAATACTGTGAGCAAATACAGAACACGCAGAGAACAAACTACGGGATCCCATCTATCCACTGATCCCTTTGGGCTTTGGGGCTCTGAGCAGAGCCAGTGCAGAGGGAAAAAAATGTGAAAGACATGGAAAGAAGCCAAAAAGATTACTAGGTATCTCCAAAGGAAATCAGGCTGTAGGCCTTGTCTGTCAACCTTTTTCTCTGCCATGTCGTTACGATTGGGAAGTACTGCTAATGCATTTATGTAATCCAGCTGGGGAGAAAATATGTTCTGTTTTTGCTCTGTAAGTTTTATGAACTACACAAGTTTTTATGGAGTTCAGAAAAAGGACAGATCATGAGAAGCCAACAGGAGAAAAGAGAGCCTGTGGTCTCCCCAGGGTTGTCAGCTCAGTTTTTCTTACACAAGAAAGGGGTGGCAGGAGGGCAATTAGAGAGCAGCCTGGGCAATATATTAATCAGTCAGTAAAAACCCAGCAGTCCAATATAATGGGCCACAACTGTAGGCATTTTATTCTCCAAAAGGCATTTGCCAGTCACTCTTTTATTCGTAAGCACTGTGTTAAATGCTATAAATACAAAATGTTGGAACTTAACCTCCACAGCCATCCAGAGATATTGAGAGCTTAAAGCAACACCCCAGAGCACCCATTCTAGAGCTTGGCACCTGATAGGCTTTCAACAAGGTCAAGGTCATCACCGCCCTTGCCCCATTCCCATTTTATGAATGAAGAAGCTGAGGCTGATAGGCAAATTATTTCCAAGACAGTCACATAGCTGATGAATGGCCCAGCCAGTGTTTGAGCTGAGATTCCTCCAATCTCAGGCCTCATGCTAAAGGCATGTAGAGGTGAAGGGTTGTGATCCCCTATGGCTTTTTACTTTTTTTTAAGCACATGATTAGCAGTCTTAAGTTATAGCAAAAACAGCCAGGAAGAGAACTGGGGAGATTTTCCACATTCTGTGGCTAGTCTTAGAAGACACAAGTCCCCAAGGATATAGCCAGTGGCATGAGCCATGTGGAAGAGAAGCCAGCATGTGGGAAGGAAGAACAATTTTCTTGCCCTGCTCAGAAACAACCCGGAAAGCAGGTCTTATTAAAAGAAACACCCCCATGGAATAGTCCTGTGAAGCCAAACACTCAGATTTACCGATGATAAAATATTTGCTATTAGAGGATCTTACTGTCCTTTTGTAAAATTTGTCAGGATATTGTGTTGTGGGGATTTACTGGTTGGTGGCCAACCATGCTTTTCCCAAATTTTCCATTAAAAAAGAAAGAAAAAGAACCCTGCATGCACATTTGAGCATTTATCACACATCCCTATCTATAGACACACTCCTGCCTCACAGTTTTACTCAAGCAATTTTCTTTCCTGTAGTATTTGTTTCCACCTCACTGCTGAAAATATCAGGAAATTGTAGGATGCTCCAACAAAATTCCATGATCCTTTAGCCAAAAACCAGCTTACACCACACCCTAGTGCAGAGAAATCACAGACTCAGACAGCAGCTTCTCCACAGAACTTCTTCCTGAGGGAAAAGCATTCCAACTGAA
The DNA here is from genome assembly GCA_028644305.1 of Xerus rutilus. Taxonomy (NCBI): domain Eukaryota; kingdom Metazoa; phylum Chordata; class Mammalia; order Rodentia; family Sciuridae; genus Xerus; species Xerus rutilus. The sequence goes on along the minus strand of CM053406.1, from coordinate 13,224,640 downwards.
TAATAAACAAAGTTCTGGACTCAATGATCAGAATCTGTAATAGGATCTTCCCACACTGCAAATTCAGAAGATTTACTAAAAAAGGAAAGTACAAAATAAAGATGGCCTTTTTATATGTTGGGCTGCGTCAGAGTCTGAGAAAAGGCGAAATCCCTTTTGCATGAACATTTTTTCCACATTTCTTATTGGTGCATTTTAGCTGTAAATAATGGTGGGATTTGTTGTTATATATTTATACATGCACACAATATAACAATGTAATTTGGCTAATATTGTTCCCAGTATTTCCCCTTTCCCTCTTTTCCTCCCACCCCTTAATCCCTTTCCTTTATTCTACTGATCTCCCTTTGATTTTCATGAAATCTCCCATCCCTTTCTTTTCCTTTTTCCTCTCTACTTTTCATATATGATAGAAAAACATACAATCCTTGACCCTGAGTTTGGCTTATTTTGTTTAATACAATGGTCTCATTTTCCTTCAAATTACATAATTTCATTTTCTTGACCCATTCATCTGTTGGCGGACACCTAGGTTGGTTCCATAGTTTGACTATTGTGAATTGTTGTAAGAACGTTTTTAAGACCCTGTCATTCAGGGATGGTGGTATGGCTCAATGGTAGAGCCCTTGCCTAGTGTGCATGAGGCCATGGATTCTGGAAGGAGTCTGTCATTCATGGAGTACAGTTCCAAAGTCAGTGCAGATCCACAAGAAATAAAGAATCAATGTGTCTTGCCCTCAAGCAGTTTATATTCTTTTAGGGTGGGTACCAAGAATTGAACTCAGGAGCACTTGACCACTGGGCCACATCCCCAGCCCCATTTTGTATTTTATTTAGAGACAGGGTCTCACTGAGTTGCTTAGCACCTCGCTTTTGCTGAGGCTGGCTTTGAACTCATGATCCTCCTGCCTCAGCCTCCTGAGCCGCTGGAATTACAGGCATGCACCAGTGCCTGGCTCAGTTTATATTCTTTTGAGTGTAGAACTTAACTAAATACAATAGTGAAATAGCATGTTAGAGAAGATCAAATAATAAATATAAATTAAATAGGATGGATTCAGCCAGGCACAGTGGTACACACCTGGAATTCCAGCTATTTAGAAGGCCAAGGCAAGAGGATTGCAAGTTCAAGGCCAGCCTCAGCAATTTAGTGAGGCCCTAACCAGTTTAGCAAGACCTTGTCTCAAAATAAGAAATAAAAAGGACTGGGCGTGGAGCTTAGTGATAGAGCATTTCTGTTCAATCCTCAGTACCACACACACTCAGTAATGTGTAGTAGAATTTAAAGATACATGAAGTAAGAAGTGATAAGTCCTAATGAGGGGTAGTCGAGACAGTTTACTGGAGAAAGTGGGGTGGTTTTTTTGTTTTTGTTTTTTATTTTGTATTTTAAATTTTGAGTCTGATTTGAAACCTGAGTTAGCAGAGAGGTGCTTGCAGGGTGTCCTGGATGAGGAAAGCATCTCTGGTTCTTGCCCAATTGCATGGTGGTTGGAGTTACAGAGAAGTAGTTTCTTGTCCCTTGTCTCTAATCAGTTTGGTCTGAGGCCTGAGGTTCCCTTGCCCCTGTCTTAACAAGCCAAGAGTGCTAGGTGTTTCAGCCCATCTTACAAATTTTTCTTCCCTCTTTGGATCTATTCTGGTGACATCTAAGTGGCTTGGCACTCTGGCCGATATCCTCTTTCTTCATCCCAGTGGCGCCCTGTGATCTAAATGTGAAGAGGCACAAACCCCTCCCTCCTTACCCCAGGGAAGGGCACAAACAGGACCAGGTCAGTGTCCTCAGACGCCTGTCCTGTGTTGGGGACTTCTGGGTACCTTCTGTATGCTCCCAGGCTGTGGCACACGTCACTCTTGAGCAGCGCTCAAACCATCAGGCAGCGAAGGAGCTACCAGGCAGCTGGTTCTGACGTGGAAAAACCTGAAAAAAGTTCCCAGGTTATGTGATGGGGAGTTTTGAGATTTGGACTCAAATTTGTAAATCAGTTTGAACAGATGTTCTGAAAGCAGTGAGTACAAAGGAGACTCCGACATCTTGATCATGAGACTTCCATTGAACTTATTTCCAAGGAGTCTTATTTTGTTGTTCAGCTCTGTCTGATTTTTCTCAACTGATCCTGAAAAAATGTTTATGACTCGGGGAATAAAAGGGATGAAATTATTTCTTCCTTCTTCCTTCTGAGTTCTGAGACCATCAGATGTTAACGTAGGTGTGTGACCACCCAAGGCCCTCAGCTTGCTTTGGTATAAGATGCCAGCATTATTTCACCTGTTCTTGGAAGCCGTTTTAGCACCATCCTTAGTTACTTTCTGGGATCTGGACTAAGAAGGAACTCCAACCCACTTTTCTAATACCCTGCAGTGAGGCACCCTCTCTAAGGACTGAGACTATCTAGAAGGAGGAGAAGCACTTAGAAGTGGAAAGCAGATCTGTTCCAGGATTTTCAAAGGGAATTTAACTGTGGGAAGAGGTCTCCCAGGAGAGCTACCACCTAAGGCCATACAGCTTGTGCATTATACAAAGCTAACCATCAGAGGTGACAAATGCCCTGGCATTTACTGGCAAGGATCTACTGGGAAGGAACTACCTCTTAATACAAAGGTGCCTACACCTTAAAATTAACTTGTGGAAACTAAGATCTGCAGTGTAAGAACTGCTTGAAGACACCAGGTGGGGCACATGTAGGGGCTAAAATCTAGCTCAGATCCCTTCTGCCAAGCCACATGCCCTGGCATAGATGTGCATCTTCTAGAAGGAAGGACCTTACTGTGTAGAATCCTTGAACCCATCATGCTACATCAAAACTCAGATACTCATGCCCTAGGTTACACTGACCTAAAAAAACATTCGTTCCTCTTGCAGGTCAGTGGCTGTGCTAACCGAGTGCATGAGGAACAAGATGCTGGCCAAGTTCTTCAGGGAACGTCAGGAAACTCTGAAACACTCACTGCCTCTGGGGTCCTATCTCCTGAAACCAGTTCAGCGGATTCTCAAGTATCATCTCCTTTTACATGTGAGTCTGCCTGCACTTGAGCACTTTCCAAGGGGATGAGGATCTTGTGTGTATATATTAAGTTCAGGGAGAAATACCAGAAAAGGCTGTGGACATATGGAATCATTTTCCTCTCTCGTGCTTTACAATTGACTAATCTGCTTTGAGGAATTAGAGATATTTATAATGTAGGCCTGTAGTCCCACTGACAACAGCCAAATCAAAAGATTGATTTTAGCTCCGATGGTGATAGGGCTTAGGAGTGCCTCTCACTGGGCTGTGACAGTTTCAGGCAGGGAGCTATCATCCAAATGGAAAACAGGTTTTTTCCTGTTTTATTTTATTTCCACAAGTCCTAATTCAGTAGGAAGTTGGGAGGGAAGGCTGTTTGTCGTAGACTGGTTCTTGTATGAGAGCAAAGAGGAGGGGCTGGAAGGGGGAGGACAGATGTGCAGGCGGTGGGCACTCTCGGAGCTGGCATATGGCTTCACTTCAGATACCTTCCCTTTTATAGTGTTTTCCATTACTTTTATAAAATTCAAAGCGTCTTTAGATCAAAGATAGACATGGCTCTCAAATTCTCATTTCTTATCCTCTAAGGAGGCTGATAAAATAGAAACAAGTTTTATTGCAGGAATTTGCATTCTGGAAGTGGAGCTTGCTTACCTCTGCACCAGGGGCAAGAAGTGGAGCAGGAGGGTCAGGGGCAGGGCTTTGGGGCAAGCCAGCCCACCTCCAAAGCCTGGAAGGTGCCCACCTTCCCTGAGGGTCAAGGCACTCCATAAAAATAAGCTAGTGTTTGCAGTTTATTACTTTCATAATACATTAAATAGCCTTCCTTAAATGGATTTTAATCCAGAGAACTTTTTTCAGTCCAACATTACCAGAAATTTCTTAACTTTGTTTGCCTGAGTAGCTCATCTATGGAACATTTTACACCCTATTTAGTAGCCACATTGGAGATATTTAATTTTTAAATTTGTCCTAATGACATTTTAGATTTAGTGAAGTTTGCCAAATCAGCATCCAAATAAGTCTTAAATACATGATGTCTATCCCAGGACAGATCTCTGCCTAACTCTGATAATATCACATTTAAGACTTATCATGGTCTTCTAGACAGGAAGGTGACCATCCAGCAAAAGAAAGTGAAGTTCTCAGTACAGCCTGTGAGATCGCAAGTCAGGATCCCTACAGCAAGTTCATTGGTGGGGAGAACATCCTTGCTGTCTGTATTGAACTAGTAATAAAGAAGAAAAGGGAAGAACAGGGAATGGATAAATCCAACACCAGCTCCAGGTTTGCCTCTGAGGTGTGTTGCTTGTGTAGGTGGCTTAGAGTGCTCCTGTGTCACTCACATCATTTTAAGCTGTACAGGCAACCATTAATATCCTCAGAGCAGTATCCTTTGCTCTTCTCAGCCTGATCCTTGATGGGCAGGATTGCCTCTCAAACTAAAAGAAGAAATGATTATGATTATGTCTTAGTTTGTTATTAATCTGTAACTTACCTGGACTTATTAGTTTAGTGGTATGGTTTCATAGGCTCTTCCAACTCCTGAGTCCGAATATGGGGGGAAAAGTAAATTTCTTTCTGATTTTTAGCTAGATTAAAAACTTGCATGCCCAATAAAAGTAAACTAATATTTACAAAATGTCACTATAAAATAATGGGAATTAATGTGCATAAATTATGTACCATAAGATTCAGATTCTATCACTTAGCTGATTTTGCACAATAAATGTCATAGAAATGATCTAAGGCTCTTCCTTACTGTTGTAGATATGGTCATCTCTTGGTAGATACAGGGGCTGGTTTCAAGACCCTCAAGCCACAGATGTCAATCCCTTATATGAAATAGCGTAGGTTTGCATGTGTGACCTCCTATATACTTTAAACCATCTCTAGATGATTTATAATACCTAAAGCAGTGTAAATACTTTACAAACAGTTGTTACAACATATTGTTTAAGGAATAATAATAAGGAAAACTGTACATGTTCAATATAGATGCAATTTATTTACATATATATATACATATATATACACATATATAGAGATGTAGGATTAGAGTTATTGTTGTTTTTAAGAAAATATAGTTTTACCTTAATTCGCATTTATTGAAGCTGAGAGTATATAGCTCAGTGATAGAGTACTTGTCTAGCATGCTGGACGTGTCCTAGATTCCATCCCGAGCACGGGGAGGTGGGGGGGGGTAGCTATTGACCACCTTGTCTGTTAGGTATTATGCAGAAGATAAAAACAATAGTCTTTGACTCTTGAGGGATACAGGTATAGGAGTCTTGTATCCTCTAAAGAATTAGAACAGAAGTTGCAGGGCACAGTGGTACACACCTATAATCCTAGTTACTTGGGAGTCTGAGGCAGGAGGCTTGCAATTTCCAGATCAGTCTAGACAATTTTTTTTCATATCTTGGGAAATTTATCAAGACCCTGCCTCAAAATGAAAATTTTAAGAATGTCTGAGAATGTAGGTCAGAAGCAGAATGTTCCCGGTTGCACTTTCCAGTACCACAAAAAAAGGGAGGGAGGGAGGGAGAGAGGGAGGAAGGAAAGAAAGAAAAGGGGTGGGGAGGGGAATGGAGGAGGGAGGGAGGAAGGAAGGAATGGAAAGGAAAGGAATGGAATGGAATTAGAACAGAGATTATGTCCCTCTCTCCTTTCCCTGGGGCATGGAACTCCATGCTAAGATGGGTGCTAATGTAACCTGCTAAGACCATCAGACAAGTTAGTGCATGATACTGGTGAGCTTCCTTGACACTCCAAAAGACTCTTCAGTGAACTTCATTGAAGTTTTAAAACCATGACTGCATGAAAATATGCTAGCTATGGAGGTTTCTATTTGCATGTTTATTTTTGGTGCCAGGGATCTTAACCTAGGGCCTTGTTCTACCACTGAGTTGCACCTTCTGGCCCCTGTAGTGGTATTTTTCTTAAAACTACATTTTTTGAGTCTGTTAAACATTGAGGCCTTTGTGAGACATTGTTTCCTCTGTAAAAGAAAAAAAAAGATATGTATTTTGATCTTGTAAGAGTGACAAATGTATTACTATGAGCTGTGTTGTCTTGGTAATGGGGAAGCTCAGAACTCTAAGCTGGAAGATCAATTCTCATATCTATTTTAACTGTCATATCTCTTTGAGATTTACTATATGTTCCATCTCCTTTGCTCTGGAATTCTAATCTTCTTTTATTATTCCTAGCTCTATTTTTTATTTCTATCTTACCATTTTGTGGCAAGTATTTCTGGTAAGTTCCTCAAAATCTTAAGGAATGATAGTAGTATGCAAATAAATAAGCACAAATAAAATACAAGGAACTAGTCACAGAGATGCTGTTCATTACTAGCTATATGCAAAAAAAACAACAAACAAACCTAGAAAACAAGTAGTTATTTTTGTTTTTTTAAAGGAAATAGAAAATCACCTTGACAAGGACACAGATGGCTATGATGTGGTGCTTGACGCTATAGACACTATGCAGCGAGTGGCCTGGCACATCAATGACATGAAACGGAAACACGAACATGCAGTCCGCTTACAGGTGAGCCCACAGCAAGGTGTCCATACCCAGCAGGGGTGCAGGGGCATGAATGTGTATCATTTCCCAAATCAAATCTAATATTAAGGTTGCACAAATATTACAATTCCTTTATGGTCTCATCGTAATTCTCCCTAAGGAAAGATCAGGGCACCAATAATAAGTACTATTGTTTAGCATAGCTATTTAAGACAAAGTTGTATTGTAATTTTTAGCTAATAATTTGCTTATAGCCCTTTGAAGACCCAAGCTAAAAACTTGTATCTCCCAAAGCCTTATCTTATATTAATTATAAGTTAGTAATTCTTGTTAAAAGCAATTTTCTCTAAAGTACTTACACTTTTTAAGCCTCTATTCCTTTCTCACTCGTTCCTGCAAAACCATGAAATGGTATGTGGTCATAGGACTGGAGACTCAGGGAAGGGAGCAAAGCCTGAACCAGCTCTTTAGCAGTTTTACTTGAGATATGGTTCTTAAGCACATCGTTTTAGTTTCCTCATCTTTAAAATGAGACAGTCAAATGAGAACTTTGCTAAGGTCTCATCTAGCACCAACATTTTGATCACTAAATACTCAAGAACTTTTAATAAATGATGTGCCAATTATCATGTCCTAGGAACCTCAAAAAATGGCACTTTTTAAGAGATATTTAAAAACAAAAACAAAACATGTGGGCCCAAAAGCCAGTTCCAAGCTCTTGGGTGTCCTTAGAGTAAAGCAGAAAAGCTCAGAGTTGACTCCACACTATGCAGGCACACACACCTAACTCAGGAAAAAAAGATGCATCATTTGGCTCATAAGTCAGAACAAACTCTAGGTTTCACCTATAGGCAGGAGAATATGATATGATGCCATAGACTCAAAAATTGGAATGGGGCAATATCCTAATCTTTCGTGTCATATTTGTTTTTTGCAGTACTAACAAATAGTTTAAAGCTTAGTCATCCAAGTATATTGCAAGCATCATGCAAACCTCTGTTAGCATTCTGAAGACACTGCTAAATTAGATTGACTCAAACTTATCACTATTTCTAGTTCCTTCCTACCTCTTTCTGTTTTCAACCAATGAAGTCTTTTATTATCTTGTGGCTTCCTTAATTAAGTGGTGCTTGTGAACTTTTTCATTTTTCCAAAATAATGACATCATTTTCCTTAAGCAATATTAGTGTACAATAAATCCTAAAGAAATGTCAATCATGTTACCAATTTATATTTACCAGGCTCCATTAAAAACACTAAAACGTAGCAGCAAAGAAATGTTCATTTCCTTTCCTAAATCAATGAATTAAAGACAGGAAGCTTCTGAGAAAATATGTCTCATGTGATTTTGCAGACTTTAATGTTGAGTAACTTATACATGGTATGGACATCAGTGTCTCAAAGTTTTCAAGTCAACCTCTCCATAGATTTTCATCTAGAGAACAGGAGGTAAGAAAGGCAGGGGAAGGATGCCCACCTGAGAAGTCACAACTGGTGGCCTCTTTCCCAAGCTTTTGAAAGATGTAGCTGCTGTTGGCACCCACAGCCTAGGAATTATTAAGGAATGGAAATAAGTCATTGGCAACTCAGCAACTTACAGCTTGCCTCATTTTTGTTAACCCCTGAGTGTTACCACCCAGAAATGTAGATTTATGTCACAGATCATTCGTCACCCTTCTTGAGGCTCAGACAATGGGCCACCAAGTCCTTGGTGCCTTGCTGTTTGCTTCCTGTTTACTCTGATGGGGCTTTCTCTTTCCTAGGAGATACAGAGTTTGCTCACTAACTGGAAGGGGCCAGACCT
>CM053406.1:13011608-13216203 GCA_028644305.1 Xerus rutilus | reverse complement strand
TCCCTCTCTCCCGCATGTGCCTTGCCTCCATGCTCTCTCTGCTCCAGTGTGGGAACCTCATGCTCGTGGAGGTGATACCAAAGGAGCCTCTCAGCTTCAGTGTCTTCCACTACAAGAACCCCAAGCTGCAACACACAGTTCAGGTAAGGAGGCCTCATCTCTTCCCTGGCCCCCTCTCACCAGTGAGGAGTGCTGGGTGCCGGGGCCTGTCCAGGGCTTCCTGACAACATGGGGTACTTCCCATCTCATCAGGGGCCTAAAGGAGTGGGGACTGTCCAACTGTCCAACATCTGACCATTCCATCTGCCCTCCTGTAGGCTAAGTCCCAGCAAGACAAGCGCCTCTGGGTTCTGCACCTGAAGAGACTGATCCTGGAGAACCACGCAGCGAAGATTCCAGCTAAGGTAAGACAGCAGACAGTGTCAGCAGACAGTGACTGAGAAAGGGGTCAAGTTCTAGTGGGGCAGCCAGACAGGAAGCAAGGCTCACTGAAAAACAGCATTTGAGACATTGGGTCTGTAGGTACTGATTTCGCCACCCAGTGCTTCAGAGATTCACTCATGGTGGGCTCTGCGTGAAGTATTGTTTTTGCCCCCCTTTGGAGGTTGAAAGAAGTGAGGAAAATAAAGGAAAGACTGCAAGGAAACTTCTAGAGGACTAATAGAAAATAGAGTATGAGAAATACTCAGAGGGCACTAAGAACCTGCCACGCAGGAAAGACCACCTAGGTGCTATGGGAACAGCACCTAGAGAAACGAGCCTCATGCTTGGTGGTGAAGGAACTCTCAGCAGGAGCAGCTGGCCCTGTAACCCCTGACCTGTTTGCTCAACAGGGTGAAATAATGGCACTGTAAGCCAGGTGTCACGGAAGGACAAGTGTTCAGTCCAATTGAGTGGAGAGAGGAAGGAAAGTGCCTTTTACTTCATTCTTGAAGGATGAGGAATGTTTTTATTAAGTGAGGGGAAAGGAAAAGGAAAACTAGGCTAAAAGAACAGTGTAAACAAAAACAGGAGAGAACCAGGGTACTGTGTTCAAGGCCCACAGGTGCTGCCTGCCTGGGAGGGCCGAGCTCTCGGGGACAGGGAAGGAGGTGAGGCTGGGAAGTGGAAGGCTCAGTTGGCAGAGGGAGGGCTTTGGACCGTGCACCAGGGAGTCTGCATGGTGCGATGAGGAGCTGTGGCTGTGGTGTGTAGCCAAAGAGGGAGAGAGGTGAGGCAGAGGAATAGGAGCTGGCCCACTGAGATCCAGTGGCAATCATGACCTGCATCAGCAGACGGTGCTGTGAGCTTCCGGGCAAGCTGGGGAGCAGGGAGAACTGGTCAGATGGGAGCAGGGAGGCAGGAGGCAGGTCCTTTGCAGGTAGAAATTCAGGTTCTGGGAGCCAACTGAGGATGAGGAGAGACAGTATTGGAAGCCCTAAGATTTGACAGGATGGCTCATAAAAGTGCATAAAGAAAAGAAGGCCCCTTGGAAATCCCAGCGAGTGGTCTAAAAGGGGAGGCGGATTTGGAACATAGAAAAAGCAAGGGGGGCCACATAAGAAAAGCAGAGAAGGGTCTTGTGCTAGCAAAGGAAGGTGGATCTCACATACAGGGAATGGAGAACAGTCCTGCAGAGGCCAAAAAATATTCAAGCTGGGCGTGATGGCACATGCCTGTAATCCCAGCACTTTGGGAGGCTGAGACAGGAGAATTGCAAGTTCAAAGCCAGCCTCAGCAATGGCAAGGCACTAAGCAACTCAGTGAGACCCTGTCTCTACATAAAACACAAAATAGGGCTGGGGATGTGGCTCAGTGGTCAAGTGCCCCTGAGTTCAATCCCCGGTGCCCCCCTCCTCCCCAAAAAAGAAATTCAAATGGAAAAGCAGATTTTTAGTGTTGGCAACTAAGAAGAGAGGGAGCTGAGTGGGTTGAAGAGCAAGGGCAAAATGAGGAACAAACTGGGTGTTGCTTTTTCATTTCACAAAATTCAGAAAAGGAAAAGGCTGGTCATTTGGGGAAAAGCCAAAGCAAAGCATGGATGCAGTGGCATAGGAGGCTGAGGCAGGAGGACCACAAGTTTGAGGCCAGCCTCACCAGCTTAGCAAGACCTTGTCTTAACATAAAAAGGGCTAGGATGTAGCTCAGTGGTAGAGTGCCCCTGGGTTCAATCCCCAGTTACACACACACACACACACACACACACCATGTAAGTAAGAGGGATGCAGGGGATAGGAAGGGAAACAGGAGACAGTAAGGACAGGAGAAGGGACCGAGACCTGGGGAGGTGGAAAGAACAGGCCCATAAGCACAGCAATAGGAGCTAGTCTTGGGAAGGGTTGGAAACATCATTCCTGAACCAAAAAGAAGAAAGATGAGAGGCAGAGGACACTGGGGTGGACCTGGGGAATGAAAAGCTTCTAGAGATAAAGTGGCCAAGGGACTGTGGTGCAGGGATGAGTGTGTTAGCCAGTTAGCCAGGTGGATGGTGGAACAGTCCACAATGGAGAGGGAGGTTGGGCAGAAAGTGGTACTATAATCATGGGAGTGGAACTGGGTGGGAGATCAGGAGGACTGAGTTCTGAGAAGAGAGTCTGTGTTGTCCTCTGTATATTTTGAAAAGCTTTTGAAGCTCGTCCTCAGGAGCTACCAGCCCTGATTACTCAGGAAATGAACATGCAAAGGTGTATACTTAGACTGAAGTGGGAGATTCATTTCATCTGGGGGTAATGAGATGCAGGAGAGCTCAGGCAGAAAGGTGACTGCATTTCCTTTATGGCTGCTCATGGGGTTGCTGGCCTGGTGCCTTGGAGGCCCTCTGAGCAATGGCAGTATGTTTAACATCCTCCACCTACTGTTTACAAGTCTCCTGGGAAAATCAAAATTGCTTAAGGAGATTCTGAAAGGCAATTATAGACCATTACAAAACCAGACTAGCCTACATACCTGTCCTCCTTCTCCTGCCCGTGTGTGTCGATACAGCCATAGTGGGATTGTATTTTTCACCCAAGTTGCTGATCCATTTAGAATCTAAATTTTTTTAAGTTACAACTCATTGATCATGTGTACACTGTGCTGAGGACTTTATCTTCTTATTTCACCCTCAGCAAAACACCTTATGAAATAAGTCGAAGTCCCATTCAAGAGAACTAAAAACAGAGGTTCAGAGACATTAAATTGCTGACATGACTAAACCCAGATTCAAACCCAGGTCTGTCCGCCTGCAAAGAGCTTCTTAACCATGTGTGATAAAAATACACGTATTTCATGTACTTTACCCACTATAACGTTATAGTATTTTCCTATCTTATTTAAGCAAGATTACGTAGAACTTTTTACATCTTTCATCAAGACTATTTCTTAAATCATTTTCTTAAAGTTTTCAAAATGTATTTCCACAAAATAAAATTAATGTATAATGGGGCATTTTAGGCAAAAATGTATCACTGATCTAAGTGTCAACACAGCTGTTGGAAATTCATTAGTTTAGCTCCTCCCAGCCTCCACCCACTCCTTTAATTCTGTGGTGGTCCTTGGCTGACACCTAGTGGAAACAATGAGAATAGGACCTTTTGAAATTAAATATCAAGATGGGGAAAGGATACTTTGTTCAGGATTATAGATACCAGGGAATTTCCTGGAAGTAGCCCCATTCCCATTCATCTAGATGTTATATAAACTGAACTCTTTTCCAAATTAATTAATAATAAAGGTGAAAGTTTCTGTTGCATTTCATATATTAACATGGTTCTAGAAACATGCTTCCCAGAAACTGAGCTATCATTTGTACTGAAACTTAATTCCTACTAGTAATCTCAAATTCTAAATTTAAAATAGAAATATCAATATAACAAAAATGTAAGCATTTGTTTTCTCAAAACTAAGGTGACTATTTTGAGGCCTCTCTTTCTCCCCCCACTTTCTTAACCTAAATATGATTCACTTAACCTAAATATTTTTATAATAATATCAGATTTCAGAAAGTAGGAGTGAAATTATTTTAAGTCCTTTTTATCACAGTTGTTATAGGTTAAGTTATTCTTCCCTTGAAAAATAAAAAGGACACCAAAGAGACTAGGAAGGCCATCTAGACTGATTGCTTTGCTTCTTTGAATCCTTAGGCAAATTGGTTAAGACAATCAACTTGCCTTTTTATAACACCCTAAACATCCATAACATGTGGCAATAATAACAGCAAAAAGAAACCCCAAAGCATTAGCCCTCAGAAGGTGGGGTTGGAGAGGGAGGTGCACCGGGCACTGCCCCCCAAGAGGGCAGCAGCAGCAGGCAAGTGAGTGCAGCTCCCCCTGGTGGGTCCCACTGTCCCATCTGACAGTCAAAGAAGCTCGGCCAGAGATAACAGCACTACCAGGCTAGGTGCCCAAGCTGGGATCACAGTGTCCCTCCGCACCTTGATTCCACATTGCACCTCTTTCCCCATGCTTGGGGTACCCAGAAGAGATGGGAGATGCAGGGGGCCATGGAGATCAGAGCACATTACCTGATGATAACCACGCAGCATTTGGGAAGAGGGACACAGTAAGAACAAACTCCAGCAGCTATTTTCCAATCAACTCAAAATACACAACCTCCCCCTCTAGGGCTTCTGCATCTGCAGATCCAACCAAATGCAAATAAAAATATTAGGAACATTTAAACTTCTTCCCTTGTCATTATTCCCTAAATAATACAATATGACAACTATTTGCATAGTACTTATATTGTATTAGGGATTGTAAGTAATCTAGAAATGGTTTAAAGTATACAGGAGGATTGTGTGGGTTATATGCAAATATTTACCACTTCATATAAGGGACTTGAGCATCCATCAGTTTTTGTATCTTTAGCACAGGCTGACAATGGGATACTCAGGGAGGACTGTGGTCCTAAGGCCCGCCAATGGCCTGGAGGGGGCAGGTGCTATAAATGCCAGGCTCTGTGCCTTGGGTTTTTGGTTCAATAGACCACAATGGGTAGCAGGAATATACATTTCTTAATAAGCTACTCAGTGAATCCTGATGATCAACCAGGCTTAGAATCAACTCTCTCCTTTCTCTGTCCCTTTTTGCAGGTGTGGGGGGAGGGGTCAATCCGAGCTCTAGAGGCTCTAGAGTCTCAGTTGGGCAGCATCTACTACAACCATGAGGGCATTCATCTGTTAGAACCCCTGGAGCTCCTGATCTATGTTTTAATGTCTAAAAGAAATAGTGAAAGATTTTTCTAAATCCTTTATTCAAGAAGGATAAGATCTGTGTTAGGATTAGTAGGTTAAAGACAAAGAAATAATACTTGCAATTATAGCTACACTTTCTTTCTTTCAGGCCAAGCAAGCAATACTTGAAATGGATGCCATTCGTAAGTTTTATGTCCTTAACATGACTTGAAATGTTCTCTACTTGTATCTGTCCCATATTCTATCTGATAAAGAGTTAGTAAAGTGTTATTTATAAGAAAACAGCAGGTTTCTGCTTACTGGAGCAGACATTAGGATCCCTTCTCAGCACATTGACCTGTTCTACATGGACCCCCTGGTTCCTCTGTGTCACTTGATGGCTGGCCACAGGTCTAGGTTAGCTGATGATGTCAGGGATGTTTCCAGGGTCAACACCTTCCCCTACCTCCTCCACCAAAAAACAAGGCCCTATAGTGTGAGTCTCCCTCTATCCCATCCCCTAAAAAATCCATGTTGACTACCTGTGGGAATCCCCAGGACTGGACGGTTCTTGGCTTTTCTGACACCACACAGTTCTAACCAACTCTCTCCTTTCTCTGTCCCTTTTTGCAGATGGGGGGGGGGGTTCAATCTGAGCTCTAGAGGCTCACAGCCCCCCGACACACACGGAACTCTAGATTTATAAGAGCCTGTTCTAGTGCAACAGCACTTATCACAACTGTGTTATTTCAGAGTAAATATGATGAAAAGAGGAAAAGTGGCTTTGTACACTCATAACCTGGTCAGCTGGAAACTCACACACAATGGCTCTTCTTTTATTTGAACCATTCACAAGACCTTACTTTCAAGCAATCTTTTCTCAAGGGCCAACAGTGGTTCCCTAGCCCTCTGGCCTGCCATTGCTAACTCTCCAGGGGATAAAGAAGCATCCACAAAGGAAAAACATGAGCGCCCCCCACCACTGCAGCTGTGGTCCCCAGTTCCCAGCCAACAGCCCTGAGAACCGTGTAAGGTGCTCGGTTGGGTTCACCCTGAGATTTGTGTTTGTGTGTGTTTGTGTGTGTGCCAGGCGTGGTGGCTCATGCCTGTAATCCTACCAGCTCAAGAGGCTGAGGCAGGAGGATCATGAGTTCAAAGCCAGCCTTAGCAAAAGTGAGGCACTAAGCAACTCAGTGAGACCCTGTCTCTAAATAAAATACAAAATGGGGCTGGGGATGTGGCCCAGTGGCCAAGTGCCCCTGAGTTCAATCCCCAGAGATTTGTTGTTGTTGTTGTTGTTGTTGTTAAGAGCCCTCTGAGGCGGTGAGGTCATGGATGGGCCTGTGTCCTTGAGGAAAGATGGAGGAAGACACAGATCTGGAGAAGTCAGCTGTTACAGGCACCAGCTCTACTGCACAAAAAGATTTACTAATTCCCAGGCCCTGGGCAAGTACCTAGAAACCAGTAAGGTTCTCTGAGTGCCCAGAATCAAGTCACTGCTTGGTACCAGTTGTGTCTCTTCATACTCAGGTCTCAGCCAGCTGCTGCGCCTGAGGCACTGACACCTACTCCTCCATCCTTCCCTGAGTTTGGACTTGGCACTGTGAGCAGAGCAGGCCAATCCACTGGACCAGATGACCTCCCTTGTGTAACTTTATCTGCGACACCGGAAATGTGCATGTGGCCTTTGGGGTCCTCTGAACTTAAGGATCCCTTGAAGCACTGGCTATTTTCCAAGGAGCCAAGAGCATCTCACTCTGCCTGTTATTACCTTTACAGATCATCCAGGCTTCTGTTACAGCCCTGAGGGAGAGACCAAAGCATCCTGTGGCTCTAGAGAAGGTTCTGCACCCTATCGGCTAAGAAGAAAATCTGGTAAATAGGATATTTTGTAATTCCAGCAACTTGGGAGGCTGAGATAGGAGGGTTGCAAGTTTGAGGTCAGCCTCGGCAACTTGTCAAGGTCCTGTCTCAAAAGAAAAAATGAAAAGGGCTGGGGATGCAGCTCAGGGACAAGGCAGCCCTGAGTTCAATCCCCAGTACCACCAGGGGGCAAAAAGGAAAAAAAAAGCATGTTGTGATCAAAACATGATATTAACAGGGGACTGGGAGTCAAAGTTCCTTGCAGGTGATGGGCATTTTGAGCTCACTGTTTGAATGCATCTGAGCCTGCCTTAAAACAAGATTCTGCAGCCTTTATTTTAAACTCTTTTATCATTAATGCTCTCTTTTCCCATGAACAGAAAACATCAACTCATTTTGCTTTGTAGAGCATCTTACCACTGGTCTGCAGTTACTTAAACCCTGTTTGCTATTGCTAGTGAAACTGTTATCTTGTAAATGACACCTCACAAGATTATTCCAGCTTAAAATATTAACGCATACTAGCTACACCAGACTTCATGCAGTCAGTGTTCTCTTAGCGCCAGGATCTTTTTTTTTTTTTTAATCAGTATTTATTGAGTACCTACTGTATGCCTTGCTGAGGACGTGGAATGCAGGCAAAATAATGCATGTGGTTCCTGTTTGCAAGAAGCTTATAGTGGGAGTGACAAAAATCAGGGGAACAAACACCAGTCTGTATGATGGCAATGACGAAGGAGGATGGAAGGCAGAGTGGAGTAATGAAGGAGAGAGACTGACTTTGTAAGGAGGAGAGAAAAGGCCTCTCAGAGTGGAGGAGAGTTCCTCTGAGGGAATCTGGGGCTGAGAAGGCACACTGGGCCAGAATTGTATGTGCCAAGGTCTGAGGCTTGCACTGACATTCCTGAGGACAGACAGTGACTGCTGGTCACTCAGCCTGGCTGGACAGTGGGGTGGAGGAGGGGAAGGTGCAGTAGAGGGAGACAGGCTTGAGATGTACAGACAGGGACCTAAAGGCCAAGCACAGGGTTTGAAGTTTGCAGCCACAGAAGGATTTCAAGCAATGAACATGAGAATATTTGTCTTCTAGAGAAAGAACCCTGGCTCCTTTGGAGGGTGAAGTAGGCATGGAGACCAGGAGGGAGACTGCGGTGCTAGTTTGGGGGAAAGATGATCAGGACTTGGATTCAGAAAGTAGTGACTTGGGTGACACTTTCTCCGGAGCCCCCAAGACTATGATGGAGAAAAACGGGAGGAATGTAGACCAAGGTCCTGGTCACTAACTTGGGAGGGCAAGGCCTATGATAACCCAGAGGAAATCCAGATGCAGGAGCAGACTGGGGAGAAGGATGGTGAGCTGAGATTGAGACAGTGAGTCTGCTGAGTCAGAAGCTTGGGATAGACATCTGGCATAGAATTTAAAACTGAAAGTTACCAGCTTGAAGGTGGTAGTTGGAATTGAGGAAGTTGCTCTCCTAACTGGTAGGTTGGTGATGTGTTTTGTCTAACATGTGACTCTTGATTCCTTAACATTTTGACAGAGTGAATTTCTTGCTCCTAAGTAACTCTGAGCAAAGGGAATTTAGGTAAATTTGATTTAAAAAAAAAAATTACTAGAACTCAGGTAATCTGTCAAGAAGTTAGTAATTTATGTATGAAGAAAAGTTTTGATTTGGTTTTGCAAATGATGCTGGCTTTATTTTTCTCCCAGAACCTTCCTCAAGATCACATAAAGTTTTGAAGACCAGCGGTAAGTCCCAGAATAAATTGGCATTTTCTTGTTCATTCTTACTTGTTCATTCAAAGTCAAGTAATACACCAAAAAAAGGAAAAAAGAAAAAAAATGCACATGTGTTACAGCTAGACTGGTTTGAAGGTTGGATCACAGAAAGATTAATTTATATAAGCAAAAATGTCCCATTATAAAACATACAGTCAGATGATTAAATTTTTTGTAGTATATCTTGGACAAGCATAAAAGAAAAATGTCCCTATCGTATGAGGAAATACCATACAACAAAAGGAAGAGGCCAAGGACCCTTTTTTTAAAAAAATCAATATAATTGGGTAGCTTGACAGAAGAAACACCAACTACCAGTAAAATTTAAAAATGGTCACCCATGTCCTAATCAGAAAAAGCATTAATTTAAATGAGATAAGTTTAAATGCAACTATGATGTTGGCCAAAACATATAGAAAAATAGATGCTCCAAAACTACTGTGGAAGAGGGCAAATTTCTGCAACCATTTCGGAGCGGAATTTGTTAATACCTATATAAATTTAAAATGGACATTTGTTCTTGACCCCATTATTTCACTTTTAGGCCTGTGTAGAAGTACTCACCCACATACGGACAGATCTACATATGTTCATGTTCTTGGCAGCATTTGTAATAGAGCACCACATAAGATGCCCATCTAATGAAATGGTTAAACAAATTGTGGTATAGCGTGTGTAGGATGGGATAGTGTATTTCACAGCTGTCAAAAAGAACGAAGTAGATTTCTGTCTACTAGCAAGAGGGCCCATATCTATTTAGCAGAAAATGAAATGTTGCGTATTGCATCCATATTTTTTTAAAAGCAACAGTTGAGCATCATGGTGGGATGGGGCCAGTGGTTTTGGGACTGGGAAAGGTGAACATCAGACCTCTAAGGGAAGATTTAGGGGAAGAGAAGCACTTTTTGTTCTTCCGTAACTAGTCAACTCTTATGGGTGAGGCATGCAGGATCCGGGCTCGTGCTGTGGTGTCCAGAGGATTGAGTAGGCACGCCTCCCCCACAATTGCACTTGCAACACTCCTTAGCACAGGGCCAAGGAGACCCTGTGGATAAAGGCTGTATCTTTTGGTTAAAACCAATAAAATGACTACTACAACTTGGCCTATACATTCTCTTACCTTTATGCAAATTTTTTTTTTTTTTTTTTGTTACCAGGGATTAAACCCAAGGGTGCTTAACCACTGAGCCACATCTCTAGCCCCTTTATGTGATTTTTGTGGCTTGAGGCATAGGCATTTTTTTCCCAAGCAGTACATATTTTTGCTTGGAAGCTTTTGAAGCTTTTTAACCTGAAGTGATTCGTTATTCTCAAGGATTCAGGGAGACACCTGAGACTCAGATAATGTAAGGTGGTTTCACTCTAGTAGAGGATGTGTAACTGGATATATGATAGAAAGGCATTTTTGAAAATTAAGCCCCAAGACCCAGAAGTAGCTTGGGCTTCAATTACAAGCAATACGTTTAGAAGTCCTATAAACTATTAGTGCTTAGCTAATATAAGAGGTACATTTTTCATTGTCAAACTTGAAAAAAAAAAATCTTTGTTTTTCAGAAACAGCACAAGACATCCGAAAGGTAAGCACTACCATATTTCTTTTGAAGCATTTACCCTTTATTTTCGTGGCCCCTCTTGATAGTGTATCTCATACCCAGCCTGTACTTCAAGTGTAAACCATTACTTTACATTTTGACAATTTCACATTTTACATTTTATATTTATTTTACATTTCTAATTATTTGCATGTAATTTAGGAGAGGACTCATCCTTATCAACTTCCTTCCTCCCTCTTCTCTTAGAATGAGAGCAACTCTTTGTTTCTCTCTCTGCCTCACATCCCACCTCAGGAGCAGTAAGCTCGCCCTAGGAAGTAGTAGCACCTGCACAGCACTGACCCAGGCCTTCTCACATTGTCATGTGTCCCTGCTCATGTAAGGCCAAGGCCCTTGCCTCCTGCTTTGCCTCCCTTCTCAGAGGGAGCTTTCTAGGGAAGGAGCTCCTTCTCAGAATATGGTCCTGAGCCAGGCAGGTGGCCATGGGCCTGGAGTTCCAGCTACTCAGAAGGCTGAGGCAGCAGGATGGCTTGAGTCCAGGAGGGTCAACACAGCGAGACCCTGCCTCAAGCAAAAAGAAAATTAAAAAGCTAAGAGTATTGTCCTTCTGCTGCCCTAGGAAGTGTGATGGTATGTCACATATGGAACGTTGCTGGATCAAGTTACATTTTTTTCTTCTCCTGATAAAAGGTTAGGAGGAGGTTTAGAAGGCAGTCTAGCCTATGGGTGTGGCTCAGTGGTAGAGCACTTGCCTAGTATCCCTGAGGCTCCATTCCCAGCTCTGAAATAAAATAATAACAATATGTTGTATTAGAAGATATGTATCCAAATATGTTAACTGTGTCCTGACCTGAGTGATTGTTATGATGTGGCTACTAATCAGTTGGCTTAATTAATGATTTTTAGACAACTGATTAAGGCTTATCTTATGAATTTCTCTCCCCACAATCCAGGTTACACCATGGCTTAGCACAGGGCCCAAATGACCATGTGAATAAAGGCTGTATCTTTCAGTTAAAACCAATAAGATGTATAAAAATCAACATAACCTTATATTCATGTGATTTTTTTACATCTTAGGGCATGTGCTTATTTTTCAGGACATACATACTCTTGTTCAGAAGTTTTTTTAAACTTACTGAGATATGAATTGATTTGTTCTCCTAAGGGGGCACTCTACCACTGAACCACATCCCCAGCATTTTTTTTTTTTTTTAAGATAGGGTCTTGCTAAGTTGCTGAGGCTGGCTTTGAATTTGCAGTCTTCCTGCCTCAGCCTCTGTAGTTGCTGGGATTACAGACATGCACCACCATGCTCAGTGAGATTTTGATTTTCTAATCTTTGTTTTCATAAATGAGGTCACTGCAGAAGGTGCCCTGCTCCTTGAGGCAGCTGAAGGAAGATCGTGGAGTCAAGTCCTTTTCCATACTTAGTAAATTCTAGAGATCCAACCTAAGAGCCTCTTGGAAACTTCCTCTGACAGAGCTCAAGCCAAGTCTCATGGGAACTAACTGAATCCCATAAAACCAGAAGACAAGAAAGAAAGAAAGAAAGAAAACACCAGTGTACTTTCTCAGTGGCTAAATTCCATCTCCTAACAGTAATGGGTTGAATGTCCACCAAAGACAAGAGAAGATTTAGCCATGATTACACAGCTTATAATAGGAAATATTCCTTAATAATAATATTTCTACCAGAATCTATAGGTATATTCTGTGGCTCTGTGCATGAGTGCCTATAGTGGTTAAGCTCATATAGTGGCTGTGGTTGAGATGTGGATTCAAATCCATTTCTGCCATCTATAAACTGCATGACAGTAGTTAAGTCTGGTAACGTTCCCAGGACTTAGTGTCCTAATTTACAGAACTGTTATAAAGATTAAATGTGATAATATGTTTTTAAAAGCACTTAATGCATTATTCAATACACAGCAAGTATTCCATAAATGATGGCTGTTATCAAATTATTAAATAGCTATAATGCTGAGAATATGGAAAAGCACAGAAAAAAAATGTTCTCTTTGGTTCTCATAAAATTGAGGTATCTAAATCACACACTTCTATTTTGCAATTAATATATTGGTGAGTTATTTTTCATAGCTTTGTTTTATTTATTTATTTTTTAATGTGGTGCTGAGGATCGAACCCAGTGCCTCACACATGCTAGGCAGGCGCTCTACCACTGAGCTACAACCCCAGCCCCTACTGATGAGTTCTTAATCTAAATTTAGTTCCTTGTCTGTTCTTTTAATGATTTATTGGATGTAAATTTTTAGCTTCCAAAGTGTGGCTATCTTCAAGTGTAATTAATGTAAAAATATACTCCAATATTAATGCTCTGGGTTTCCTAATTTTCCAAAACATCTGAGATTTTTCTAAGATGAAAGATCTTAAGAAGGATTACTTCTGGTATTTTGAGAAAAAAAAACACAAAATTGTTTTTGTTACACATTCAAAGTGTTTTCTCATAATTTAGCAAATATTGACTCAGTTTATTTATGGAAAGTAGTTACTGGGTACCTCTATTTATATTTATAAACATTATCCTAGTGCAGTCTAAGGGGAAAGGAAGAAACACTAAAACATAGGAGGAATGATATATAAAAACAATAAATATATTACATACAAATATTATGTGTGTATGTGTGAAAAAATAAGACTATTTTAAGTTTTGAAGTTGTGCTAGAAGAATAATATTTAGAATAAAATTTAATTTTTGTCCTCTCTACTCTTCCTTTTCTGATAGACAGACTGACACGTGATGAAAGCTCTTACTAATTCAACTTCCAGTGGGTTACTATACAGCTTCCATCAGAAAATGTGTCCCTGGCAGGAATCAGTTTGTGAACAGGTCTTAACCCTTTCAACTCTTTGAAACTGACCCTTCTACCTGCAGGATAGCCTCAGGGTAATCCACTCCTGCCTGCAAAGTTGAGCACCCCAGAGTAGCTGGCCATAGCACAGGTTCTCGACACACCAAGAATTAGGGACACACTGAGCTCCATCAAGAAAGCTCCCAAGTTATAGAATACTCCATTGTTTTCTTTTCTTAGAAATCATTCATGTCACTCATATTTTATTTCCTAACAGGAAACTGTTACTTAATTAAATATATTTTGAAAGGAAGTAAAAAATATCATTAACTCAACAGTGGATGAAATTATATTCCTAGAACAAAGACTCTTTACATAGAATCTATAACCAGTGTGGTGCTGATCAGGTTCATGGTGGTCAGGACACCCTTGGAGTGGTTCGTCAGGTCACTGCATACCAGAGACCATGATCCAGTTCCATAGAGTCAAGCGCTGAAACTAGCACTCCTGAGAAAGTCTCAGACATCCTGGCCCTTGACACCGCTGTATATCCACTTTTACAATGAATTTTTGCCACATGCACAATGGGCTTATTTGAAGTATCTAAGAGTCATTCATAGTTAGCTGGTCTCCTGACTTAGGGCAGGGTTCAGAGTTGACCAGGTTTGAGTCCTAGCCTTTGCTACTGACTCAGTAGAACAAGTTATGGAATCTTCAGGACCCTAGATTTCCTTATTGATATTGGAATAATCCTATCTAATTCACACAAGGATTGTGAACATTAAGTTTGGAGGATGTCTGCACATTGCCCAGGTTGGTTTCTAAATAAATAAAATTCCTGTCCATTCTGCCCTTTGTTCAGAAATCTGAAGTGCTTTTCAACTCAGTTACAATCAGCAACATCTACCATTATTTTCTTTAAGAATATTTCAGGCTAGCGGCAGAGGCAATGTGTAAGGACAGGAGAAATTCTCGAGGTGTCTTCTCCGTGGCCCTGTCATTCATCGATGTGTTTCTGTCCTCCTCAGGTTTCTAGAGAGGAAGGCTCTCCCCAGCGGACTTCCGCAGGGCCTTCTCCTGCCCAGAGGAACAGCCAGCCGGGCAGTTCTGCTGTGAGCAGTGTGCTTCGTGGGGGCAGTGCCATCAGAAACATCTGGACCGATCACCAGATCAGGCAGGCCTTGTTTCCCAGCCGCCGGTCCCCACAGGAGCACGAGGATGATGAAGATGATTACCAGATGTTCATGCCATCCTTTTCTTCCTCGAACTTGAACTCGGCCCATCTGTGTGAAGAGAACACTTCAAGTCGCCCTTGCAGCTGGCACATGGGACAGATGGAGTCCTCAGAGGTCTCTAGCTCTGGCCACAGGATTGTCCGGCGGGCCAGCAGTGCTGGCGAGAGCAACACGTGCCCTACTGAAATAAGAATTAGGGACAGCAATGGCTCTCAGTACAGTCCCCGAAGGGAACTGCAGAATGGCCCTCAAAGAGAAAGGCAGGAAGGGAGGACTCCCTTTGGGTCATCTATAGAGCTGACAATTGATGATATAGACCATGTCTATGATAATATAAGTTATGAGGACTTAAAGTTAATGGTTGCTAAACGGGAAGAAGCTGAATTCACTCCCTCCAAATCAGCTAAGGACTCCGTTCGTCCCAAGAGCACCCCAGAATTAGCCTTCTCAAAGAGGCAAGCTGGCCACAGTACCAGTTCTGTACACACCAAAAGAGACGGAGCCCTCACCAGTCAAGAGGCATCTAACCAAAGCACTCAGGAGCTCCAGGTAGTAGAGGAAAACATTTATGACACTATAGGGCTCCCAGACCCACCACCTCCAGATTTCAAAAGCAGCAGCCTGAAGCGGCCCAAGAGGAGCACCTTTTTGGGTCTGGAAGCTGACTTTGCATGCTGTGACAGTCTGAGGCCATTTGTTTCCCAAGATAGCCTCCAGTTGAGCGAGGATGATGCGCCGTACCACCAGGGGCCCCCCGACAATGATTATTTGAGTTTGCTTTACACCTCCTCCAACTGCAACTTGTCTGTAGCAGACAAGGCTCTGTCGGATAAACTGTCTGAAGAAGTAGATGAAATCTGGAATGACCTAGAAAACTACATCAAGAAAAATGAAGACAAAGCTAGAGACCGTCTCCTGGCAGCATTTCCCGTAAGCAAAGATGATGTTCAGGACAGGCTGCATACTGAGAGCACCCCCAAGCTGCACAGAGATGCCGGGCACTCTACGTCCACGCTGTCCCTCCCTGAGAGCCAGGCTTTCCCCACACCTCTAAAAAGCAAGGTCATGAGAGCTAGCCGGGCCAACTACCCACATGAAGAAGACCTGATTTCTACAGAAGGCTCCTTTGTAAGTCTTAACCGACTCTCCTTGGCCAGCGAAATGCCCCCAGTGGACAGCCCTTATGACTCAACCAGCAGCAGCCTGCCCCAGACAGAGCCAGAAACCCCTGATCCTGGGATGGATGCCACAGATAAGACAAAAAGCAGGGTCTTCATGATGGCAAGGCAGTACAGTCAGAAGATCAAGAAGGCAAATCAACTTTTAAAAGTGAGAAGTCCAGAGCTGGAGCAGCCGCCAGCCAGTCAGCATAAATCTACGCACAAAGACCTGGCAGCCATCCTGGAGGAGAAGAAGCAGGGCGGACCTGCTATTGGTACGTGCACACCACTTTTCTTCCTTCTTGAAAGTAGGTGTGAGAGCAGGTTTCCAATTCGCAGTGTCCTTAGTAGGTGCACCCGTGAGAGCACTTATCCCTCAAGCTTCTCTACCTCACAGACCACAAAGCCACTGCTGGCCTTTCCCACTTCACCACTGCTCAGTAACAGAACAGAGTATGATTTGGCCTCAGAGGGTTTGGGTGTGCGTGCCACGTTGTCACTACAAGATTGCCATTTTTAAGAAAAAGTTGTTTCTAAAGGAACCTAAAGTATGGGGGTGGGGAAGCAAGCAGTTTTAACTTGTGGGGCCTAGAGCTTTACCCTGTATCAGTAACATCTTTAGAGGAGCTTGGAAAAGCCTGGAAAAGCTTTCAGGGTTTGGAAGCACACAGAATGTGATTGTTGTTTGCTTGGAACCCTACGTGAAATGCTCACACTGGCTAACCAAGACGAAAAAGAAGTCTCTGTACTTTTCTTAGCTTTCCACATAACTTCATTGTTCTCTCACATATTTTGGCTACTACTCAATTTTTGAAAATAGCTGCTCTCATACATTTAAACCACCTCATTCGGTATTCTCATTGACGCCTGCAGGAAGTTTAATTCTGTTGTTAGATCTCCTTCATGGGGCGTTACTAAGCCAGGATCATAGATGTGATGTTGGGGAGACGGAGGGCACAGGAATGAAAGGTTCATGGCTAGACTGTTTTGAAGGACAGAATGTAACAGTAATCTCAAAGAACTCAGGTGTGAATAAAGCACATGATTACCTTGAGGAAAGAGCCCAAGGGGAGGGATTCTTAATCTCAGGAGCTGTAACCTCCAGATGCACAGAGATTTCGGGGGGGCAGGCCTGGGAATCTGAATTTTAAAACAGGGCAGCCTTTCCATTAGGTTTTAAGAAATCTTGCCCTAGATTTTCTGATAAAGGAGCACCTCCAAACAAAAACAGTGAGGTCACTTCTCCAATTAGAGACAGAAGTCAGGCGGCTCAGTATCAGCAGGTCCATCTAACCAGCTTCAGAGTGACGCAGCACGTTTGGACACACAGGGCCACTAACATGGAGATGTTGGTGGCACTAACCGCCTTGTTTGGAACTGACCTATCTCCGTGGAAACCAGAGGGCAGGAAGGAGCTATCAAAATCCTCACTGAAGTTACAAGTTACATAATGAGAATCTGTAGGGTTGTGTTTTGTTTTTGTTTTTGTTTTTGTTTTTTAAGTTTGGAAGTATTTAAGAATTGTCTGAAGCTTTAATCTTCAGTAAAATTTCCTGCTATAGATAGGGAGGTGAAGGTTTGCGATTGATACCTTAAGGATTTTACAGGCTCTTTGAGTCCTTCTTTTTAATAAAAAAGGTGAAAAGCGATTTTTATATGAACAGGAAAGAGACCAAATTGCATACATTGTTCTCCTTATAATAATGTGCTAATGGTGATTTATGTCCCTTTTCCAATGCTAGTGTCACCAAGCTGGTGTATTGTTATACTTGGAGAAAAGACAGGTCTAGCTGCAGGAGGACTCTCTAGGGCAGGCACCAATGGCCTTAGAAACAGTTGTATATGGGCTGTTGTAGCCACTGGCTGAGTGTGGGCTAGGGCTTCTCAGAATCAGAGAAAATTTTGTGCTAACATTTCCAGTGACAATGGAGTATACAGTAGACTATTGCTGAAACTGTAGAAATGGCCTGGACCAGGTTATTTAGAGTATGTACCATCCACAAAGATGCAAACCTCTAATGTTGATTGAAGCAAGCTCTTCTGTTCTAAATGAGTAGGACTTGCAAATGCCTTGAATATCTTCTTTTTACCTACCTTTTAAGTATGAATTTATTTCAGATGGGGTTTTCTTTTGCTTCTTTTCTGTTTGTTTTCCTGTTTGTTTGCCTCCCGTTGTCTTCTTGGTATATCACAGGATCTTTCCTGAGCTTTGCATCTGGGTCTTTTCTTAACATGGTAGGCTACTACCAATGTCCTCCCCAACAAAGAGGAGAAGATCTCTCCAAAGGCATCCTTCAAGAGTGCTGTCTTCCTCTGCTGTCTGGCAGGAGCATGTCCCTAGGGCCTGCCATCTCTCAGACCTGGTCAGTTAGATCCACGCCTCCTCCACCTGGGTGATGGAGACCACTTCCTGTACCCACGAGGCGTTCAATCAGTTGACATGATGACTCCTTTTCTCTTTCTTGTTTATCTGGGCACAGGACGTCGTAATCGAATGGACCGATTCTCCAGACTTCTGCGCGTGGGCCTTGCCACTTTGCCAGGAGCTTGCTCTCGGTGTTGTGTGGAAGGAGGAGCGCCCTATTCACCTGCTGAAACTCTCCAGCATCTTTATTGAACGCTCTGCCCGGGGTCTACAGGCCCCAGGGTCAGATTTCCGCCTATAAATCACCCAACCAGGTCTAGTCGCTCCCACATTTTAGAGCCTATTGTAGCATGCTGGCCCTCGGGTTCAGTCAGACTCCCCTGGTAGTCTTTGAAACCAAGGAGGCCTCTGGGGTCCTTCTTTTTTTTTTTTTTTCCACATGGTAGAAAACTCCAGGCTTGAGGAACTTTCCTCCTTGTAGAAACTAGGGAAGGCACAATTTTATGCTTTTGTTTAAATCTCAGGCAACATCAGAAACATTGATTTTAATTCTGTCTTGGAAACATTTTTTTGAGATTTCCCTTGGCAGGGATTGCTTCAGATGTTTACCTGGAATCCTAAGAACTCTGACTTTGAAACCTTCAGAAAAGGATACACAGAGGCAGCCCTGAGAGTGTCATGTGATGTTAATGTCCATCTCCCGTGAAGACAATGCCAAAAATAAGGACACGGGGAATCTATCTGGTCCCTCCTGGCGAGTGCCAAGTTCTCGGGGCTGGACAAGCCATCTTTGGCTGGCTGTTTCTTGTGCAGCTGGCTAGTGGGGTCTGTTCCAGCACAGGGGCACTCTAGAAAGCTCTCTTTCATTCTGACCTTGTGTAGGTTATAGACTCTCTTAGATGGTCAAGTTGAGATTTTTAAAAAAAGGTTGACAAGCATAATGTATTGTTGACTAGTGAGATCTGAGATCTGTTTATTTGAAAGTGATAAATAGTGAACTCTTTATTACCCAAAGATAAACTATGCCCATTCTAAGTGTTGTATAGGAAGCATTTTAGTCCAAAGCCATCATCCTGCCTCCCCTTTTCCTCTATGACCTAGTTTCCAGGCTGTCTTTCTTTAGTGGCATGGTCTCAGGAAAAGCCCATCCATTCCTAACCCTTTGCTTAAAATAAAAGGAGGGAGTAAAAATATTATCTGGGAATTGAAGATGTTATTAAAACCACTTTCTGTTGGTGCTCTGTAGGGAGAGGAGCAAATTGTACAATCTTGTCCTTCAAGATCAAAAAGCTCATACACAGCTGGGTGTGGTGGTGCACGCCTGTAATCCCAGCAGCTCTGGAGGCTGAGGCAGAGGATCGTGAGTTCAAAGCCAGCCTCAGCAACCAGGCGCTAAGCAACTCAGTGAGACCCTGTGTCTACATAAAACACAAAATAGGGCTGGGGATGTGGCTCAGTGGTCGAGTGCCCCTGAGTTCAATTCCCAGTACCCACCCCCCCTAAAAAAAGCTCATACACTAGAGGAATAAACCAACCTATAAAAACAATTAGCAATACAATATTGTGTACAAGTCTACAAGTGTACAATATGTCTACAATATGTACACATAGAAGACTTCAGAGAAGAGAAATCATTGGATAAGGATAGGGCTCAGGGAGGATCTTGAGTCATGGGTAGAATTTGTTGAGCAAAAGAAGAGGAGAATATGAGAAGAAAGACCTGAGAAATATTATAGACAATGAGAAATATTCTGGACAACATATATTTTTAGATAGGCCAAAGTCACAAGCTGATTGTTCTTGCAAGACTTGATGTTTAAATCCTAATACTGAAATAGTTTGAATTCTTAATGAGTTGTTTTCCCTCAAATTGTCATCTTCTTGGAACTTGTCAAGGTTCAGAGGCTTCCTGACTCAGCAGGATCAAGCTCAGGACTGTAGCATACAGGAAAAAAGGCTTGGGCAGCACCATCTGACCGTGAGATGCAGGTCTGGCTGCCTCTGACTGGGTCTTAGAGTTAATGAAACATTACAGGTCTCAGGATGGCTGACATGGGTATACCACTGTCCAAGTAGTCTTCCCATGTGCTTTCTCTTAAGGTGTTGCTAAATCTTAACTGGTTATTAAGAATTTTTAGTATGCTATTTAAGGAGGAATTTCCCAAGTTTTTGTTACTGGAAATTTCTAGACTAATATTCTCTGTCCTTCTAAGGAATTTGGATCTGAAGATGGGCTCTGTGATAAGAAGAGGGATTGATTGCAGGGAGGGAACTGAAGGGGCTGCAGTTGATGGGCAGACCATAACAGCTGATTGTGCCTGTCCTCAAAAAAGATGGATTCAAAGGAAATGGCAGTGCTGGGGATGTGGCTCATGATGGAACATGCATGCAGCCCAGGATTTAGTCCCCAGCACTGCAGAATGAAAAAGAAAGAAATGTCAGAAACTCAATTGAATGAGTTATTTAGCCTAAATCAAAAGATAATTTACAAATAACAGGTTATTAAAAATATATTTTAAAGGAGATGAAGAAAACATAATGTCATTTGCTGGGTAATATCATTTGCCAGGTAATGTCATTTGCTTTTTGTGAACAGTATAGATGTCCTCCTCAAGACTGTGTCAATGTGGTCTGAGCAACTTATAGGATGTGTGGGGTTCTTTGGAATTCTTTGGGGGTAATGTGGGTGCCTGGATTGGAGAAAAGTATAACTCTTGAAATCGACATCTCTGGGCCCTTTGTCTTCAGCCCTTGCTGGCCCAAGAGAATGTTTTCCACATTATAGTTCAGCTGGTATCTTTAGAAATGCCTGTATTCCCAACTGGGCAAATGGGCTGCTGTCCTCACAGCTTATATGGCAGAAATTTTTGTAGATATAACTGTCTAGTCCTATCCTCGAGCCAGCACTATGTATATGCACAGGTGGTTCATTCTTAATGGCTTCACTGCCTGGCTTCTTGGGTTGGGAAAAGAGATGGGAGTCAGTCCGTGTGGTTTGGAAATACCAGAGAGGAGGGCCTCCCCTAGACACCAGCTCCCCAGACAGTGGCTCCTCTAGGGGTACAATGGGGTGAAGCCAGGGTGACCACTGCATGGAGCACTGTGGTCACACTTCTTTCAGTGGCTGCTTGCTTTTTACTGACCAGAGCTTAAGTGCTGGTGTTCTTGTTTTTACAATGCCTGTTTTCAACACTGACACTATTTTCAAGCTTAAAAGGAACACTAGGTATTTTCATTACATAGAGTGGACAATTGCAGACCTGCTTTTGAAATAAAATAATGCAAAGGGAGATGAAATTAAATGAACTTTGTGGTGGCATTTCTAGTTGTATTAAACTGAGTTATTAGTTTGTGTTGCTTTGTGTTCAATCATCACTCATCCTCAAACTTCCAAGTCCTACTTACTATTTAAGTTTTGTTTTAATATGTTTGTTAGAATGTTATGTTTTTATAATTAATCTACGTAGGAATAATCCCAGGTATACTTACTGTTTCAATATTTGCCTTCCAGGTGCCAGAATTGCTGAGTATTCCCAACTGTATGACCAGATTGTCTTCAGGGAGACGCCCCTTAAAACTCAGAAGGATGGCTGGGCCAGCACACAGGAACCCTCCCTCCTCAGGGCTGCATCACCTTCCCAGGCCCAACATGGTGGCGAGGATTGGCTCTGGCATTCAACGTATAGTAATGGAGAATTGGCAGATTTCTGTCCCCGGTCAGAGCAAGACTTGAGGTCAAAGTATCCCACATTAGATACTGGTACCCAAAGTACCCCTAGACAGTTGTCTGCAGCTTGCTCTGTACCTTCTCTTCAAATCTCTGACCCTCTGCTGGGCTCCATGCAGAGATCCAGCGTGGTAGTAAGTCAGCCCCACAAAGAGAACTCATGTCAGGGCCACCTGTACAACTCGCTGGGTCGGAAAGCCATCAGTGCTAAATCCCAGACTTATAACAGGTCCCAGTCTTCTTCCTCCATCTTGATCAACAAATCCATGGACTCCATCAACTACCCTAGCGAGATGGGAAAGAAACAGCTGCTGTCCTTACATCAAAGTACAAGGTGTGAGAGCCACCAGGATTTGCTGCTGGGTACAGGTGATTCATGTCAGCAGGGTGCTGAAAAATGCTCTGACCTCACACTCCAAGACTCACAGAAGGTTCTGGTAGTAAATAGAAATTTACCTTTAAATGCCCAAATAGCAACACAGAACTATTTTTCCAATTTCAAAGAGACTGAAGACGAAGATGACTATGTGGAAATAAAGTCTGAAGAAGATGAGGTGGAGTTGGAACTATTGCAGAGCCGAAGAAGGAAATCTGACTTCAAGATTGTGGATGCCAACTTTTCTGATAATGTCTGTAGCAACAACCCACCTTACTCTTTGAATATTTCATGTACTCCAAAAGAGCCCATAAACAGCAAACTTGGGCTTTCACCATATCTGACAGCATATAGTGATTCTGACAAACTGAATGACTACCTTTGGAGGGGGCCATCTCCCAGTCAACAAAATATTGTCCAGTCTCTAAGGGAAAAATTTCAGTGTCTTAGTTCAAGTAGCTTTGCCTAAGGTTCTTAGTAATAGCTGCCTGAACTAACTTCCTCTTATACTCAGAAATTACAGATACTGATAGGTTTTGTATGTATCAGATTAAAACAATTTTATAATAACCAGAGGTGTAAAATATACTTTCTTTTACAGCACAACTTTTTGAGCCGGCTGACCATACAGCCAGGATTATACTTTAGTAAGTGTCAGCATTGAACAGTATCTTCTCTGATGCTGATTGTCTTCATTTTCATGTAAGTCAGTCTTACTTGAAATTTTTTAGGCTTTTTGGTAATATATTTTTTCCATATCTGACAATAGTGCCCATACTTTAAGGAATGCAGTAACCTTCTCGAAACCTACAACACAAAGGCAGTAAGAAGACTTTTCATATTTGAAAGAAAGAAACTAAAGCTGTTTAAAGAATTATGCTTATAGCTAGTATTTTTGTTATAGTTGTGACGAGACCCTGGAATAACTTATGCCAGAGATCTCTAGTTAGAATGTAGTCTTGATGCCTATTTTAGGATTTCCATGCTGGCATTCCTGTATCATTTCATTTCAGAAATGATGTGACTATCCAAAAACTAAAATGTAGAAGGACCAATTCGCTGTGAGTAAAAGCCTTTACCTGTGTTCCTGGACAAGTCCTGAGGAATGTGCTGCTGATCATGTTGATATGATTTCTGGAGTGAAATGTATGATTTCCTTCATGGTTTAAAGAAAACCAGATTCACTAAAGTGCAAACTGACTTAACTATTAGAAAGATGGAAAGACTTGTATTTATAACAACTTGGTTATAAATTCATGGTATAGTCAAAGCGGGGGCAGTTCAACCAAAAATCTCTTATCAATGAGAAATAAAACATAAGCTAAAAATCAGGCAAAGCACTTTGAAGTCACCCTTTCCAGAACATTGTTCCATAGGCATCTTCTTGAGTTTTGACTCTGCCAGTGACCTGCGGGATTCTATCCTGAGAGTCACTGGCTAAAGGAAAGGGCAAGAACTTATTTACTAAACAGTACATAACATGGAAGCCTGTCTTCATTATTTTGAGGCACATGAAAGAACAAAGTCTTCGGTTATTGGGTTCTAGATAATAATATTTTTTATGCTATAATTATGCTTTATGAAGCATTTCATTGTGATATCATATACAAATTTACTCCTTATGGAAGGAAACAGAAGACCAAAAGCATAACATTGTAAGTAAAAAGCAAAATCAAAGAAGCTCAAGAAAAAAAAATGAAGGCAGATTTATTGCTACTTTATAAAAATATTCTATTTTTCCCAATGCAATGACAATATTTTCTTGCAGTGCACTTTGTATTCTCAATTTCTGCAGTTACACATTCTGTGGCCCTGCTTCACTCTATTTCCTTTTTAATTCTATTTTCTCTTTATTCTAATTAAAAGCCAGTTGTTTCCATTTTAAAAGATACAATGATATGTGTAGGGAAAGGGGCCTGGGCTTTTCACATAAAGGAAAGTACTAATTAAATTAGTGACATCTTTCCATAACTCTTCCTCTTTTTAAGTCCTATCTCTGTTAAAACAAAATGTAACCATCCTCATTTTGTAAATAGGTACCTAAGACACTTTTTCCACTTTAAATAATGACAACAACAACAACAACCCAGGTCTCTTGTTCTTCAAGCATTTGTCTTCCTGTAGCTCATAAAACAACATCCAGGGGTGGGGTGTAGCTCTGTGCTAGAACACCTGCCTAGCATGCATGAGGCTCTGGGATTGATCTCCAGTACTGCCAAAGGTAGGGAGGGGGAAATCCCACATTAAATAGCATCGTTCTGGAAACATTCCTTCTTTGATTGATTTTATTTAAACCTGCTGTGAGTTTTCAAGATTAATCAGCATCCAAAACACAAGCATTGAAGAAAGTACACTCTTAGACTTGCTAGAGGTATAGTGCATTTATTTATATTACCTATTTTTTTAAAAAAGCAAAACACAGTTACCTGACTCTTGCCCAGAAATGCAGTTTTCCATTTTTGTCTGTATGAACCAAATTCTCCAAGGTCCATAGTATTACTGTGCCTAAGTCTCAGACCTATTCGTTGTTCACACTAGTGTCTCGCTGCACAACTTTGATGTCACCTATAGGAACACACTCTGCTACATGAAGGTGGATGTTTCACTGTACGACATGTCTACGTGGTCCTTTGGATTCTAAGACAGATCTGTAGTTCTATAGATCACTCCCGTGGGCAGGATGCCGATTTTGACAGCTGTGTGTAGATACATAGTCATGTTTGTCTGTCTCCCCGAAGTTATCAATTAAGTGCTTTTGTAGTTTGTTTTGGAGTTGGGTGGGGATGCATATAACTGGGAGGAAAAAGTTATCTGTACTTAAAGGTTCTTATTAGGTTCCTGTATGGAAGGGTCAAATTTTTTTTTTATAAGTTTACTTTTTTGAGGGGAGGGGAATGCATCTAGGAAAACATAGTTTAAATACTGTATATAAGATAATGAAAGTTAGTCATGCCCACTATTTAATAAAGTTTGTAAAGTGTAAAGTAAATTATAGTGTGAATTATTGTGTTTATTTTGGAACATCAAGATTTTCCCAACTGTGTTTAGCTGTTACTTTGTCTTGACTTATGAACCAAGAAGAAAATGATTTGGGGTAACCATGATACTCTGTACTTCAGTGACCCTCAGCAGACCATCTTTCTATATTTTTGGATTACTTTTGAAATACTGAACTTAGCGTCTGATGGTTTTTGTTTTCTAGGAGACAAAATGAGGTCAATCACTAAGCTACCTTTTTTAAAAAATTGTAGTAACAAGATATCTTTTTAACTGTTTCATAATTGAATTGAATTGAAAAAGCAATATAAAAGGGTTTTAGCACAAATTAAGGTTTTTTCTATATAATTTCACATTCTGAATTTTCTTTGATAGACAAAATTTTTATAGGGAAGAAAGCATGCTAATATAAATCGCTAATTATGGATACTCTAACAATTCTATTTTCATATACAAACATAAAATTCTATTCCATTTTAATGACAATATAGGTTGCCTAGCTTTCCTCACACATGAGAAAAATAGCTTTAAAATGTTCTTTAGAGGGGCTGGGGTTATGGCGCAGTGGTAGTGTGCTCGCCTAGCACGCGGGAGGCACTGGGTTCGATCCTCAGCACCACATAAAAATAAAAATAAAGATATTCTGTCCACCTACAACTAAAAAATAAATATTAAAAAAAAATGTTCTTTAGAGTGTCTTAGAGTGAAGAGTTTCTAAACTTCACATCGAGGAGACCTCAGACCTGCCTTTTCTTGATCGTCTGCTCTCTCATGAATTCGATTTAGAGAAGCCAATGGCAGTAGAAAAATAATGCCCTGCATAAATTCTACACATAAATTGAACCCACAAGAGAAAGAGGAATATCTTAAAGTGTCTACTAAATTGTCTTTTACGCCCTATCACTTTCTCTAACTGGACAGTGGTAACTACACTCAATGCTGTCATCCAGAGAGAGGTTATAGTAAAAGGAATTGCTTACAATTTTTGTGCTAATTTACATATATCAATATGAATTTATTTTAACTTACCTTGTCCTATGGGTAAATTCTAGAGCTATGCATTCCAATACATTTCTTTTTAAATTTTTAAATTGTAGATGGACACAATATCTTTATTTATTTTTATGTGATGCTGAGGATCGAACCCAGTGCCTCACGCATGCAAGGCAAGTGCTCTGCCACTGAGCCACAACCCCAGCCCCTCCAATACATTTCGGTTCGTTTTTTTTTTTTAATGTATGAAGACATAAGCATAACTTCACCTTTATCTTCTCACCATTTTGTTTTGTTTCGTTTCCTTACAAGTAACTTACAGCATGAGACTCCAAGGATATTATGGAATTAGGCTACATTAAAAAAATGTATAGGTGTGGTAGCACACACTAGTAATACCAGCATACTAGGAAGCTGAGACAGGAGGATCACAAGTTCTAGGTCACCCTGGACAACTTACCAAGATCAAAATTAAAAAATAAAAAGGAAGTGACTGGTAGTGCAGCTCAGTGGTAGAGGTGTTGCCTAGCATGCACAAGGCTCAATCTCCAGTACTGACAAATTGTTTTGACAATTGCAAAATATGACAGCATGATGCAGGAGAGAGAGATTTCCTCTATTTCCTCCTTAATGCTTATGTGGGCTCTTTGGCTAGATCTAGGAGCCCAATTAATAGATGAGCTGATAAACAAGAAAAAAGCATAAAATTGCATTCATTTTACATCCACATGGGTATTTTCACAAGAGAGTGACATATGAAGAAATGACCAAAACATTAATCTTTTATGTTTTAGACAAAAAAAAATTGTGAAGTCATGGCAAAATAAATGGATCTCTGGACTGGGGTAGGAAATTCTAGGGATGTTACTAAGAGATATGGGAGAGGGATATAGAAGATAGGGGAAGATAAGGGTTACTGCAGAGTTTGTTTATTTGAGTTCAGTGCAACCTGAATTATCAGTCTCTGGTAATCAAAGATGTGAAGGGCAACCCTCCCCAATAAATCTTTATGACGTCTTGCATGTAGGAAAATACAGGCCATGAGGCCCTCTCTGAAGTTACAATTCCTCAAGTGATTTCAGCTTAAAGTCATCAATATGCTAGTTCAGCATATTTTGAGATAGCACATCTTCAATTCCTTCAATCTATGCAACTATAAATTAAAATTTGGGATGTTTGGTTTATAGCATATTTTAAAGCTCTTTTACAGGAGATAAGTTTCTTTTTGGAAGATTATTCTAAAATTGAGCCCTTGAGGTATAAATGCTTTTGCCAGCTCTATACAGTGCTGGGAAATTTATAGACCTCCAAAACATTTTTAATGATTGAATAAACAGAGCTTAAAAACTTGTTTGAGCCCAAAGCATGAGAAAAACACATTCAGACTAGAGAGACAATGGAGAGAACAGCAACTAAGTTGCTTTTTAAAATTCATAGTACCCTCAACTTGATGTCATCCAGCTTCTTTTAGTGTCCCTGTAGTGTAGATTAAGGGAAGGTGGCATTTTAGAAGGTCTGCCCCTTTTTCATTTCTTGGCTGGTAGAATTCTAGAGCATCCACTCTGGATTTTCAAGCAACTGTTGAGTATTCATGTGGGAACACGAGGGTGCGTTTCTCTTACTCTCCTTGGAATTCTCTTTAGAGCAAATGCCTTTCCTGATGACTGATTCTGAGACGTGAGGAGAGCAGAAAGGAGAGGTGGCACCCTGCACACCAGGGTGAATGTGAAGTCAGGCAAGGTGGAGGGAAAGGGCACAGAACACTGACATTCTCAGGGCCAAAAGACCAACTTTACAATCATGGCGCGTGCCCACACACAAAGTCTATGTTATATATCTCTGAAAAATGCCAAACTCTCCTCTCCTGACCATGGCTTATTCAGAAGCATCATACAATAGGAAAGGAAGAGAAGCAGACAGTTCCGGCTCTTTAGTTCTAAAACCCATGTTTATCTAGCTCAGCATAAAAGAACAAGGCTTGGACAGTGATCAGAACTTGTGCTCAATAGGGCAGACACAAGCCCCCAAATACCCCACCATTTGTGTAGCAATGTATGGCTCTCCACACAGTTCCCAGGGAGCCATCCAACAAAACTATGGCATAAGCAGATTCCTCCTTCTATAGACCAGTTAAATCAGACTCTGTAAAATGTTGGCCCAGGGGGCGAATCTTGCTGGTGCAATTTTTAAAAGGTTTAAATATAAAAATCCAAATTCCTAGCTTTTAAAAGAAAGAGGGGAAAAAAGATCTGATCCATTTGAGCCTGGATTGCAATGAGACACCCCTGTGAGATCTACAGAGGGCATCTAGAGGTGAAAGTCACCATAAAAAGTGGCAACTGACCTTGACCTTTCAAGGAGACACTTCCTTGGTTCTCCCTTACCGATGAACGGACATGGTTAGTGGACTTTAAGTAACCACAGGGCACAAAACACAGATGCTTTAGCTAGAAAGCAAAGGCTCTCCTCTTAAGATAAAATAAATGCATGCCCTAGAAAGTGTGCCAAACATATTGCTTTACACCTGGCTTCCTCACCAGTTAATCCTATCTGCCTGGCCTCTTTAAGCCTCTGGGGAGACTTTAGGGAAACGGAATATTCTCTACCCCATTCTCCTTTACTGTTAATGAACTCACGTAAGGTTTAAACTGTTTTCTATTCTGTTTCCTAGACCATCATCTCTAGCTCAGACTCCTCTCTGAAGTGCCAGGACAATTCTTCCTCAGGTCATCTCTGCTTGGTTGGCCACAACTATTACTTCCCCAGCCCTGGTACATTCCCCTGAGGCTCCTTCTCCAGTGTGCACTTCTGGACTTGTTTTGTTTTGTTGGTGCAGGCAACTAAACTCAGAATTTTGTTTCATACATGTTAACCACATGGTCCACTCCCCAGCCTCTGGGGTATACTCTTTTTCTTAGAGTGTGACACCTTCCTAACTGGCTGTCTGGTCACTGTCTTCCCCACTCCCTGTCCTGTCCACCTCTCTCCTCTTAATTGTAGTCAGCCTGATATGTCTAAACACAAGCAGAATACAATCCTCAACCAAGCCCTCCTCCATCTGCCTCTGCCCCTACAGGGCCTGCTCGCTCTTCCTGCAGTGATCTCCCCCTGCCATCCAAGAGAAAGCCTGCTTAATCCTCAACACTTGAGATCAGAATGACTTGAGAACTGTGAAGGGGATTTACTCAGCTTGCAAGCTAGCACATTAGTCTGCTTCTCAGACACTAGCAGAAGATACGAGACTCCTAGGTCAGAGATGGAGCTTCTTCACATTTGCATTGCTCTCTCTTGCTCCTCCAGAGTCACTGAAGCTCAAGTAGGTGCTATCTGTACCCTGAGATTAGAAATCACCAATCTTAAAGGCAGCAACTAGCAAACCTGCCCTCATACACAAATGAACTGCTGCACAGAAGCTTGTGCCATTTGGAATGCAAATGTTTGTGCTGACTGCGATCACTCTCATTCAGTGAAGGTGTGTTGGCACTGGACTTTCAGTCCTCTTCTCACCCCATATACTCACCACGCCTACACACTTCTTTTATCCTGAGTAGCCTCCATATTTTGATGGAAGACCAAGACAATATCCTGGCCTCTCAGTTCCATGACTTGCTCACCACTGGTGACCTCCATCTCCATTCACTTTGACCATTGTGCCAAATCATAGTTCTTTGCTGCAAAGAACAGAAACTGCCTCTGGCAAACTTAGATCATTAATTTGAGATATTGCTTTTTCTTTACTCCTTCCTCCTCCTGTTGTTGTTGATTTTTAAAAATTGTGGCAAAATACATATAATAAAACTTACCATCATAACCAGTGATAGTTCAGGAGCAATAAATACCTTCATATTGTCATGCAACTGTCACCACCAATCATCTCCTGAACTATTTTCATACTGCAAAACAAAAACTTTGGCCAGGCGCGGTGATACACACCTATAATCCCAGCAACTCAGGAGGCTGAGGCAGGAGGATCACAAGTTCAGAGCCATCCTCAGCAACTTAGCAAGGCCCTGTCTCAAAACATTTAAAAAAAGGGCTGGGGATGTAGCTCAGCCATTAAATGCCCTTAGGTTCAATCACTGGTACAAAACAAAAACAAAACCTAAAACTTGATATTCATTAAACAGCTACCCCTATCCCGACACTATTCCCCAACCCCTGGCAATCTCCATTCTACTTTCTGCCTCTATGAATATTATAACTTGTCTATGTATCTCATATAAATGAAAGCATATAGTATTTCTCTTTCATTGAATGCTACAGTTGTCCCTCTAAATACTTCTTTGATTATATCTTCCACACTTTGATAGGTTGTGTTTTTGCTTTCACTGTGGTTTCTAATTTCCCTTGAGATTTCTTTATTAAACCATGGATTGCTTAGACATGTTCTTAAATGTCTAAATATTGAAGAATTTTCTAGATATTTTTGTGTTATTGTGTTATGGCTTAACTCCAAAGCAATCTGAGAATACACTTTGCATTTAAATTCTTTGAAATTTGTTCAGTCTGTTTTATGGCCTAGAATGGAGCCTATCCTGGCCAGTGTTCCACGTGCCCTTGTAAAGAACATGCACCCTGTGTTCTGCGACAGGATGGTCTCTGAAGATAACTGGGTGGACAGGATGTTTAGGACTTCTACATCCTTACTGATTTTGTTGTCTACCAGGTCTATAGATTAGAGAGAGAAATACTAAATTCACAACTGTAATTGTTGACTTATCTACTTCTTTCATTTTTGTTATGTT
Organism: Xerus rutilus; assembly: GCA_028644305.1. Taxonomy (NCBI): domain Eukaryota; kingdom Metazoa; phylum Chordata; class Mammalia; order Rodentia; family Sciuridae; genus Xerus; species Xerus rutilus. The sequence goes on along the minus strand of CM053406.1, from coordinate 13,185,465 downwards.
AACTTTAGCAAACTTTAAGTGTCCAGGGGAAAAAAATGACCAGAAGAATAAATGTTAACCCACAGAACCGACTGTTGGGTCCCATCGGCCCAAAGCAGCAGACTCAAAACAGGCAACAGGTGGGACAAAACAAGGACAAGCTGCCTACCTTTGCACTTCCTGTTTTATCAAGTAAAAAAAATAAACCTTTTCTTTAAACCACTCGCCACAGGTCAGGTTTTTCTGTTCCTTGCAGCCAAATGCACATTTGACAACACACTCCCTAAAATTTTTTCCTACTCATATGGCTTTATCTCTTTTGAAGACTTATATCCTCTGCTTATTTTTTATTTGTGTTCTTTGATGCTATTCTAGATCCTCCTGTCTTTCATTTTTAAATGCTCTCTATTGGTGATCACATTCACAAACATAGGCTTAAATTCCCTCTTAGTGTTTTGGTACTATATGGTTATCAAATTTATATCTCCATTTTTAAACTTTCTCCTGAGCCACAGATGGCTTCAACTTCCCCTACCAGATATTTCCATTTGCACATCTTTCCAGAAGCATGCCAGTCTTAGTTGATTCAAATCTGCTGCTTCTCTCCTCTTGTCTCCTTCCGTGAATGGCACCTCTCCCCATGTGTCATGCTGGAACCTGGGGCTTCATCTCTGACAACTTCCTTCCAAGTATCCTCCATGCCATTCAAATACCAAATGCAGCCAACTGTTCCTCTTAATTATTTCTTGAATCCATTCACTTTCCACCATCCCATCGGCCCATCATATACCCAGGTACTCATCATTTTTTCCACAACTACTAGCACAGTTTCCAGATTTGTCTACTGACTTCATTTTCCAGTTTCCACATGGTTACTGGTGCACATCTGAGGATGCCACTCTGCTGTTCTCAAAATGCAAAGCTAACTCCTTCATATGGTTACATGACCAGCCACAAGGTGGCCCTGTGTGCCTTTTCAGCCTTACTTGTCACTGCTCTTCATTTTCTTTAACTCTATGGAGTGACTTTCAGCACCTCAGTTCATCACCATCTCCTGCACACCCAGCTCTTACTCATGGGATTCCTGTTCAAAATGAGGTCACAAGACGACTATGAAACAAACCGGGAATATGAAGGGTTCTACACTTCTTTCTTTCTCCTCCTTCTAGTCTATGCTACAGGTGTGCATTATCAGTGTGTAAGAACCTGGAAGGTGGGCACTCAGTCTTGGGCTCGGGCTATGCTGAAATCAGGGCCCATCCTGGAACTCAGGGAGAGTGAAGGGGACAGAGGCCTTGGGACCTACCACATCAGCATTCTAAGAGAGGTCAAGTAAAATATTTTAACTGGCTCCATCAGCACAGGCACTTGTGATCCTGGTCTTGCAGATTATTTTTAAAAATTATATACTAAGGTCACAAATGAATCACGTTATAATAGGACAGCCTTTAGTTAAATGTAAAACATTGTAAGAAAATGATGTTTAATGATGCTATTAAATGTTCTATATTTCCTCAAACAAGGTAGTATAGTTTTGTCATTATTTTTGTAATTAAGGCAGAGTGGGAGACCTAACTAGTTTAATACAGTTTATTGTAACCAACAAATCTCTGATTCAAACATGCTATTACCTTAATGCCCAAAATCCAACAACTCTTTCACCTTAAATTGCTTGAGATTAGAAAACATAGCATTGTTTAAAAATAATGTGGCCTCCAGAAAGCATAATTCAGAAAGCATAATTATACTTTAACCTACCATCTAACTGAAAGAGGTAGCGCATCACTTTAAAGCTGTGCATTGACATGAGCCTTTGGTGACTGTTAGTCAGCATTCTATTGCTGTGACAAATACCTGAGATAAGCAACTTTGAAAGAGAAAAGGTTTATTGTGGCTCTTGCTTTCTGAGGTTTCAGCCCATGATTGTGCCACAGACTGGGAACCAACCAAGTAATAGATAGGCCTCCGGGGACACAACCAAACCATAGTAGTGAGGACTAAGAACAGCACCAAGATGCCCTCTGCAAAACAGCTACACAACATCCACATATAGCCTGAGTCATTTCCACTTTATTTTCCATAACAAGTTAGTTTCTGTGGCTCCCAGTTTCATTAAGTTTGCTTTAGTTACATTAGGTATGATTTGGGTTTTTGTTTGGTACCAAGGACTGAACCCAGGAGTGCTTTACCACCAAGCCACAACCCCAGCCCTTTTTATTTTTTTTTATTTTTATTTTTTAAAAAAATTTTTTTGTTAGTTGTTGATGGATCTTTATTTTATTCATTTATTATTTATATGTGGTGCTGAGGATAGAACCCAGTGCCTCACACATGCTAGGCAAGTGCTCTACCACTGAGCCACAGCCCCAGCCCAGCCCTTTTTATTTTTTAAAATATTAAGACAAGGCCTCACTAAGTTGCCGAGACTGGCCTGGAATTTGTGATCCTCCTGCCTCAGCCTCCCAAGCTGCTGGGATTGCAGGCGTGCCCCACCATTCCAGTGAACTGTTTTTAAGATTTTTAACTTGACAGCTTTTTCTATTCAAATTTTCATCCACACATAGTATTTAATTAGTGCTTTCTTCCTCTTTGGAAACTGCTAGTCAATGAATATTTTACTTTTATAATCAGAAATAACTTGTATATGTACGTAATTTATCTATTTATTTAGAGGACAGTGTTTCACTGTGTTGCCCAGGCTGGTCTCAAATTCATGAGCTCAAGTGATCCTTCCTTCCGCCTCAGCATCCAGGTTTATAATATATATATTTTCAAAGATCCACAAAGCTTACCTCACAAGCCATTTTTGGGGGAAAGATAATTGCTTTGTTGAGATAGAAGTCATCTATAATTCACACAAAGTGCACAATTCAATGGTTTTTAGAATAATCATAGCATTTGTAACCATCACAATCAATGTTAGAACATTTATTTTCATTGCCCCCTAAAGCAACCCTGCACTATTGGCTATCACCTCCCAACCCTCCAGCCTCCCACCCCTAGCCATAAGTAATCACTTAGGCATTTCCAGTCTCTAGAGATCAGCCTATTTGCAGCATTTCATGTAAATGAGGTCATATCACTTGTGGTCTCCACAGCCTTCTTATGTATCACTAATGTAGCACTTGGCAGATAGTTACTACCTGGAACTTCTAAATGGTAGAATGGAGTGAGATTCAACTTTTTGGCCAGTAGTTGGTGTTCAGTAGTGTTCAATAAATGTTAAATAAATGTCCCCATTTTAAGCATGAGACAAATAAATACTAAAGGAGTTATTAGACTTGCTCAAGATCATAACAGTAGGGAAATGGGTGATTCTAGACTTTAAATATTAACTTGCTTATACAAAACATAACTTCTGTCAATTTCTAGTATTGTTTGTAAAATGGTAGTAATACCTACCTCATAGATTTGTGAAGATGTTAGTTATTTCTGAATCCTATAAAACCATGACGTGTCAGATGTGGCCATCCTCCTACAATGGAAAATACAATGGAAGAAGATCAAGAACACAATTAGTTGGAATCAGGCAAACTCCCAGCTCTACCAATACACACACACACACACACACACACACACACACACACACACACATGGCTCCCCCGGTTGGAAATGGAGACGGTACTACTCAACTCATGACATGTGTTCGGATTAAATAACGTGTTTTTCCAGCACTCAGTGCAGTGTTATTTAGCTGAGTGAAAACTGGTGTCTCTAACTTGGACTAGTTTTACTCTCACCTTACTGGAGAATTGCAAAATTACAGCACTATTCCCATTTTACTCAGGAATTGAAAAATTGTTATGACCTTATTCCTACATTACTTGAAAGTTATAAAATTGGAAATTACGATACTTATAAAGATTATAAAGTATCGCTGAGTCGGGGAAGGTGCACAGAGCTTAAGTGACCTGCCTGAGGTTACAAAGCCGCCTAGGAACTCCCTGGACCACATACTGTTAGCCTCAGGACACCTCCAGCGGAATAAATCCAAATCCTCCGGTCTAAACTGGATTTATAGCCACTGGCCCTGGCAGGAAGTGAACTACCAATCGCAGACCCGGGGTGATAGCAGCGTTTTGGGCAGAGGAGAGGGAAACGCAGCCCCAGGGCAGGTCTGAATCCCACCCTAGTGCCCCACCTGACTTGAATCGCAGCTAGCTGTTCAGTGTGTGAAAGCCTACCCTGACTTCCAGGCTACTCTACAACTAGCAGCCTCGCGTCCTGCAGGCCCCCGCCTCCCGACGTCACGGACACTAGGTGCAGTGCCCCCTAGGGGCCTCTGCTCCTGAGGAAGAAGAACCTGGTCCTTTCCGCCGCTGGCCCGTTACTGGCTGGCTTGGCTTTCTCTGGCGCCCGCCCAGACACCCTCGGGAGGAACTTGACGCCGCCGCGTCCCCGCGCTCGGCAGCCGCATCCCGTGTGGTGGAAGGACCTGCCGCCCAGCTTTCCCCTCTGCACCATGAGCGCGCGCCTGCCGCTCGTCCTGCGCCAGCTCGGCCGCCCGCCGCGCCGCCTCCGTGTGCCCAGTCGCGCCAGCAGCGGCGGCGGCGGCGGCGGTGGCGCCTGTTGGGAGGGTTTGCGCGGGCAGCGGCGGCAGCAGCAGGATGGCCAAGCCCGGAGCAGCTGCGGCCCCGGCAGCCCGGCGCCCCCAGCGCTGAACTCCATCGTCAGGTGAGTGTCCGGCCTGGCCCGCGCGCAGGTCCCCGGCGGTGGCTGCACCTCCGGGCTTTCTGCGGTCCCGGGGACCGCCGTGGGGGTTTCGCTGGACAGCGAATGCTTGGTGCCAACTTGTTAGGGGCGCCGGGAGGTTTGCAGAGGAAGAGCGGGGAGGCGGACCCGGCGCGCCAGCGGGGGACAGAGGCGCTTTGGGGCGAGGCTGGGGGTCGGGCGGCCGCGGGCATCCTCACCCGGCGCCGCGCCGCTCGGACCGCACGTCCCGCTCCACGTGCGCGCTAGCCGCCGCTCTGATGCAACCGCGCCGGGCGCGGCGCGGACCGGAAAAGGGCGGTGCGACCGAGGGCGGGACTCTGGTGGAGGGGCTCCCGCCGGGGATTCACTGCCAGGGGCGGTGAGGTGGCGGGGTTCTGGGGCGCGGGTCCAGCGCCCGCCCGCGCGACCGCGCCTCTGCTGCCGGTGCGCTGAAGCCGTCCGGCTCCCGCAGCGCCGCGGCCCCTGCGTGTGGGGCCCGAGTCTTTTGACTGACTGCATCCCCTGGCGAGGCGAAGGTGGAGCCGTGCCCGGGTGATTTGCAGAGAGGTAGCGCCCGCTTGTCTGCAGCATCTCTGCGCGGGGGACACGGAGTCCCCAGAGCAGCAGTGTTTGGAAGGTTATTTTCCTACCCTAGGCGAGCTGTAGGAGCCTCCCGCCTCCCCCACAAACTGTACCCGAACCCGGGTCCCCATCCCCACCCCTTAGTGGCAGGCCAAGGAGGAAGAGCCCTGCCAGGCCCTCGATGGAGAAGTGGGTTCACTGAGGCCCAGATCTGCCGAGCGAGCAGCTCCGCCCTGGACCCACCTGAAGGTGGCGGAAAAGCCCTTTCCAGTCTTTCCCCGAACTAGAGTTAGGACCAAGTCCCAGGGTGTCCTTTCTCTGTGCAGATAGTCCTTACTGCTCCCCACTCAATCCTTTCCTTTTCCTTCTAGCCTCATTTTATTTATTTATTTTTAGTTGTAGATGGACACAGTGTCTTTATTTTATTTTTTATGTGGTGCTGAGAATCGAGCCCCCGTGCCTCACGCACTGAGCTGCAATCCCAGCCCCGCTTCTAGCCTCATTTTAAATGTCACTGCCTCCCCCAACCCATGCCTGTCTCTGTCTCCCTCCCCTCGCCAGTGATGACTTTCCGAGGCTTCTTTATGATGTGATGATGAGTGTAGGGAACCATTTATTTGGATTACCTTGTCATCTGTCCAAACGTTGGATTGACTTTGGTTCATTAGATTTTAACCAGTTCACAACCTAGCCTCTCCGCAAGGTCGGGCCTGAAGACAGCTTGGAAGGCCAAACTCACCACCCTCGTCACTCTGTTTTATTTTCTAGATAGCGCTCATTATTGCCTCGAACTTTCTTGTCTCTTTTTTTATTGGCTCCTTTCGTTTGTCTCACCCACCTGGCACATAAGTTCCAGCAGGGCAGGGCCCGTGTCTCTTCAGTCTCTAACCATTACCAGATCTATGCGAGACATGGTGAAATGGTGCATGAATCAAGATTTGGGACCAACGGAGGGTTTTGTTGGTCTGTGTTCTGTTGTTTAAAGTCATGACTGCCTTAAAGATGAGTAGACTTAGCCGGGCGAGGTGGCGCACGCCTGTAATCCCAGCATTGTGGGAGGCTGAGACAGGAGAATCGCGAGTTGAAAGCAAGCCTCAGCAAGGGCGAAGCACTAAGCGGCTCAATGAGACCCTGTCTCTACATTAAAAAAAACACACACACACACAAAATAGGGCTGGGGATGTGGCTCCGTGGTCGAGTACCCCTGAGTTCAATCCCCGGTACAAAAAAAAAAAAGATGAGTATAGTTGTTGGGAGGGATTTTAGGCCCCTGGGCCCCCCAAACTCAGTTCCTCAGGAAAATGGGGCGAATAACAGTACTCAGCTCAAGGGACCATGAAACAGTTAAGTGAGAGAACACGTAGGACATGCCTTGCCCAGGAACTGTCACATACTAAGTTGGCAGTTAGTGTTTACAGTGCTGTAAACCAGAGTGCAAAAGGTTTGTAAAATGGGACGGGTAGTAAATATTTTAGATTTAGAAGACTACATTAAAAAATATGTAGATACTTTCATCACAAAATTTTCCATCACTTTTTAAACAAAATTGAACACTGTATTAGTGGACACTGAAATTTGAATTTCATATAATTTTCCCAGGCCACAAGACCTTATTTTTATTTTTCTAACCATTTAAAAATGTAATAGTTGGCAATATCTCCCCCTGGAGATGGTCCACATTCTCCCTTGAATGTGTATTTTTTGCTTTACCCACAAAGTTTCTCCCTCATTCTCCCGAATGTGCCTCTGCTTTCCTAATTAAACCTTTGCCTCAAAATAAATAAATAACAGTAATAGTTGGTGGGTCTTAGTTTGTTGGCTCCTGTTCTAAACCACAGTGAAGTGTTCTGCCAGTGAGTCACCGCTTCATCTAATTACGAGTAAGAGTCAGGTGACCTCTTTGCAACATGACTTTACCACACATTAGCTGTAAGTGTTTGGGTAAGCTGTTGGATCTGTGTCTTCCCCTATAAAATGGAAACCAAAATGTTACCTTTGCTGTGAGAAAATTCCTGAAAAAAATCAACTTAGAGGAAGAAAATTTATTTTTAACTTAGGGTTTCAAAGGTTTTAGTCCATGGTCAGCTGGTTCCAATGAAGAATGCCAGGACAGAGGGTGTGGATGAAGAAAGCTACTGAGCTCAGAGCCTTGGGGAAGCTGGAGTGGAGGTGGGGACATACAAATGTAGTTTGCCAAAGGTGTGCCCCCAAGGACCTACTCTTGCAATTAGGCCCCACCTCCTACAGTTTCTACCATCTTCCAATAAAGCATTCAGATTATGCATCCATCAATGGATTAATACATTGATGACCTCAGTGCATTCATTATCCAGTCACTTCCTGAAAGCCCCCACCTCTGAACATTTCTGCACTGGGGACCAAGTCTTTGGGGATAGTCCAGATCCAAACCATGGCAGTCACCGATTTCATGAGGTTATTGTGAGCTTTAAGGTACTCTAGTGAATTTAGGACACACTTCTTCAATATTTCTAAAACTGGTATTTGTCTTTCAGCTGGTTGAGACTCACATTGCTGTTGGCCAGGTGGCGGTCAGGTGGCATCTGGCATTGTCTGCACCTGTAGGAACTTGGTCATGGCCATAGGTATTGCTGTACCTGCCAATTGAGTTATGTGCTTGGTTTGCGGAAAGTCTCAGCCCTGAAAAAGATCCCCGCAGGACTTGGAGGAAAGCTTGGTGTGAGGCTAACTAGAAGTCAAGCTGGAGCAGACGCTCAGGAGCCTCAGATGTTGGCTCTTGATTCATGAACATGCATCAAAACAGTTAAAGGAAAAGCTCCCTGAGAGGTACAGTAAGTGAACTGTTACTCCTGGTGGTGGTGTTTCAGTTGACAAGTCCTGTTAAGGTAATTTTAGGATGATGTCCATTAACATCTAGTATAACCATGACAGCAACTGTGTCAGCACGTGCAGAGTGGGTGTCAGCAACTTAATGGAAACCCCTGTGCTGCACGTGGGATGTTGAGCATCCTTCATGTGGTAAAGGGTTGGCCCACAGTGCAGTGCTCTAGGAGTTGGAGGAAGCTTTGAGAGGTGGGGCCTTAGGGAAGGTCCTTAGGTCTTTGGGAGCGTGTTCTTGAAGGGGGTCGCGAGACCCAGGGTATCCTCTGTCTTTGCCTTCTGGCTCACAAAGTAAGCGGTTTTGCTCTGCCACGCACTCCCACAATCATGCCTTGCCCATGGCAGAGCCCCAAAGCTGTGAGCTGCCCGATCTTGAGCAAGAGTCTTCATGACTGTGAACCAAAATAAATCTTTTCTCTCTGTAAATTACTTAGATATTTTGTTATAGTAACGGGAAGGTGACTAAGGTACCAAAGACAAAAATGACATGAGCTTTTAAGAAATGCCATGTCCCCAATGCTCTTATGACACACATGGTGATCATATGGGGCGGGGGTGGGGGACACAGTGATTAGCAAACAACAAAAATACACTGATGTTTTTAAATCAAAAAGCCCTAAGAGTCAGATCCTGAAGGTGACATTTCAGACTACCTCAATCAAATTGGTTTTTCTTTTGTGTATATACATATATGTGGGTGGTTTATGGCAAAAACATGTTCCATTTGTAAATAAGTCTAAAAATTTCTGTCGGGCCAAGGATGTACCTCAATGGTAGATCACTTGTGTAGTGTGTGAGCGGCCCTGGGTTTGAACCTCAACACTTCCCCAAAAAAAAAAAAAATTCATTCAGTACTTAGAGCAAAAATGCTTTGTGTTAAGAAAAGATTGTGCCACAGTTAACTGACAGAATTTTTTTTTTCTTAGCCATTCATAAAACAGTGGTGTGTCTTTTGTTATCTTAGATGTGGTGGAATGCAGTAAAAAAGATCCTCAGATCAGGCTTCTGCATAACATTGGAAATAGGCCAGGCTACTCTAACAGAGGTCTTAGTCCATTTTGTGCCGCTATGGCAGAAGGCCACAGCCTGGGTAATTTATAAACAACAGAACTGTCCTGCGATTCCAGAGGCTTGACAGCCCAATATCAAGGTGCCTGCATCTGGCAAGGGCCGTCTTGCTGCATCATAACATGGTTGAAAGCAGAAGGGCAAGAGGGATGGGGTCCAAAGTCAGCCTTTCATCAGGAACACACTCCCAGAAGTGTCCTCATGTCCAACCACCTGCCAGCACTGTTACCCTGAGGATTAAGTTTCTAACACATGAACTTTGGGGGACACATACAAACCATAGATGATGATCCCTGTGACAACTACTCACTGCTCCAGTTTTGGGTAAAAGGCCATCGCTCTGGTGTCACCACCTCCCAGCCAGCAATAGGGAAAAGGGCCAAAGTTGCTGGTTCAGGGTCCTCTCCCCTTTGCATTCCTTCCTCCTGCTGTCCAGAAGGCTAACACTCAGAATTCCTTTATGCAAGAAAAGGAACACAGAAGTACTGTGAAAGGAATTACCCAGCCATGTCATTGTTACTATCATACATTAAACTGCTCTCTGCTGCTTTAACCCAGGACTCCTCCTCTGAACAGCAGGATGTCCTTGCTGATGTCGTTGGAAGAGTCTGCTTTATAAACCTTCATATTTCTAGACTATCTCCTTTGCCTTGGAAAGACTTGAGAAGTTGAAATGTAGAATATCATTAATAAATAGGCTTAGCATGCAGGAATATAAATTTAAATTGACAGTTTTCAATAATGTGACCAGCTACTTCCTCCCCAGGTCTTTGGCGGCAGGATCACAGCTAGCTGCAAGGGAACTTGAGGTAGCTTTTTGTCCTGCTAACATGCTTACTACACAGCAAGCCAGAGGGTTGCTGCTGCTGGTAGTAGTGGTAGGAGATACATCTAGGGTAATTGTAGCTAATAATAAAGCTAGTGATGATGGCTTATAATATTTTTAAAATATCTTTAATACTAGAATTCTGAGTTTTAGTTGCAGGTGACAGTCCAGCTAGCATCACACACTCCTCCCCCTTGTTCCCATTCAGATGGAGTTAACAAGGCCATGTTTTCTGAAAAATCTCTGATCAGAAACATTTTGGATACATTGGGCCTGATGGCTTCTTGCTTGCTGTGCTCATCATTGTAGGAATAATGAGTAACCCTGCCAAGTCAAGGTAAGGGTGGTTTTGTTTTATTAGCTTTGTTGGCTACAATGTTGAGCGTGTTTATCCACCCATATTTCTTTCACTCTCCCAGCTATTTTAAAAGTCAAATCGCTTTTTACCTATGACTTATCTGTTGAAGTGTTCCTTTCATTTTATTGAGGTAGGTGAGACTCTGGATGTTTCTAAGGAAATTACTATAAGTATGAGTGTTTTTAGTGTTCAAGGGTAGCTTTGTGGCACAGAAAAAAAAATCCAATTATTAAAAAAAAGAATCTGGGAGCTGGGGCGCATACCTGTATTCCCAATGACTAGGGAGGCTAAGGCAGGAGGATCCCAAGTTTGAGACCAGTTGCAGCAATATATTGAAATCTTAGCAACTTAGGAAGATCCTGTCTTAAAATAAAAAATAAGATGGTTGGATATGTGTTCCTGAGTTCAATCCCCAGTATCCCTCCCACCCCCAGAAAAAGTAAGAGAATAGAAAAGAAGAAGGAAAAGGTAAAGAGCCCCTGGAATGCACCTGTCTTACAGATAAGGAAGCTGGACTTTGTAGAGACCAAGTAAACTGCCAGTGCTCTTAGAGGCCAAGCCTGGCTGTTTCCACTGTCAGTGTTCCAGAATCCTGAATGCCCAGTCAGAAAGGCACATTCCTGGGCCTCACCCAAAATCTTGAATCGGACTCTCTGGGGACAGGGGTTGGGGGAATTGTAGAAACCTTTATTTTTAGCAAGCTTCCTGGATGGTCCTTTTGCCAAGAATTGTGTAGGACCCACACTCCAGTGTCTTCCCTGGCTGAGCAAAAATAAGAACCAAATCTGGCCTAAATTAGCAGCTTTGCCAGGCTGGGAGACAGGGCAGCTTGTGGGCCTCAACCACCCATCACCGGACAGATGGATCGTAGTACCCACTATGTGGTGATTGCAAACTTTACCATATGGCCTCATTTATTCAACATAATAACACAGCTACTTTGCTGGGATTTAGGTTGCTTTATCCCAAGTGTTTAAACAAAAATAAACAAATGGTCACAGGCTATATACAGTTGCCTGCCCACCCAGTCTTCCAGTTCTGCCCTAGGTGACGATACAGAGGCTTGTCGGGTGTGAGTTTGGAAGCGTTTCAGTCCTGACCACCCATTCCCCTCATCCACCCACCAGAGGCCTACGGTGTCCTCTGGTCGCATTTCTAACTGGGAGATAATTGGCTCTTGGTGACTGACTGTTGATGGGGTCTTGCAGGAATCTCTTCTTGTGTTTTTGAAAGCTATCAAGTGCATGTAAGAACCTGTGAGAGCCCAAAAAGTGGGTGTAGCTTAGTGGTAGAGTGCTTGCCTAGCATGTGCAAGTCCCTGGGTTCAAAAAAGATGGTCTTAACATTGACGTCGGGAACTTCTAAGGTTGACCTTTGGTCTGTTGTGAAGACAGAGGGAAAAAAAGGCCTACCCCTGTTGTTGGTGTGCTAGTGAGAACATTTTGTATGGGTGAAGATGGCTCCTGAAATCACACATCCAGAGAGCAAGCCTGGTTCCTACCATATGTATCCGGTCTGCCCACCCTGGGCTGGCACCTTTTACCTCCAGGGCTACAAAGCAAAGGCCTGGGCTTGAGAGGCACTGCCCCTAGTAGGGAGGGACTCTTCCCAGAGAGTCTTTGGGGTGCTGCCAAATTCTGACGCATCTCATTCCTGCAACTTACCTTTCCCTTCCCTTTCTGTCTCTTCACATTGCTCTTGAAACTCTGGGAAATGGAAATTGGGCTGACACCACTTCATGTCCAACAGCCAGCCCCCTCCCTGAGCCCCTGTCTCCACCACCCTCTGCCCACCTTCATTTTCTTTCTTCCTGCATAGACCTCAAACTCATTTCTGTGGTGGAGGAAAGGGGTTACTTAAAATAGAAACCCAAGCTGGGCATGGTGGCGCACACCTGTAATCCCAGCACTTTGGGAGGCTGAGACAGGAGAACCGCTAGTTAAAAGCCAGCCTCAGCAATGGCGAGGCGCTAAGCAACTCAGTGAGACCCTGTCTCTACATAAAACACAAAATAGGGCTGGGGATGTGGCTCAGTGGTCGAGTGCCCCTGAGTTCAATCCCCAATACCAAAAGAAAAAGAAAAAAGTAGAAACCCTAATTTTTTGACATAGTAAACTTGGGGAATGCAAGAGAAAAATTCACCCCTAGAAGATTACTGTTAACATCTGGCTTGTTTCCTTCTGCATATTTTTACAAATTGGATTGTCACATTTTTACAGTTCGGATTTCTTTTTTTTTTTGGTACTGGGGATTGAACTCAGGGGCACTCGACCACTGAGCCACATCCCCAGCCCTATTTTGTGTTTTTTTTAGGCGCTGAGTTGCTTAGCACCTCACCATTGCTGAGGCTGGCTTTGAACTCGCGATTCTCCTGTCTCAGCCTCCCAGAGTGCTGGGATTACAGGCATGCGCCACCGTGGCCAGCTTACAGTTAGGATTTCTTGAGGTCACTGTTGGCACTGTTGTCCTGCTTCTCCCCACCATGCACTGTACCTGGGTGCTCCTCCCGTTGTCTTACTCTCACCTATAGTAACAAACTTTGTAAGCACATATGTCGAACTTTGTAAGGAGATATGTCATATTCGTTCTTTCTCCTCATTAACAAAGAAATGATTGCTGTTTTCCTTTCTCAATTTAGAGAAGTCATTCAAAATTCAAAAGAAGTGCTGAATTTATTGCAAGACAAAAACCCTACCTTTCAGCCGGTTCTTGCTATCATTCAGGTGAGCCTTCCCGCTATTTCACGATGCCTTTCAATTTTAGAAAATGATCATCAACAAAAGACCAGCTGCACTTCTTGTCTGGGAAGAGCAGGCTCCATTGATCCTCTGCTGCTGCCCTGCTGAGTCATCCTCTCTGAGGTGTGGGTGGCCCCAGAGGTCAGGAGGCAGGTGCCCACACAAATTGCATAGCACAGGATTTAAAGCAGCCTGTGGGTGCTTATCAATGTTTATCAGCTGTGATTTGGAGATGATTGGGAAAAAAGCTCCCCTTTGTTTCTGAGAAAGACAGGTGCCAGACAGCATGTGGGTGCTTGGTAATCTTTTTACTCAATCTTTTAAAGCCTGCTGTAAGCGTGGCATGCCAGGGGTCATTACCTTATCAAAAGGGCCTTGCATGTCATGAACATTTTCTGGCAGCAGCCTTAGTGCTGTGCTGCAGTTGCACTGTCTGCGATTGTCACTGGCATCCTTGTGTGATGGCAGGTGCAGGGAAGGGGTGGGGTGGCCAAGCCAAGAGGCTGGCACACCGAGCGGTTGGACTGCCCTGTGGTGTTTGGCGTGCCTCCAGTGTGTCTGAATAGCAGCTTCCAGATCCGCCAGTGCATGCTTTTCCAGATACAGAGCTGTGCTCAGGGTACTTCCATTCTTTGGGGTCTGCTCCACAGCCTCTCATGGGGAAAGGTAGTTAGCAGGAAGCTGGGTCAGGAGCTTAGGCCTCCTGGGCATGTGCTCACCCTTGACTTTCCACGCAGGGCACACCATTTCAACTCCTGTCTGTGTGTTTTCATGTAGAGAGGAATGCTGGCTACCTGGCAATGCCATTCTTTTATGCCTTAGAATATTCAGGGTGTTGATATTTTTTTAAAGTGACATACAGTAGAAGTCTAGGTATGTTCCTAAATTCCAGCTATCCCTTTTTATTTTTCTGCATTTTCTAGACTGTCTCTGTGATTAGATAATTTGTAATCACAAAAATTAGTTGCTGTGTTGTTCTGTGCCTTCTTGAGATGCTTTCTTCATGTCATTGCCTTCTCTTGTCCCCTTGCCCCTCTCTCCTAAGGCAGGAGATGACAACTTGATGCAGGAAGTAAACCAGAATTTGGCTGAGGAGGTGAGGATTGCTGTTTTGTTTTTGTTTTTGTTTTTGTTTTGATTTCTGTTTTTTTTTAAATTCATTATAATTCTTATCACTCTAAGCTCTTAGTGACAGATGACCTCGTGTGTTCCTTTCAGGCTGGCCTGAACATCAGTCACATCTGCCTTCCTCCAGACAGCAGCGAGGATGAGGTAATTCGAGCCCAGCCCTTCCCGTTCTTCTTTCCTCTTGAGACCTCAGGAACCTGTCAGCGTCTCCTAGTTGTGGGGGGAACAGGCTTTTCTTGTGATTGAATTTTCATGGGGAAGGGTTCACTTTTTTCTCCAAGGCAAATACCCCAAGTCTCCCTGTAACTCACTGTGTTTCTCTAAGGACTTGAGCTGTGGCTTTGTGCTTCCTCAGCCACTGCAGCACCTTCTGGTAAAATTGTCAGACTGTGGATGTCTGGAGACCTGGCTTTGTCCTGGCTCTGTCCTGACAGGTTCTTTGACCTTGACAAGCTGATCTTCAGGATCTTCTCCCTGGTGTTTTAGTCAGCTTTTTCATCACTATGATCAAAGCACCCTAAAAGAACAGCTTAAAGAAGGAAGAGTTTATTTGGGGCTCATGGTTTCAGGGGTCTCAGTCCATAAATGGCCGGCTCCATAGCTCTGGGCCCAAGGTAAGGGAGCACATCGTGGGAGGGAAGGGCTCAAGGGAGAAAACTGGTCAGTTCAGGGTGGGGTTAGGAAGCGGAAAAGGGATGGGGCCATAGGGAAGGTGCACTTCCTAGCCACCCATCTCCTCCAGCCACACCCCACCTAGTCCATCCATTCAAACTAGGCTGGACTGACTAGGTTACAGCTCTCAGTCTAATCGCTTCACCACTGAATATTTCTGCATTGTTAGGAGCATTTGGGGGACACCCCATCAAATTCATAACCCCTTGGCTAGCATTCTGGGACTTCTTCAGTGGTATTTTGAGACAGCTGATAAAAAACACCGATAGTTTCTTCTTGTCGCTATTCCACGTGATCTAGTAGTTTCTGCCAGCAGCCTTCCCCATGGTCATCTCCAGCAGCAAGAAGCAGCACCCCAATCAGCAGTGGTGAGGAGGCTGGGCTGTACACCATAGGCCTCGAGTGGGCCTGGGCCTCCTGTGGCTGGCTGTCCTCTCAGGATTAGGTTGGGATTTATAGGATAGAAAACCTCAAGTAACAGAATCTTAAATAGCAGAGGAATTTATCTCCTTGTACATGAGTGAAGTGTAGAAGTCAGCAGTGCCAGGCTGGTCACATCGGTCATCGAGGCTTAGCTGCTCCACACTCTTATTTGCCTGGTCCATGATGGCAGAGTCAACGCTAGCTGTCATACTCAGTCTAGCCAGTGTCAAAGAATAAATCCAGACTTCATAAAGAGAGTTGTTCAAAAGGATTGTTGCAAGACATGGAAAGAGACTAATGGGGGAAGTGAGGAAGGGAGACTAGAAGTCCCAAGATGCTCAGTGGATACCTGAAACACCCAATGATCCCACACCCTAGATAGACAGCACTTTATGGCATCTCCTTGGCATATCTGAATTGCAAGCATCACTACCCTTGTGCTTTGGGCCATCATTAAGTAAAATAAAGGTCACTTGAAGACAAGCACTGTGATTCTGCCACAGCTGATTTCATAAGCTGGATAGCTACTAAGTGACTAAAAGGCAGGTAACATATACAGTGTGGACACTCTGGACAAAGAGAGGATTCACATCGTGGGCAGGAAGGAGGAGGCAGGTGCTGGATTTCATCATGCTACTCAGAATGACATGCAACTATAAGAATTGTTTATTTCTGGAAATTTCCACTTAGTATTTTTATACTGTGACTGACCACAAGTAACTGAAAGCTTAGATGGGGCAGGGGGGCAGGGGGCCGCTTATATTGCAGCAAGGAGAATTCTGAAACTGTGAGGCCTTGCTGATGGGGCAGGGGGCCGCTTATATTGCAGCAAGGAGAATTCTGTAACTGTGAGGCCTGCGATCCTATCCAGAGTTGGGCAGAAAAGGATTTTCTTTTATAGGGAGGAATAAACAGGGTAGAGGAGAGGTGTGAGCAGTGGGGTAAAAGGGTGGTTTGATGAAATCAGAGCAGAGAACCATGTTCCCTGAGGCCAGTCTGTTCTCCATAGGGGAAGTCTTCTTACTCAGGTCGAGGGTGACCAAAGGTTCAAGGACCTGGAAAGAGAGAGGCTGGAGCAAAGTTGATGTGCATGCATTTTGTTCTGATCCTGCAGTGGGAGGAAGCAGTTCAGCTAATCATTTATGAAACAAATGGTGGATGCTGGTAGTCTCTGTCTTGCCTATGTCTTATGTGATCTGAGTCTCACCTAAGTCCTGTAGGAAAAAGCAATTCTTTGCAGGACACAGAAGTTGGGGGCTAGTTTCTTAACCTTCCCGCTTTTCCAGGATTACACAGCGCAGATAGAGTTCAACGTCATCACTAGCAAGGAAAGGAAGGATAGGAACAGACTCCCACTCTCCCCCCTTTAAGGGTATTTCCTGAAGGTCACAATTCTCCCCTTGTCTTGGCTCTGTCCTAGTTGCCTGGCCATGCCACAAGGGAGGCTGGGAAATGTAGTCTTTATACCAGAAGGCCTGAGATCATTTTCTACCACAGCCAGAAATCAGAGATTAGTTACTAAGGAAGAAGAGAAACTGGATATTGGGTAAATAGATTCTGCTACACATCATTTCAGAATGTGACAACTATTAAGACACCTGTGATACCAGTATTGACAAGATGCAAAAAAAAAAAAAAAAAAAAGAAAAAAAATTGGCTCTCCTTGTGCAGAATGCCGGCTGTCTACAGTAGAATTTGCATTTCTTTAAGTCGTCTTGCCATTGTCCTGGACAGCCTTTGACTTATTTTTTGATAAGGAGTCATTTATTCTCTATTCTTCTGGAGTGAAGTTCTGATAAAGCAAATTAATGTGGTGTTATTACATGGAAAAGGAATATCTTAATTTACTAAGCTATTTTGATTTTGTTGCCTCTCCCAAATCCTGGTGTAGGCTCACTACATTCTGAGCTCTGCTTGGAGGTCATGGCCATCACACTATCAGCCCTTTACACCCTTAACCTGCTTTGTTTTCCTTCGCATTTTGAGCCCTCCCAGAGCTTATAATATTACTATTGGATGAGAGAAGCATCTTGTTTCCCCATGAGAACAGGGAGTTTATGAGGACAGTTTCATTTACAGCTATTTCCTGTATTTAGATCTAGTGCAAAGTAGGTGTCCAAAACCTGTTTGTTGGCCAGGGCACAGTAACACACTCCCGTAATTCCAGTGACTTGGGAGGCTGAAGCAGTAGGATCACAAGTTTGAGGTTGACCTCAGTAACTAAGTGAGACCTTGTCTCAAAATAAAAATAAAAGGGGGGAAAATAAATTGGAGATAAAGAATGATAAGCTAAGAGTGATAAAGTGCTCTTGGCTTCAATCCCCAGGTCCTCCTACCCTCCAATTTTTTTTTTTTTTTTTTTTTGGTACTGGGGATTGAACTCAGGGGCACTTGACCACTGAGCCACATCCCCACCCTATCTTTTGTGGTTTTTTTAATGTAGAGACAGGGTCTCACTGAGTTACTTAGTGCCTTGCTGCCCCTTTGATAAGGGCGGGGAGGGCCACGTGGCTTCTTGACGAGTTGGTCCAGAGAGACAGAGAAAGGGTCCCCGGGTTAGACGACATGGAGTCCCTCTGGATGGTGGCAAAATGCCTGGGACAAAGGGGATACAGCCAGGGCGAGGAGAAGCAAAGAACACCACTTTATTCTAGAAAGTGTAGAAGCTTAAATACACTCTTGGACCAATCAGATCCAAAGGTCACAAACAAAGGGGTGCTCTTTGGCAAGAGCACAGTCTATTAGCATAGAATGGGGAAGGATGGAAGGGAGGGGTTGGGAGGTATGGAGATGCTCCTACACCTTGCCATTGCTGAGGCTGGCTTTGAACTCGTGATCCTCCTGTCTCAGCCTCCCAAAGTGCTGGGATTACAGGTGTGTGCCACCACACCCAGCTCCATTTTGTTTTTTCATTGGGTGAAAGAATACTGAGCACCCAGGTACAGTGGTACAAACCTATAACTCAGCTACTTGGGAAGCTGGGGCAGGAAGATCCCAAGTTTGAGGCCATTCTGGGCAATTAGCCAGAGCCTATCTCAAAATAAAATTTAAAAAAAAAAAAAAGGCTGCAATTGTACCTCAGTGGTAGAGTGCTTGCCTAGCATGCATGAGGCCCGGGTTCCATCCCTAGTGCAGGGAAGAAAGCAAGCTAGCTAGCTAAGTGAAGGAAACAATTTTCTTTCTGAATTGCTGTATCAAATATTATTTTCTTCCCCTACTAGGTAGCAATGCTACAGTAATTATCACTAGACAATAGGAAAAAAATGGTTAACCAACACTTCCTTCAAGTGAGATCCATATGCATGAGCTAGAATCTTCTTACTTATGAGCAAATGATTTGGTTGTGTAAAATGAATCAGGATCTTATCTTCTGGCATAAGAAAAGTGATAAACAGAAAAAGAAGAAAAATGTCGCTTCTTTGGAAATGCACCTAGTCATTCACCATCTAGTACATATCAGCTTCCCAAACTATTTTCATGAGTTGCAAATTATTTTAGTGTTTCCTATAAAATGGAACTATGTGTGCTGAGAATTTATCTCTCAAAAGCCTTTGGGAAGGCTTCTTGTTTGCCATTCAGATGCAGAGAGCCTGAGGCCTTGGGCCTGTGATTGCCCTGGTCAGGAGGCTTTTGTTGAATCTGCAGTGTGTGAGGTGCTGGGCGTGGCTGGGCCAGCGGGCAACCCTTGAGATCCATGCCTCCTGTCCTCCCTGAAAACCTGTGGTGTGTTTGGGTTGAAATATCTGTTGACAGGGAATTGTCTTTTGTCCATCTGAAACTTAATAACTGTCAAGCTCTGCTTTTGTTTGTTGTTTTCTGGCACTGAGTAGTGAAAAGAACTGTGAGGTCACTAAAAAATCCAGCCAACCTTCTTTTGAGCTTTTATAAACATGACAAAAAGAGGAAATAGACTTTCATTGCAATTTACACCAAGTCTTCAAAAAGGAGTAAAAAGAAATGATAACAGATGCATTGTGCACCCATTTTTCAGTATAAAGCTGCTTTTGTTGGGTCTTATTTCCATACAACTATTTTTTTTCCTCTTTAGATTATAGATGAAATCTTGAAGATTAATGAAGACAGCAGAGTGCATGGCCTTGCCCTTCAGATCTCTGAGGACTTATTTAGCAACAAAATCCTCAATGCCTTGAAACCAGAGAAAGATGTAGATGGGTAAGAAAATGTGAAAGAAAATAATCAATGTTTATTACAACATTATTTTTTCTACTGTGATTTTTCCCCCTATTTTTTTGTTGTTGTTGTTGTTCTTGTTGTTTTGGATTTTTTTTTATTTGCAACTGTCACTGGAAGATGAAAAAAATCATTTTCAATATTTCAAAGGTTTAAGAAGTTCTAAAATTCTATGTACAAAAGTTCTGTATCTGGGGGCTGAGGTTGTGGCTCAGTAGTAGAGTGCTCGCCTAGCATGCATGAGGCGCTGGGTTTGATCCTCAGCACCACATAAGAATAAATAAAGGTATTGTGTCCATCTACAGCTAAAAAAATATTTTAAAAATAAACAAATAAAGGTTCTGTGTCTGGGAAAGTACACTGGTCCTTTTGTAGTGCATAGGAGCCATTTTGGAAATAATCGTACACTGTCATATACGTTGAACAAATTCCTGTCTTATAGAGTCTTTGGCCGCCCTGCTCTTCTAATTATTTTCTCTAGGTAATTCTACCAGACCAGAGAAAAAAACCTGAGACCTGATTCCTCAGCAGTACGATATTCTGCCTCAGTTGCAGGCGTTGAGAAAAACAAAACAAATACTTTTATTAATGGTACAGTCCGAGGCAAGGGAATCGATGCTCTGTGTGATGCGGGTCTCTGATTCACATCATGGTGTGACGTAAGGTATGTGGAGACCGGCCAGTCTACAATGGAGGATCAGCACATTTCCTGGGGATTAAATCCCTCATTTTTCTACCTGGCAATATAGAAAAGTATTTTGTACTGTGGCCAAAAGGAACACAGTGTATTCAGGGCTACAGGGTCCTAAGCAGATTTATAAAACTGAACTCCAGATGTGGCATCTGCTTCAGCGGCTGGAGTGGCCACCCCTTCCCTGAGACACCCAGGCTTTTTCCTTTCCATCCTTCCATTATGCCTGGGAATAGACTCAGGGACTGAGGTCTGGGGTGTAGGTCAGTGGTAACACACAAGCTTAGGATGCCCAAGGCCCTGGATTCAATCCCCAGCACCACCAGAAAAAAACATAAATATTGTCATGAAAATCTAATTGTGCAGTAGACTCACTCCAAAGGGAGAAGAAGCCCTAATCAATGAGAAAATTTACAGAACCTGATGGTGTAAGGGAACACTAGTTTCCAATCTACCCTAACAGGAAAGAATTAGGAAAACATACTGTCTTCATTTTGTTAGTAATCTAGATTGAGGCCATCGTCTTAGGCGTCTTAGTTTTTGGATGTTTTGTCTAAGATTTTTATTTTTTAATTTTATTTTGTTTGTTTATGCTACTGTGGATTGAACCCAGGGGTGTTCCACCACTTATTTTGAGTCAGGGTCTTGCCAAATTGCTGAGGCTGGCCTCCAACTTGTGATACTCCTGCCTCAGCCTCCTGAGTCACTGAGATTATAGGCATGCACCACCATGCCTGGCTTTCTTCCTAGATTTGAATAAGGAAAGGCACAGAAGCCATTGAAAGCATGTGATCACTCATTTTTCCCCCTTGATTTGCCAAGGCAATCACTACTGAGTCAAGTGAGGGTCAGATCTGTGAATTCTAAGTTTACTGGTCTGAGATTGGAAAAGGGATGGCATGATAGCAGGGTGCCCTTCCCTGCAGTTGTGAGAAGAAGGTCTGTGCTGCCCTGCGCTGCATCCTTGGTGTCTGAGCTGAACCAGAACGCCCACGGAGGGGTAGGGTGACGTGTTTGGGGGGCTGCTCTAAGAAGATATTGTCTTTTACATCCTGCCTCCTTTTAATTCTCATTTAATATATTCTCTCATCAAACATGAACATGGTGTTAACATGAATTACTATTGAGTGGTTTGGGACTGAGGTTTTCACATACCTGCTCCCTTCTTTTTTGATCAGAGTGACCGATATCAACCTGGGGAAGCTGGTACGTGGGGATGCCCATGAATGTTTCGTTTCACCTGTTGCCAGAGCTGTGATTGAACTTCTTGGAAAATCAGGTATGATACTCCTTTGATAGTGCCAATTTCTATTCATTGCTGTTTTTAAAAAAATTTTTTAAATAAGGATTTGTTTCTGAAACATTCTAATTGAAGCACCAAAGTGATATTTAATGTTGACTTTATTTTTCTCTTCTTTTGTGCAATACTAACGAATAACTGGAAACTTTCTTTAGTAAGATTGCTTATATGAGAATATGAAAGAGAAATCGGCAGAGATGAATGTTAGTCCAGTATAAACATTGTCCATTTCTCCCATGAAATGGCTGAAATAACCACAGTGAGAAATTTCAGGTTTCAATTTCTCAAATCTGTTATTATCTAAATCTAGATAAGACTCATTTTAGACTTAAATGAAGAAGCTGCCAGTATAGTGTAGAACCCAGAAATCTAGATTGTGATTTATTAATGAGCAATATCTTTTTCAGTAATCATGACTTCATCTCCATCATTTTCCTTTTGACCTGTAAGTCAAAAGGAAAAGTTCATATCACCAAAATGGAAATGAATAAATTATTACCAAGATCTTATTATTTAGGGGCTTTCTAGCTGAGGACATAAAAGTTCCACTAACTAAATTTTTCACTATTCCAATTTGAACAGAAAAAGGTAAATGCCCCTACCGTACCCGCAACATGCAAGAAACAAAAATATACAAATACACAGCAAAGTGTTATTCAAAGATGAAATTTCAGACTATATACCCTTTGGACAGTAACCATCTAAGTTCATATCTCTGAGCTAATCCATATATACAGTGTTTTTACATTATCTGAGTTATCAAGATTATGACTCCGAACCACTTTACCAGAAAATTCTGAAATTATGGCCAGTAAAACATAGTAACACATCACAGAAACAGCATCAGCAGTAGGAGTAGAACTGAGAGGATACAACATGAGAATTTGGGCTAATTACGACATGCTATTCCTGGTTCATAGTCATTGTGGCTTGATGCCAAGAAGCCAAGTTTTAAAAGAACGTTTTTCCTAAAGTTATATCTATCTGGGAGCAAAGAACTGGGTTTCTCTTATAATGTTTAGTTTTTATCTGATTGTTAGGTGTCAACTTAGATGGAAAGAAGGTCTTGGTGATAGGGGCTCATGGATCTTTGGAGGCTGCACTACAATGTCTGTTCCAGAGAAAAGGGTCCATGACGATGAGCTCCCGGTGGAAGACACCCCAGCTTCAAAGCAAGGTAAATTCCATGTGAGAAACATGAAGCCTTGAGCACTTACACTAGGAAGTGAGGAAGAGCTGGATGGACAAAGAAGCACCTACCTTCAGAAGTCAGAGAAAGAGCAACGTTGAGTCTTTAAAAGCAGATATTAGTGTGATAGAAAACATATGTGAGAGATTATCAACAAAGCCAAAAGCTGGTTCTTGGAAAAGACTGCCATCCCACTGGCCAAAATAAGAGAGGGCACCAATAATATAACCACAGAAATAAAAATTGCTTTTTAGAAAGGAGAATATGAACACTGTTATGCTTATAAATTTGAAAATTGGTACGACATGAAGACTTTCCATGGAACTTACCAAGTAGACTTAGGTAAACTTGAATAGCATGTTTCCATTAAAGACATTAAATCAGTCTTCTCGCCAAGCAAGCAAACAAAAAAAGACACCAGGTGCTTTTACAAATTAAAGGACAGATTGTTCTAATCTAATCTTTTCTCCAGTGAGTGGAAAAAGAAGGAACATGTCCTAACTCATTTTATGAGTATCAAAACCAGATAAGGACAACATGCTAGAGGAAAATTAACAGGTTGATTTTATCTGTGAATACAGATGAAATAATCATGAGAAAAATCTTAAAAAATCAAATACAGCACTGAATTTATTTTTCTTTTTTTTAAATATTTTTTTTGTTGTTGCAGATGGACACAATATCTTTATTTACTTATTTTTGTGTGGTGCTGAGGATCGAACCCAGTGCCTCACGCATGCAAGGCAAGTGCTCTACCACTGAGCCACAATCCCAACCACTGCCCCCGCCTTTTTTTTTTTTTTATTGGTGGTGCTAGGGATTGAACCCAGGGCCTTGTGCATGCAAGGCAAGCACTCTACCGACTGAGCTATATCCCCAGCTCCTACAGCACTGAATTTGGTTTATTTTAGGTTTGCCAGGATGATTTAACATTGAAAATCAAATTAAAAACTACATTATTACCATAGTATGTACAGAAAACTCGTTTGATAAAAATCTAATATTCATTATGAGTTTTTCTTTAAAACAACAAAACCCACTCAAACTAGGTATTTAAAGGAGTTTCTTAACCTCAATAATGAGAATATTAGAAATATTTAAAATTAGGAAAGACAAGGGGGTCTGTTAGCATTGTACTGGAATTTCTAGACAATGCAGTAATATAAAGAGAAGAAGAAATTAACAAAAAGTATATGTAAATTTTTGAAAGTAATGATTTAATTTAGATGAAAGTTATTAAGAAAACAAAGCAGATATACTAAGTTCATGGATAATACTATCTTAAAGATAATTGTCCCCAAATTAATCAATACATTTTAATCAAAATCCTGACGTGATATTTTTTGTAGAATTTGACAAATTGATTCAAAAGTTTATGTGGAAGCACAAAAGACAAAATAAGACAATCTTGTAAAAATAGTAAGTAGGAGACATAGCCATGTATATATAAGTGGAACATCCCTAATCCAAAAGTCTAAAATGTTCCAAAATCTGAAACTTTTTGTACTGACATGATACTCAAAAAGTTTCAGAGTTTTGATTTTGGATTTTCAGCTTAGGAATGTTCAACTAACTTGTCTGTGCAAATAATTTCAAATCTAAGAAACTCCAAAATTTAAAATACTCATAATCATTTTAGATACAGGATACTCAACTTAGTGTGAATTAGTACACTTATTGTAATTAGATAGACTATTGGAAGAAAAGACCCGTGTAAACAGATTTGTGCATATTTGGAAACTTGAGAGCAGATGACCCAGATCAATAGGGAAAGGACTGACAATTAAAAAATTTTTTTTTAACTATTTATACATGTGCATAAAACAGAAATACCAACCTGACACTGAATAAAAAATCACTTCTAGATTAAAGATCTAAATGTGGGAAGCAAAACTGTAAAACTTCTAGAAAATAATCTAAGAGTATGCTTTTAAGATACTGAAATAGAAAGGACAGCAGCATCGTTATCACCCAATAACATGAAGGGTGACCCAGTGCCCACGTGGGTGAATGGATAAATCAGTGTAGTTGTATGCTGAGCATATAGATGGGCATGCTCAAAGCAGAATGATATGCACACAGTGAAAATTAATAACCTAGGGCTATAAATATCAACAGAAGAATCCTTAAAATAGCATTCAGTGAAAAAAAGCCAATTACAGAGGGCATATTGCCTACACCACCATTTATGGAGGTCTAAAAGCAATGAGACAGGAATATACGAAGTAAAACTATAAAGAAATGTGTGGGAGCTATGAAATCAGAAAAATATGTGCAATATATTAGTGGAAGGGGAAGGAGGGAGAGCCAGGGACCTTCATGTCATTTTCATTTTTTTTAATAGTAAAGTTATTTTTTTATTCCCTTTGTTATTCTTCATCAAAACCCCAAATTCAAGTGCTAGAAAGAGGCATGGAGTGACAACCTCGCTGTGGGGAGTGTTTATCACCTTGCATGTGACCTTGAGAGTAGGGGAAGGGAAGGAGAAGCATCCACCCTGGCAGGCAGGAGGTAGAGGAGACCCTGTCCTTCCTTTACTCCTTCAAAGATTCAATCTCTTCCTTTTCTTCTTCTCTAGATCTCCATCTTAGTCTCTGTGCCTATCTTGTTCTCTTTCTTCTCAATAATAACGTGTAAAGACGAAACTAAACGTTGCTACTCATGAGTGTCTAGAGTATGAAACCGGGGTGCATGAAATAGTGAACTATCAACACGTAAATTAGTAGTGCTTTTCGGCATACTGTGACTTAACCAAGGTAAAGTCCTAGATCACAACGGGGTTTTGTTTTTTTTTTCTTTAAGAGTTGGTTACCAGCAATTGAAAAGAAAATTATTTTAGAAATTCAGGGGCAAATAAGGAACTAATATGTGAGACTCTCTCTCAAAATAAAAAAAAGTTAAAAATAAAGAAAGAGCTGGGGATATGGTTCAGTAGTAAAGTGCCACTGGGTTTAATCCCCAGTACCTAAATAAATAAATAAGAGCCATTTGTCATTTTTCAACATTTTTTGAGTTACTTTCTAACGTTATTGAAGTTGTATACCTTAAGAGAGAAAGTTGACTCTTTAGCTTAAGGAACTTTTTCAAAGTCAGGAGATGTGTGGAGCCACGTGTTTTATTTTTTCCCTTCCCCTCGTCAATGTGCAGGTGTGTTATATTACTCTTTCATAGTCATGTCTGAAATATTTAAGTTTTTCATTTCAGAAAATGATAGTGCGGCTCATGCATTTTAAGCAAAGCGAAGTTCAATAAAATGAGCACACCAAGTGTGGTACGTGGCAGCAGTCCCGCTTAGCTGCAGTTGCACTCTCGGTGTTCTGAGTTATCTGGGTTCAACTGGGGTCTGACAATATTACATGGAAAATTCTGAAATAAGCAGTTCGTGTTTCCCATCGAGTGCTGTTCCAGGTCCTGGGATGAAGTCTTCCACCTCCCGCTCCATGCTGCCCTGGACATGTCACCCCGTCCTGCAGCCCATCCACCCTGAATGCACCGCCCACCCACTTGTCTCTTAGTAGCCGTCTTGGGCATCAGACCCAGTGTAGGGGCACCGCAGTGCTTGTATTCAGCTGACCTTTACTTAATAACGGGCCCCAAAGCGTAGGAGTAGCAATGCTGGCAATCCAGGTAGACCAGGAAGCTGACGACTGCTTCCTTTAAGTGAAAAGGTGAAAGTTTATCAAGGTATGTACGTGTATGAAAAAGCAGGGCTCATTATGCCATCTGAGGTTTCAGTTGTCCCCCCCGGGGGTTCTTGGAATGTGTCCCCCTGTGGATAAGGGGAGACTTGTCTGTGGAACAAGATCTAAAAATACATGTTCCTCGTGTTGGGATGAGAGATGAAATCAGGAGTGCATTGTTCCCTGCCAGGGAGGGCAGGTGTCTCTGACTTGAGAGTTGGACTGTTTGCATGGCAGGTGGATCTAATTCATGCAATGCCTACTTGTTTTAAGGCAGCTCAGGAATGTGATCTTGCAAATAAACCAACGCTGTGTGCATTTTTAGTGGTGGCCACACGGTGGCAGCCTACTCAAGAAAATAAAAGAATAATGTTTTGCAGTATTTTGTGTGTGGTTGGTGCTGAGGAAGGAACACAGGACTTTGCATTTGCTGTGTAACTGTTCTACTACTGAGCTACAGCCCCGCCTCTATTTTGCACTTGAGAGCCCAAAATTTTCAATTTGGAAGCTTAGTGGAAGAGGAAAATAAACCTCGCCTGCACTGAACAGCTGTGATAGAAACAAAAAAATGCCTTCTGTGGCAGCTGAATGTTTTCACAGCTGTCACAGATCCTTTTGCTAGTTGTATCTGTATTTTTGAAAAACAAAGATATTTTTCAAAGTACTTTTTTATTATGGAAATAAATCACCTTGACTCTAATTTGGGGTGAATCTCATCATAACTTTGGGGTGAATCTCATCGCAACTTTGAGAAGGATTAAGTGGCAAGAGAATCTAGAAATTGGGAACCATTTCCTGTTTCCACATACACAGGAAGATTCTAAGACTCGATGTCAATTTCCTCAGTAAGTCCTTAGTGCTCTGATGGCACTGTCGTGAATCTTCGAGGCTGTCAGCTCTGACACTTGCTATTGCTTTATCTTTGTGGCCAAAAACAAAGAAAGAAAGGACGAGGACTCCCCACACTTGTCCTTGAAGTGTATTTGGCCTTTTCCTGGCATGTGCACACCTCCTTGTACACGAGGCAGCTACACCTCCTGCACACACGTGACAACCAGCTCTTTCTGGTTTCCACACTAGCAAAAGTGCATTTAAGATTATTGAACATTTAGCTTCTCACTGCCAGCAATGGTAAAAGAGCTGGGGAAAGAAGAGGACAAGCAAAGGAACCTGGCCACTAAGTGGAAGGATATTATCTTTGAAAACTCGCCTCACATGCTGGCAGTCGTGTGACATTCAGCGGCGGGTATGTGTTGAGAAGTGCATTGTTAGGTAGTTTCATTGTGTGAACATCAGGAAGTGTACTGCCATAAACTGAGACAGCCACGACGTCCCTATGTGACATAATCTTAAAGGACCACTGTTGTATGCGTGGCCTGACATTGACGAAAAAGTTATTATTCAGAGTGTGACTGTATTTGTACCTGACACAGAATTAGGCCTCCTGTTGGACACCTGGCTGGGGCTTTCCAGAGTTGACTATGTGAGAGATTTGGGCATTAGAGTGGGGCCACGTAACCCTGGAGCCCTGTCTACTGCCTCCCAAAATAACAGGTAGCCTTATAGGTGTGGGATGACCTTTAAACTACCAGACAGGTGCTATACCCAGCAGGAACTGCTTTCCAAGGTAGGGAGCCAAGTACACTGACTTGTGTCCTCAAACATCAGAACCCCAATTTTGCAGGCAGTGTTGGGTTCAGCCTCAGCTGTTGCTTTTAACTGGCCTGGGCCTGTTTCCTCGTGTGTGGGACGGGGATCAGAGCACTGCGTGTCTCATAGGCTGTTGTGAGAATGGAATTAAATAACTAGGTTTGTCAATCACATGGGAAGTAGACAGTGAATAGAATAGTGTGGCCTGTTGCCCTTCACGGGAAGCCTAGTCCACCTGCCTCCAGTGCATGATGGGGGACAGGAGAGTGTCTACTTCTCCTGTCAGTGAGTTCTCCCAACAATATGTTGGCCAAGGAAGAGACACTTCTGAGAGACCATGTCCCAGAGAGAGGAGGGACTGAGCAGAGTGAATGCCCAGCTGTGGCCAGTCCAGGCTCACCTGCTCCTCACCAGGAGTTTTTCCCTCTTCAGGTAATTAGCAAAGGGCCCTTTCCCTCAAAGCTGTGGACCACATCTTTCCCATGATTTTTATAATGGAAACTAGGAACCACTCCACTTCAGAATCTGTCTCCTGGGGATCCCTGATTGACCAGTTATCATGTTTAAGTTTTAAAATTTGGAGTAATAGTTACATTGAGTTGGTGGAAAAAAAAATGGTCCCTTTCTTTATCTGCCTACTTAAATCTTAAGGGTATTTTATGGCTACTGCTACAGTTTGGATGTAGCTTGAGTGTGTCCCCCAGGAATTCATTAGCTTAGTTTCCAATGTGGCAATGTTAAGAGGTGATGGGACCTTGCCGAGTGCAGTGGTACGCAGCTGTAATCCCAGTGGCTCAGGAGGCTGAGGCAGGAGGATTGTGAGTTCAAAGCCAACCTCAGCAAAAGTGAGGCACTAAGCAACTCAGTGAGACCCTGTCTCTAAATAAAATACAAAATAGGGCTGGGGATGTGGCTCAGTGGTTGAATGCCCCTGAGTTCAATCCCCAGTTACCCCAACTGCCAAAAAAGGTGATGGGACATTTAAGGGGTGGCTCCTAGTGAGAGGTCAGTAAGCCCCCCCTCCCCCCCTTCTCTGACTTCTTGTCTCACCTTGTGATCACATGTGCTCCTACCACTGTGATCACATCAGCTACAAGGCCTCCAGAGCTGAGCAGAAGCTAGCATCAAAGCTCTTCAACCTCCAAAACTATGAGCCAAAAGCCAAATAAACTCCTCTCCATCTTACTTTTTTCCAGTACTGGGGATTGAACACAGCTGCACTCACTATTGAACTACATCCTCAGACCTTTTTATTTTTTTGAGGTAGGGTCTCAATAAGTTACCACGCTGGCCTCAAACTTGTGATTCTCCCACCTCAGCCTCCTGAGTTGCTGGGGTTATAAGAGTGCACCACCATACCAGGCTTAAACTTCTTTTCTTCATAAAGTTCCGAATCATGGGTATTTCATTGTAGTAACAGAAAAATGGACTAACACAGGTAACTGATTTATGCCTAAAATCAAGGAGCCTAAGCATGTGGAGCTAAGATCTGCCTTCTGAGTTCTATAAGAACAGAACAGCCCTCTGTTTTGGTGGCTTTATAACTTGTGCTCTTTGCAGTTGGTCATTGAAAATGGAGAATAAGTTTCCTGCTTTATTCCTATGCGTCCCTTCCAGGCTTTGAGATGCCTTCTGCATTTCCATGGATGTTCTGGGGCAGGTAGGGGAGGAAGGTCTGGGCTTTTGTCCAGATGAGCAGATTAGCCATTTGCTGTGGAGCATCAGCTGTGCCTAAGCTATAGCACAGAAGCTGCTATTTTGGGGTAGGGCCGAGGCATCCCCCTGCTTCCTTCGCCTCCTCCATACAAATGCAGTCCCTCAAGCTCAGCTTCCTAGCACATCCACAGAGCCACCCGCCTGCAATTCTGCCATTGGGAATTAGCCTAGATTTAGAGGTAACCCTCTTCCTTGCTCTATGTTAAGCCAAAACCCATCTGAAGTGAGAGGATGTTCTGCCCTCGGTGTTAATGAGGTGCCGTGGTACCCACTCCTTGGCAGTGAGAGGTTGACAGGCACCACGGGACTCTGCTCCCTGGAGAGTCTGCTGAACCCGTGGTCAGCACAGCCGGAGGCAGAGGCTGAAATGGCCTGCAGCTGGGACAAATCAGGTGAATCCCAGCTGCGAGCAGAAGAAACAACCTAGAAATGAGAGAACCGTTTTGTTTTGTTTTTCTCAGAGGATCTCGTTTCTCCTCTTGAGCACAGAGACCCTCAAAACCAGTACTAACAGAAAAAGGAAAAATACGGGTCTTTCACACTTGAAGCATCAAAGTGTCTAGTTTTTTTGAGCAAGGTTACATTATCACAAAGCGTTCTCCGGTTTAAATTTAACACACAGCATGGCTCATAAAAGCCTTTAAAAGGTGTACTGGAAAATTCTAAATCTATCTGTGTTAGGATGGGAGTGGAGCTGCGGAGCTCTTAGTTTTGGCAGTGGGCTTGGATTAGTGAGTTACAGGACAGTTCTTTTTTACAGTGGAGGCTGTACATGGGACAGTACCATTTGGGAATAAGGATGGCTAACATTAGTTGAGTGAGTGGTTTCCTCTGGGCCAGGCACTATCTTACTCATGTTATCTCAGTGATTTGATAACCTGCCCTGTTAGGCAAAACTGTCATTGTCTCCATATTACAGATGACGAAACAGGATCAGAGGAGAGATTTTCCAGAGATCAGATAATTAAAAAGTATGCAGGTGGTGGTGTACACCTTGTGTTTTAAACCACTGAGCACATCAGCTCTTATGGCAGATACTCGTGTAAAGTCTCTGAACTTCAAAACCAAAGGTCCCTCCCAGCTCAAATGCCAACATCAGAGGCCAGAGCCCAAGCCATTAGTTGTTTCATGCCAACTGTTTATAATCCCAGAGGCATACTCGTCTCTCCCTGAGACCTGGAACTTGTCACCAGGCCTGCAGACTCCCTGTTCAGAAGGGATAGTGTGTGCTGAGAGGGCACCTGGCCAGGTATGTGGATCCTTAGGTCAGCCTCAATGGGGCTCTCTCCCTGCTCCCTGTGATGGGAGGGATGGAGAAAACAGCTCAGGCCCTCCTGGGCGTCACGGTGCTGTGCCGAGCAAAGACCCAGGTTTCTGGGCAGTGGACATAAGTGATATGGGCCCCTGAGCTTTCTTTTTGGATATTTGTAGCCTGAAAGTACATTTGTATGTTAGTTCCACTTCACTTCTAGAAGCTTGATCACTGTATTACTTTTTAACACCAGAAAAGCAGTTGATGACTTTTTTTTTTTTTAAAAAAAGCCAAATATCAGTCCATTATCTCTAGCAGGGTTGAGAAAAGCATTTGTGAGGGAATATAGTGGAACTAATGACCATGTGAGGTCAAGTGGAACCACGGCAACTAAGAGTTTCATTAGTCTTACATGGTTCTGAATTTAAGCTGAGAAACTGAAAATTAGAAGAAATGTACTATTCTTATTAAATACATGAGCAGAAATGTAACAAAAACACCCTCTATCTCTACTTTTTCCTACATTTCTTCACTCTCAGAGGCCCTTCCTGTATCTTACAGGCAAAAATGTTCTATTTCCAGTCTCCCTGGGTGATGTTACAGGGGTTGGAAGGTTGGTGTGAATTGGAGCATCTTCTCAGAGACGTAGCATCGTGCAGGGTGTTGTGTTCACTGGGTGGTAGAGCCAGCCCAACAAACAGCAGTGGAATCTGATGCCATGTCCTGTTTCTCTGTTGGAAACCTTGTCTGGAACCTGAGCCCTCTTCTTAATTGTGGGGTTAGGGTCAGCCCTCAGGCTGTCCGTGTTACTTTGCAGTCACCTGCAGCTAACTGCAAATACATCCTTGTGGTCATCAAGGACCAGATGGGGAAGTGAGACGCACATTTCACAAGAGAACTGTCATGGTCCTGGCTGAGGGGCTCCAGGCCTGTGTTCTGCAGAGAACAAGCTGGTAAGATCACCTTCAGGCTGGTTGCGGTGGCACACGTCTGTAATCCCAGCATCTCAGGAGGCTGAGATGACAGGAGGATCACAAGTTCAAAGTCAGCTTCAGCAACTTAGTGAGACCTTGTCTCTAAATAAAATACAAAAAAGGGCTGGAGATGTGGCTCAGTGGTGAAGCACCCCTGGGTTCAATCCCTGGTACCAAAAGAAAAAAAATCACCTTCAGGCCATTTGCATGTCACCTCTTGGGTACTTTTCTATACTAGCTTTCACTCCCGCTCTAACGTGAATGCTTTTTGCGGACATAGAATTAGAATCTTTTAAATGGGAAGGTCTGACATAATTCAGAATAATAAAGCATCTTCTATTTGTGCAGAGATTTCTGTTATTCATGTTACAACCCTGAAAAACAGATACCATGCTTGCCAGAGAGCCTGGGCCTTCACTCTCACGGATAAGGGGCAGAGTCCAAATTTGAATCCAGGTGGCGCGACTTCATCTGGACCGTCCTTCCCATTGCATCTGGATTCCTCACTCCTCAGGGGAGCAGCCAAGGCCCTGAGAGTTCTCCAAGGAAGAGGGATGTGGACATCTGATCTATAGATGTGTGATGTGGAGTTGAGCATTGAAAGCTTAAACATCGGGAGAAGCAAAGCTGCGTTTTATGAACCCAGTGTGTGGATTAGTGTGTGGTTAGCAGCACAGACGTGCAGCCCCAGGCCTGCCGCTCCCCTGCCAGGCACGGCTAGCTTATTGTTGCTCTGGGAACTGTAACTGCGGCATTTCCTCCTCATTCTCCATGGTTCTGAGTCTGAGATGTGAAAGAAGATCACTGCTGCACACTTTCTTTCTGCCCTACTTTTTTTAAGGGGATTATTTTTGATGAATTGGTCAGAGCGTATGTTACTAGATTTGAGGTTGCATTTTCCTTTATCATCTCTCATAACTTTTGGAAGTATCAAGCTCACTTGAAAAAAGATTAACTGTTTTTTCTAACATTTTGGACGCAACTGAGTATCTCTGATACTCTCTTCTCACACGTTGGGCAGTTGAACGATGAAGTAAGAGCAGAACAGAGGAACATTTAAGAAAAGGAAGGTCACTTTTTACCCCTTTGGGGGAAGATTCAGTGGATATATGCTGTAATCATAACTCCCAGTTGTTCATTCTGATTTATGAAACAACCCTAAGGGAGATCTTGTAATTTGAAAGCCAATAATCTGTTTTACTGATCACAAATGAGACTGGAAAATAGAAACACACTCAATTCCTAAAAGGAAAAAAAAAGTCCTTCCAGGATGAGCTCACTGGGTGGGCACGAGGCAAGGGGAAATACCTTTTGCTGAAGTTGTCAGCCTCTCTTATCTTGCCAAAGTATTACAGCATCCGAACGAAAACATCTGAGTGCTTTGACCTTCTCGTTGTGTAGTAGTTACACAGTTATTTTCACGTTCCTGATTTGTAGTATGCTTAGTATTTCAGGAAAATGTGGATATTGATTCATAGATACAGAGTAGTAATCTTACGGAGGATGTTTGGTAGATTTCAAATATTTGACATTCTAAGTTCAAACAATTATTAGTAAGCAAGGAATCTGCTTGTGAAAAGCTCTGCCTGAGTGAAATCTCTGTGAGCAACGTGCTGTCAAAGGATGAGGACATGCCAGGCTCAGGGGCTCTGGGGAAGTCATGGATAGATTCCTAATTGCCACACACGTCTCCTGTTTTGATCCTACTTGACCACTAGGTGTATTGTGAATGTGTTGATCAAACCCCTTTCCCTGAGCCTACACGGAAGCCCCTTCCTGCTGTCCATTGGGACTCCTAGGCCATGTCCTGGCCTCCAGCCTTTGCTCTCCTCTCACTGTCTGATATCAGTGTTCCCTGAGGACGCACTTGGACCCTCTCAGATGTCACTCCCTGTAGCCCATTCTCAATCCAGCCTCCAAAGGAACTTTGCTAACCCCCCGGGCTGTGTAGGGGAAGCCATACAGCTAGCCCAGCGTGACCACCACTGTCATTAAGAAAGCTTTTGTGAATTTGGAAATTCTGACATTTTATAAAAGAAAAGTGACATTTTCTAAAAGAAGACATTGAATTCTTTTTAAGGACTTGGCTATGCAATAGTCAAGGAACCTCCATGTGACATAGGGTTTTTTGGGGGGAGGGGGGCGGTACTAGGGACTGAACTTAGGTGCTCTTGACCACTGAGCCACATCCCCAGCCCTATTTTGTATTTTATTTAGAGACAGGGTCTCACTGAGTTGTTTACAGATTCACTTTTGCTAAGTCTGGCTTTAAACTTGTGATCCTCCTACCTCAGCCTCCTGAGCTACTGGCATTACAGGCATGCGCCACCACGCCTGACAGTGATGTAGGATTTTCGCGGGTACTTTCTGTTTCCTGGTACAAGGCATTGTGGCAGAATCTGCCCTGGAACGTAATGTGATGCCTAAAGCCACTTAACCAGGCTCCCATAAGCCCCAGCATGTCCCAGTGTGTCAAAAGTGATGCATGAAATGAGGCAGCCACATGGGTATAGCTGGCATCTCCATTGCCTAGGATATGACAGCTGGTTGGCCAACACGGGGACCAATCAGGAATCCCAATGTCTGTCCAGATGTTGAATACTAGTCAAGCTTACTGTCTGCATTGTGTGAGAAAAATAAGTAGAAATTCAGTGTTGGCAGCATTTCAAAGGTATAGAAACCACAATTCTTTGAGAAAATATCTTTCAACATTTTTTTAAATCTGTTCCCACTTTTGATGTATATGTGAATCTCACACCTGAGAGTG
The DNA here is from genome assembly GCA_028644305.1 of Xerus rutilus. NCBI lineage: Eukaryota > Metazoa > Chordata > Mammalia > Rodentia > Sciuridae > Xerus > Xerus rutilus. The sequence continues at coordinate 13,150,730 of CM053406.1, read as the reverse complement.
CCCACACTCATCTTCATCCCTGGTAGCAGGAGATAGTCTGTCTTCTAGCCAAGAGGGGAGGGGTGTACTTATTCTAGTTGAAATCTTTTTTTTAAGGGCATTGTATTTGCTAAATAAAAAATGGGTAATTCATAAAACTTCCCAAATCCCATCTTCCTTCTTCTCCCCATTCCCTTCATACTCTGATTCTTGCTCCTCCTGAAAGTCATCGGCTTGAAGAAGAATAGTTTGCACATTATCTAATCGCTGTGGCACCCGTACACACTCCTCATCAGTGTCTGCGTATCTGTGTCTCAGTATTGTTTTAACATTTGGGCCCCTGCCTGGGGAGTGGGTGGTTCACTTTAAGCTACTCTACTCCAGGCTCTGCAGAGAAAGCAATATTTTGTTATGAGGTTGAGTTTCAAGCCAGGCTTTGGCCAGGGCCTTTCCCATGTGGGAAGAGGAAAACAGGAACAGCTAGTGAGACAATAATTCTCCTTGAATTTGAGCTCATTAAAACCTTCCCTCTTCCTCAGTGGGTTATTTATTGATGGAAGTATCTAGCATTCTTCCTTTCCAGAAAGAATTAGCATCTACGATGTGATCATTGCTAAGGGAGGGGATTTTTTTATCTTCTCTCTGTGGGATCAACTGTCCCCCAGTTGCTTATTAGCACAGCCCACTTTGGAGTTGTGTGTAGGTATGGAGTTAAGAGGTCAGAATGAGATTCCTGAGATTTATAGGTAATGAAAAGAACAGGTTGTATCTAAAGCACCACGTGTCAAAACCTAAGTGTTCTTAGGGGACTCGTGTGAACCTGCGATCCTTGGCATTTTCCAAAATGAACATTTCAGCATTGTTCATGTACACCTCCTTTTTATAGATGCCTTAACATGTTCTGGTTTTGCTGCTGTTGTGCAGAACAGTCTAGTAAAGTGGAGTTTTTCATCTCCTGATCTGCAGCAAACTTTAAACATCCTCATTTCTTTTGAGAATTACCATGGTTGAACTTGACAGTCATGTATATAAATGAAGAAATACATTTTTGAAAACAGATGTTTAAAATCCTCTCCAACCAGAACTTTTTTCCCCCCTAAATATAACATCACCCAGAAGTCTAGGTACTTTTCACATCTATCTGTAGAGATGGTGCACAACTTGAATAGACCAGATTCCTGGGGAGAGCAGCAGCAAACTTAGTGCCGTTTAGCCAAGTTATGACCCGGTAGTGTAGAAAAAGAATGGTTATTTAGACAAATGTTTTGGAAAGATATTCTCTTTTTTTTTTTTGATGGTGATTAATTGATACAGATTCAGTGTAACACCATTTCAGTGTGTTCTTTTGCTTCTGATGCTGTAATAAAGTAACGTGCTGAAAAGCACTGGTGCTTTTCCCTATTTGTGTGATCAAACTGACTGGACATTTTCCAGATGTTACCTTCTAAAAGTAGACTTTACTCACTATTACCTGTAATTATAATGCACCAACAAAAAACGTTGACTTTGTTGGCCTTACGAAGAGACATGCATTTAAATTGTTCTCCCTCCACTCCTTCCTATCAGGAGAACATGGAACTAGCCATGATCCTGGGTTCTTTGTTCATAAATCAGGTAGGATTTGTACATCTGTATCCCCTCCTTACTATCTCTTTTTCCAAGATTCCTAAACGACATCAGTTAGAGCTAGGGATGTAGCTTTATGACAGTGTTCAGCTAGCATATGTGAGGCCCTGGGGTCAATCCCTAGGACAACAAAAGGGAAAAAAAAAAAGACATCATTTGATGCCAGAGGAGCTAGTTTGTTTCCCTATTAGTTCAGGGACCAGCTCACCCAGCTGAGAGTGAGTGAGGACACAGTGCATTTGTGACCTGGGTGGTTCAGTGGCTGGGTGGTGGTTGTGGTGGTGTGCATGTTTTAGGGTTTTGTCTTCTGGTCCTCTAAATATCTCATTCCAGAGACTCTATTCAGTTGCATGACAATGACATCTGTAGAAAAGCCAGTGGGAGACGGACCATCACCATTGGAGAGTAGAAGGCAGGCAGCTTTCCTCTCTCTCTCCTTTGCAGAGTATCTCCAAGACTGGATGCACTGGGAGAAACAGTACAGACCCATAAACATGTCAGCTCCATGAGCCCCCGTTCCCTTGCCTACTACACGAGCATAGGAAGGAAAGCCAACCTCACATACGTGGGGTATGCAGTGAGATAGTACTTACAGCACCCAGCTGACCTGTGCACGTTCAGCTGTTCTCCTGCATGGATCTGATATTCCCTGTTTGCCTTTCCCTCCACGTGTGGACCCAGTTTGAAATCAGTCAGTTACTCTGTGGTTCCTGGACAAGCAGTTGTTGTAAAGTCAGGACCAGCCTCGTAGCCTACTTCTAGAAGAAGCCCTCCTGCCCGGCGTATTCCTGCAGTGCTGATTCTCACAGTGCAGGATGGATGTGCTGGAGGCATTTTGTAGTTGTGCTTGCATTCTTTCTTATTTTTCAAACAAAAATATATATATGTATAGTTGGACAAGAGGCAAACTCGGGCCTTAAGGAAGGTGAGAGATTTTTTCTGGCTCTCGTCCTTCGGTGGACTCAGTAGACGTCCATAAGGGATGAATCTTGATGCTGCCGCTGTCCAGGCAAGCGCTGCGCTTGACACTCTTCACCATCACAACCCCTGCTTTCCTAAGGTGGAGCTAGGATGCCACCCTCATCCACCCCTCTTTCTGTCCACTGCAGCCATCAGTAAGGGCCCATCCTCTTGCTTGATATTGTGGTCAGTAGTGAAAAGGTGCAAATGATAATGGTCACAGCGTTTATGCCTATGTGACCACCACGAAGACACCTTTGTAGTCCTGTTTTCTTTCCTCTGTACGATGTGTTAGTCTTGTTCCGCTTCCGCTAACATGCTCAAAAGGAATTCGTTGAGCGATTCCATGTCTGCGGCTTGGAACAAAACTCTGGGTCTGTGACTGTTGTTACATTGAAGTCAACTGGCACCAGCAGTTAGTCATGTCTTTCTGCTACAATGAAAACATGTCTCTTTTTCCTTTTAGCTTCATGAGGCTGACATTGTGGTCTTAGGCTCACCTAAGCCCGAAGAGATTCCACATTCTTGGATCCAACCAGGAACCACTGTTCTCAACTGCTTCCATGACTTCCTGTCAGGTAAAGGTCCCAGCATTGGTAGGGGTACTGCCATGGATCAAAAGACTGTTGCGGGGAATGGTAGCCTTGCTCATGTAGTGGGTGTCATGGCACATACCTATAATCCCAGCTTCTCAGGAGGCTGAGGCAGGAGGAGCAAGTTTAAGACCCTCCTCAGCAACTTAGTGAAATCCCGTCTCAAAAAAAAAAAAATGAAATAAAAAGGGCCAAGGGATATAGGTCAGTGGTACAGTTCCCTGGGTTCAATCTCTCCCCTCCAAAAAAGTGTGTTTCTGAGGTGCTATTATTTTATTAACATTTATATTTAGAATAGTTCTAGCACAATCTTGGCTAGAGACAGGTGAATCTACTTTGATATTCTTTTGGGATCCCTTTAGCTCTATTATCTGAAAGTGGCATGTGTTTTACTTAGTGAAACTGCCTTCATTTTAATAACATTTCTTTTTAGGACTCTTGTTTTTGAAAAAGGTGTTTCTAAAAAACAGTAGTTTTCAATATCACCATGTTTAGGGGGTGGGGACATAAAAGACCAAAGCATTTTATTTTGATGTAATGATTCCATAAGTAGTTAGTTTATTTTAAATTTTATCTTGTCCTGTTATAGGAGTTTTCTTGTTGATTGTTGAATGCCCAGGACCTAAAATGGTACCTGATACTTAATAAGCCCTCAGTCAATGTTGACTTTTGAATGAGTGAGTAAACATGGACTCCAAATTGTGGTCTGGTTGTAGTTTTAAGTTAGACATTTCCCTGAACTTGTCCCCACTTCAACACAGGCCTGACGGGGCAGCTGTGGAGACAAGATGCAAAGTCTCACACTGATGATATGAATGGACGTCTTCCAAGTGGCGTCCATAATAGCGCCGCATTTCCTCATGGACAGTTTCATCTTAATGACTTTGATTACTGTGAAAATTGAACCGGCGAGTAAGTTAGAGGCAGATTTCCTTCCCCTCTTGTCATACTCTTGCCACTTTAAACAAAGAGTAGGCTCTTTGAAGCATTATTAAAAAGAGAAGTGTTTTTGTTTAAACTTAAGACCAGAAGAACTTTATACCCTTGTGGCGGAGTGAGGGCAGTGTTGGGTGATGAGATTTTCATCTAGTCGTAATGGTACAGGGTCCCTCCCCCTCCTCTTACCCTGTGTAAAAATACACAGGACCTGGTGAGTTATGGTGAGGTAATTCTTCAGAGGCACGTTATTGAATATCTAATCCTTGGAGAGATTTGCCTGATGGCTGATGGCCCAGAAGTAGTGCTCAGAAAACAATCACACCTAATGTTGGGTCTGTTCATCCCACTATTGCAGTAGTTGAATGTGTAGATTTTTTTTTTTTTTTTGGTACTGGAGATTGAACTCAGGGGTACTCGACCACTGAGCCACATCCCCAGCCCTATTTTGTGTTTTATGTAGAGACAGGGTCTCACTGAGTTGCTTAGCACCTCACCATTGCTGAGGCTGGCTTTGAACTCGCGATTCTCCTGTCTCAGCCTCTCGAAGTACAGGGATTATAGGCTTGCGCCACTGCGCCCAGCTTGAATGTGTAGATTTTAAAACAGAGAAATGGCAGTGATCTGTTTTCTAGCTATTAGAATAATTACAGATTTTATTACTAAAAATTATTTTAAAGGGAAGAAATGTACTGTGATCTTGTAACAGCTTGCTTGTTAAAGAGCCGAGCCCACCCTAAGCAAGACCATTAGTACTCCCAGTATGAGTCCTTACTGACTGGTGGACCATTTGGAACAAGAAAGCTGGTCTTAAGTCTCAGGCCCAGAGAACAGTGTCCACAGAGTAGCTCGGTGGTTCACAGGAGTTGACAGCATCATTTTAAGCTAACATGGCTGTTTTTAGTGTGAAGTCAGGGAAGGACCATGGATTGCATCCCACAGCTCATAGTAATGGACTCCAGGATCCTGAGGGACCTTGGGCTTTCCTCAGTGTGAGAGAAGAGAGAGAGGAAAGAGCATGGATTTTGGAGTTAGGGATTCTAGACTAAAAAAAAAAACATTGGTGCCTGGGCATGGTGACACACCTCTAATCTCAGCTTCTTGCAGGGCTGAGGCTGGAGGATGGCAAGTTTGAGGCCAGCCTAGGCAACTTAGCAAGACCTGTCTTTAAAAATAGGAGTAATAATAAGCTGGGCATGGTGGCACACACTTGTAATCCCAGCAGCTCGGGAGGCTGAGGCAGGAGGATTGTGAGTTCAAAACCAGACTCAGCAAAAGCAAGATGCTAAGCAACTCATGAGACCCTGTCTCTAAATAAAATACAAAATAGAGCTGGGGATGTGGCTCAGTGGTCGAGTGCCCCTGAGTTCAATCTCCAGTACACATGCTCCCCTCAAAAAATAATAATAAAAAAATTCTGGGGTTGTAGCTAAGTAGTAGAGTGCTTGCCTAGCATGCCCGAGACCCTGGGTTCAATCCCCAGCCCACCACACGCGCACACACACACACACACACACACACACAGTTGTTCTTTTAAAAAAACACCTGAATTACATTGCACTTAAAACTGTGTGACTTTTGAGGAAATCACTTAAGTTCTGTGATCCTCAGTTTCCTTGTGGATGAAATGGAATCAAGGCAGTTGGGAGAAATAAATGAGATGATACCTCAATCGTACAGTTGTTCTTTCATGTTAGCTGCCAATAACGCTGGTCCACTTCTTCTGCTCCCTCCCGCCACTTCACTGCTGCCTGCTCTGCAGGACAAGTTAGCTTTCGGACTCAAGTTTAGCAGATTATATGGTTCTATTTGAAAAATCATGCCCAAAGAAGTTCAATGAGATTCTGAATATGTAAGAAGTTTTAGGAGTTAGCATGCATATGATTTAGTCATGATCCTAATGCATTTGTAATAAAATAAGGGTATTTGCTTATAACTTTTGAACTTTAATTCTAAAATCCATTGTATCAGTTACCTGCTTTCCTTTATTTTTCCCTACAAATACTAGGTGTTTTGGATCTACCCCTTTGATTTTTTGCCCTCTTATTTGTTGTCAAATGTTAATTAGTTCTAAATAAAATTAATGTCAAATGTTAATTAGTTCTAAATAAAACATATTTTTTTTACTCTTTTAAAAGGTGTACATCATTTAGAATATGCAGCCCTATGTTAATTCCTTCTCAATTTGGTTCCAGTCATTCCAAAAGGCCTGCCTATATATATTGATACTGATATTTTAATTACATTCCTTTCTTCATTTCTTACGTTATATTCTTTTTAAAAAGCGTGCTATGCGGCCATTCAGTAGGGAGATTCAGATGGTGTAAGCTGGGAGGGAACTCCTGAGAGCACTGTCACAAAATTATTCTAAAGGGTTCATACTAATTTTATTTATTGCATGTTACCTTTTTATTTTACAACATCAGTATATTTAGCAAAAAAACTAATCACTAATGTTTTTCTAAAAAAGTTTTATCTGTGCTAATTTCTAATTTTTATTTTTCCTGATTTCCAAATTCTGCATACGTGTTTCAGAATAACTTGCCCTCCTAAATAGGAAAAAAATCTTTGCATTTGATCTATGGATTTATAGAGCACTTTTGCAATAAGAAGGGTATCCTAGGCCAGAGGTGAGCTCCTATCAGTAGAGCAGAGAGGACAGGAAGACCAAAAATTTTCCTCAGCCCGTCACACTTCACTTATTCTGCCAAACTTCTTAGGGTGGTCTCCAAACAGCTCATGTCAGGGTAGGGACTGTTCTGACTTCTAGAGACAGCATAACACTGAGCCGAAAGTGTTCATATTGCAGAAAGTTTGGTTATCATGAAAAAAATATATAAATGAAAGACTGTCTTTCAAAGTGATTCACTGACTTTTCCTGGAGGAACCAGGGGCTAAAGGACAGCATTTAATGGGAAGTAGAGAGACTCATCCATGGTTTGGGAAGGGGACCCCTGTTGCACTCTGGTCCCCGGGTGTGTCTCAGGCCCAGACTGTGAACAGCTTCCAGGTGGGGTCCCATCTTCACACAGGCAGGGGGCTGAAATAATGATTTCCTTTCTCAAGTCTTTTTTAGCATTAAAGTTCACTGAGAATGTATTCCTGACTGCCTAGTTACCACTCTTAATTGCTTCTAATTTGTTGGATTTAGAATTTTAAATTCTAAATTTCATGATTGCATCGATTTCTTCTACAAAGGCAATGTTTGCAGTAGGAAATTGGCAAAATACAGATTAGTACACTGAAGAAAATAAAAATAACTTTCGATCTCATTACCTTGAGATAACCGTTTTACATTTTTCCACAAAAAATCAAATTAATATAAATTAATTTTATTTGAATGTACAAAAGGAAAATAAAGCAATACGATACCAAAAGGACTACTGAAATTCGGTTAACTGCTTTTTCAAAAAGAAAAATACAGGATCCTACAAGATTTGGTCTTGTTTGTTGGTGCTCTTCCTCACACAGCTCATCCTGTTTGTTGAAATCATTTGTGAGATGGTTTAGACATACCAGCAATCATTCAGCTTTCAAAGTAGCATATTCTCACTTTTGCTAATAAGCTCCATGTCATTCTATTGACCGAAATGATAGGAGAAATTTTTTACTGCATAACCATGTGGATGAAATATTCTTCATTCACATGAGTATTTGTAATTACATTCTTGGAACATGCATTTATAAATTGATACGAGCTCCTTAAATGGAGCTTTGTCTTATTTCTCCAGCACTTAAAGACAGAAGACTGAGAAAAGCATATTTCTTTCCCATAGTAGATGTACAAGATTTTAAGATCAGATCTCTAGTGGTTAAAACAAAACAAAACAAATCTCTCTCATTCTTTGACTCTTGCCTTTTGCTTAGATATGATTTATAAAACTGAAGTGCTGCTAATCTTTAAACAATACCTGAGGGATATGCCTTTCCAACACCCTTAGTACATCTGACAATAGAACATCACAAAACACATACTCTTAAGTGTTTTGTGTGCCTTCTTGCACTGGACTGTCAGCAAAATGGATAATTTAAGAGCAGAATAGTCCAAAGAAAGAAGACAATAGTTTCTTAATTCAGAAAAGTTGCTGTTAGAAACATTTCTTTCCTCTAAGGAAGGATGTAGGCTAAAGCATTTTGCATGTGTATTTATTTTTCATAAATCTTGCAAGTAGTAACTAAGAAGGGAATAGTAGTATTCTTATCAATGCCTTTCCATTTTGAAAACTCTGATCTGCGGGCTAGGCTGCCTCTGCACTAAGTGTTACAATTGTTTGCTGTGAATTGTCTTGAGTTACTACTGTATTTATATCTCTAGTAGTGCTCTGTTTAAAAAAAAAATCACAATATGATACTTGAGGTTGTTTGAAGAGATTGTGTTCCTAGATATTTCTCCCTGGTACAGTGTGAGAGATGATTCCCCAAGGCCTCGGATTCTTTGTTAAATCACACCTCCATTTATCCAGATTAATAGCTTAGGGGAACATTTCTCTGATGTGAAATACATTGGGGCCCAACCAAGATCCCTAAGGCTGTGCCATAGGTGACCCACCTGCAGCTGTGCCCTGACCCCACTTCCTTGGTTGCAAAATGAGACCATTATTCAGTGCGCTGGATTTTTACAAGGAACACTGGTTATAAAGACAATATGCTGAAAGTCTTTTTTTTCCCCTTAATTTTTTACAGGGAAGCTTAGATGTAGTTCTCCAGAGGTACATGTTAATGGGCTCATTGCAGAAGATGATGTAGGTCTGCTCGCTGCAGCTCTGCGGATTCAGGTTCGGTTGACACCAATATTTGAGCATTTTGAATGCAGAGGTCTGTTTAATAGTTGATTACCTTTTGCAGGTGTTTTCTGTTTACCAGCTACAGTGTTAAACACTTCACGTACCTAGTGTTAAGCTCAGTTGAAAAATGAGGAAATGGAGACTTACAAAAATTAAGTTACTCATCTATAATAACATGACGTGTTTGGGGCAGGGACCCAAATCCGGGTCTCTGTTTTAGTTATCTATTTCTGTATAATACATTATCCCCTAAATATAGCAACTTAAAATAACAAGCATTAATTATCACATTTCTGTGGGACAGATTGGGGAACAGAGTAGTGGATGGCCCCCATTTGGGATCTCTCAGGCAGTTGTAATGGAGATGTCAGTTGGAGCTGCAGTCATCGAAGGCCTGCCTGGGGCTAGAGGATCTGCTTCCAGGATGGCGCACTCACGTGGCTGTCCCGCCTGTGATGTTTAGTTCTTCATTGGCAACTGTCAGGATGCCTTCCTTCCCTGTCACATGTATCTTTCCATAGTGCTGCTCACAGTGGGGCAGCTAACTTTCCCTAGAATGCACTGTCCAAGGGAGAGACCAAAGAGGAGGCCATGGTGTGTTTTAGGATCTAGTTTCTGAAATCACACACTGCCACCTCCTCTTTTCCTGTTTGTTAGGAGCGAGTCATCACGTCTAGCCCACCATCAAGAGAAGGGACTTGTGCTTCTCTCCTAAAGACAGGATAGGAAAAAAAGTCTGTTGACATCTGATTGAGACACTGCTGTCTGTGTGACCTAAAGCCCAGGCTCCCCAGCTCTTCACTGCATGAGCTGAGTGTTCCAGTGACGCAGGAGCCTGCAGCAAAGGTGTCTGCTGGCAGTGGCGCTAATGAGAAAGAAGCCTGAAGCTCTAGTCGCGGCTGTAGAGAATAAATCAGAAGCTAGTTTTAGTTCATGTCTTTTTTACCTACAAGGTAATGCACAATTAAAACTTTTATGTTTCTGTTAGGATTATAAGTTAGATTTCACCTAATGCCAAATTTTATTTCTATTCATTTTATTTTTATTTGACACACACCCATGCACATGTATCTACCACTATTTGATCACTCAGTTTCCTTGTTGTTTCTACCAGCTACATAAGGACGACATTTGAAATGCCGTTGCACGTTTTGGAATCTGAGCATGCAAGCCGATCAATCATGGCAGTCTTGAATTTTCCTCATTTTTTTTTCTAATTGAGATGAAGAATCTGTTCCATGTAATTTTACCTACGTACTTGGTGTCCATTGTGAACGCCTGATCTATTTTAACAGGCCATAGAACTCCCGTTCCTTCTTAAGCAAAACCCACCAGCCTAATTATGTGTGAATAAAATCATTGCTAATGTTCTCTTGGATTATGGTGCGACTTTATGGTCCTTTTTGTTTCGTGACACTCCTGAACAATATTGCCTAGTTTAAGTGCGTGCCCTGTTGCTTCACCTCTGTAACATGAGTTTTTCTCGCTCCCTTCCAAAGAACATGGTCAGCAGTGGAAGGAGGTGGCTCCGTGAGCAGCAGCACAGAAGGTGGAGGCTGCACTGCTTGAAGCTGCAGCCGCTGTCCCCTGTTCCAAGGTAATGCCAGTGCCCTGTTTGCACCCAGGTCAGCCCTCCGCAGTGACACAAGTCTCCCATTCATCACTGGCTGGGGCATGACTCCAGGTGTTTTGGGTTTGATGGTAGATGATTTTCTCTTATCATCAAATCACCTCACTGTTTTCTCTACCATCAATCCTCCAAAATGAAATCACGATGAATGTGTTTACCATATTCTGTCAGTTCTAAGAGTCTGAATTATTTCATTTCACTTCAGTGACAAGTCCTATTTTCTCTTCTTAGGGGTCCACACAACAATGTTTTGTAAATTAAACAAAATACAGTTGTAAGGTATTTAAAACATGCTTTTCAGTGCTAGAAAGGCCTAGCACATGGGGCAACTTGGTCTTAAGAGCCAGAGTTGTATTTCGTAAGATCTAAGCTGCATAGTCTCTTTGTATAAACTTAGAAATAAAGATTCTCGGACTTAATCTCAGTATGTGATTTAGAGTGATTAGCTAGATGTGATATCTAAGCCAGAGTCAAGCATCTTCTGGCCTCAAAATGACTCATCTCTGCTGTCCCACCACAGTGACTCAGCCCTTAGCACCCTATCCAGGTGTGCATATGCTACCACATCCCAGGTGATCCTGCCCAGCACAGTGGGGATGCACAGAGTGCCAAGCAGATAGATCCTCTCGTTAACCAGTTGCTCTTTAGAATTGGCCTCTGTTCCTTTGGCAGTCAGCCGAGCACTATGGCTGCATCATACCCACCAGGCTGGTGGAACTCTCAAGCTCCTTTCACCCCGGTGATAGACTAAACATCTCCGCCTTGCTCTGTGTTCATTAATACATAATTCCAGTGAAGTATGTTATTCTTTATAACATCATCTCTGTAATTATGCAATGTGTTTCATGAACTTTCTTATTTTTGAAGTTCTTGGTGTTATAGGACCTTGGTTTTTACAAGGAAATCAATAAACTGGACTTAAAGAGAGCTAAAAAAGATTAAGACAGATTCTACTCAATTGTGTACCAAAGTTTTTTAAAGTGAATTCTACTTGGGGCAGGGACCTCTGTCCTTTAGTCATTTAACTGAATTTGATTTCTAGAGCCACTGAGGAAAGAAAGGCAGGCTGTAGTTTATAAGTCATTCAAAAAAAAAAAATCAGAATTATGTCGCTGTGACTCTAGTTAATGATGACAAAACCATGGAGATTTTCCATGAGTAGGCTCTTCAGTTGAGGATATGGAAAAAGGAGAGAAGCAGAAAAAAAGGGACAGCCAGGAAGGCAAAATGAAGTAGAATTCCAGAAAGTAAAGGCGAGGGAAAGGTGAACTAGAAAAGGACTGCAGGGGCTGCGGAGGGGCTTGCCTGGCCAAAAGCGCAGAGCCAAGCCACACCAATCCTGAGGCATCTTCCATCTCCTGGCTTCTCTGGTGCCCTTGGAGCACGTGGGTACATTCACTGTTCTCTCCTGCGCCAAGGTCAGGACCACTTGGTGTCATGGAGAAGAATACAGGTTGGTATTTGGGCTGAAAAGATTCTCAGCACTGGAAACATACAAACAAAAAAATCAGAGCAGAAGGGCTGCCTTCATGGAGGGGGTGGTCTGCTGCCCAATGCAGAGAGACTGCTATGCCACCAGTAAGTGCTCCAGAGTGAGTCAGGGAATGGCTGTCCTCTCTCCTGTGACCCTAAGCAGTTCCTTGACGTCAGCTCTCCTGTGCCCAAGGCTCTGGGTTAGCCTTGCTGTGAGGGAATAGTGTGCCTTTCAGTTGTGACTCTCAGATGGTCAGACAGACAGATGGACAACCTGGTCTCCAATGAGAGATAGGCCTGAGCACATGAACCCCAGCAGGCCGTCCGAATGGTACATGTGCTGGTGTAGAGTGCTCATCTTTCAGTAAAATAGAAGAGTTAATAGGTGCCCAGCCACTCTGCAGAGCTCCTGAAATTTCCTCAATTTGAAATTGAGTGTCGGGAACTGCATCCTCATATAGACAGTTATGTAATTACCAAAGTATTTTGAAATATGATTTTTGGACTGCAAATCGGAAAGAGAAAGGAAAAGTGTGGACAGAGATAAAACAAAATAGCATTTCCACATTTTTGAAGAGCCAAGAGATAGGCCTGGCTAGCCTGCAGGAGGGCTTCACGCAGTAGCCATTCTCTTCGTGGGTTCCACGTACAGCTGTTTGTTCTAATGGATTTTCCCCATACAGGAGATGCTTGCCCACCTTGTTATCTTATAGTTCTCTTCTCCCTGTGGCACAGGGGTTATCCTTGTGCCTGGACACAATTCTAGGATCTTTGAGTCTTTTGGAGTCACATCTAAAAAGCACACTGTTTTCTCCTGCATGTTAATTGCTAACAGCTGTGCCCGGGAGAAAGGACACAGGCAGTTGCAATGATTTCCTTGTTGGCGTGTAGGGCTGGCTTTCACTCTCACAGCGACCACCTAAGCTGAGACGACTTTCCCTCTTTTGTGTTTCTTTCCTCCCCCCAGTGATATTGAGATTTCAAGAGGACAGACTCCAAAAGCTGTGGAAGTCCTTGCCAAGGAGATAGGATTGCTTGCAGATGAAATTGAGATCTATGGCAAAAGCAAAGCCAAAGTACGTTTGTCCCTACTGGAGAGGTTGAGGGATCAAGCAGATGGAAAATACGTCTTAGTTGCTGGGTAAGACTGTGCTTAAAAATCCACTGAGGAGTCCTGTTTGTCAAATTCTCTTCCCTTCTTATCTCTGTCCTTGTACTCCTCGAATGAACCCTATCTTGAATTAATTTGACGTTATTTTATCCATTGCATTTGGTATTCCTTCAATGACGTAAGGTAAACTTTTCTCTCTCTTTTTTTTTTTAATGAACAAATTATCTCTGTCACAAAATATAAAGATGTAACAAGTTGCTGACGCAGTACTTAATATTTTCCTATCTTACATGGTGTCATGATCAGCTCCCTGGATGTTTTATTTAGTTTTATATGATAGAAATCAAAATAAGAGTTGAAAGTACATTATTTTGAACTGGGCAGGGTTTTTGGTTTTGCTTTTGTATTCTCAGTAACAATATTTAACAAAGGAGATACAGAGGATTGTCTGAAACATTTTATTGTTGTTTCTTTTTTGTATATTTATATTATAAAAACATATTCTTTTTTCTTGCATTTTAAAACCTCACATTGGGCTGTTTTCACTTGTTTTGAACATTTGATGAAAGACATTCATAGTGTTTGAGAAAAGGAGTGTTTGCTGTTTTTTCCCTGTAAAAAGTGGAAATCCATTCACTAGCTGAAAAGATGATAGAAAACAAAGGATTTGGACAATTATTTAGTGTAACCTGAAGGAACGTCAAGAGACCCTATGAATTCTTTCGTTGTCTTGGAAGTTCATTGCATTGACTGTTGCCTATGATATATAGGCCAAGGCCTACGGTGCAGAATTCATTTGTAAGGCAGAAACATTTCTTGTAACTAGACTTGACTCAGTTAACTTTGTTTTTATGTAATTATCAATGTATGTCCTTTTATCTTTATATCCTTTTCTGGTTTTAAAAATGAAATATTCCAGAAAAACAAAATAAACAAAGTAAAACATCCCAAATTCTGCCACCCAGAGGAGATGCCTGCCCATGTTGGGGCCCATCTTGGTGTGGCTAGACTCTTCCATAATCTGTAGATTTGCATCTTGGATTTGAAGTGGCCCCGCCTGTGCTGTTCTGCCAGCTGCTTCCTGTGCACCAGTGCCCTGTGTACCTTGCTCCATGGGAGCAAATGTAGAGCTGTGACTGTTTTCTTGACTGCATAACAAACATTCCAGTGTTCATGTCTGAGATTCTTAAACACATGGGGAAAGAGTAAAAATGCCTGGGATGATGTGGATTCCATTTTGCATGTCTTAGCGCCTCTAGCTCCATGGAGAAGTGCTGGATTTGCTTTTCATAGTACAGCGTGTTTCTAATTCTTCAAAGGCATTGAGCTGGACAATGACCTGAAAATACCATAGGGATGTTCCATAGTTTCTACTCTACTGATGGGCATTTACATTGTTTCCATATTTTGGCCACTATAAACATGCTAAGATGCATAGCCTTAGTCATCATGCATATGTGTGCATTTGTCTAATTATCTCCTTTGAAAAATCCCTGGAGGTGAATTCAGTTACAGTGGTCCTTTTGCATCTGTAGATTTGCATCTTGGATTTGTCCTAGGACCCCCTTGGCCATCAAAGTCTTCTAATGTTCCAGTTCCTTCTCGGAAATGGCATAGTCTTTGCCTATAACCTACAAACATCCTCCAATATACTTTAAATCATCTCTGGATCACTTATAATATACTACAGTATAAATGCCATGTCAATAGTTGTACATTATTTAGAGAATAATGATCCCAAAGAGTCTGTGCGTGTTCAACACGGACAGTCTTTTTCCACACAATCTGCTGCAGCACCTGGTTGCCTGTGGTTAAATCTTCTCAGGCTTTCAGGCTCACTGCACTTGGACTCCCAAGTTACTTTCCAACCCCGGACCCCAATCCCAAGGCCCCATAACCGAACTTGAGGGGAGATGTTGGCTCTGGGCCCATCCCTGAGAGGAGCCATCCACCTGGCAAGAAGGACAGGGCATACCTGGCTTCTGGGGCTCTCAAGTGTGGAGCATCTATCTAGTCCCTGTTGCTTTTTGGGATGTTAACACTTAATACAAGATTTTTTTTGCCATGAATAAACATACTCTTAAACATTAAGATCTTTAAAAGCATCTTATGCATGGATTTACTTCCCTTTTCTGAGGCTTTGGTGATCTTGGCAGGTAAGTTTGCTGGTTTTTTCGTTGAGTTTAAGATCAGAGGATTTAAGGAAAACTCAAGAGGATGTGTTCTCAGTTTATTAAGGAAGACTCACAGGGCAATTTTTCTTATGGAATGGCTATGATTTACTCCATTTGGGGCTTGTCCATTTCGGAAATAAAATCCAGACACGGCCCTGCCCTGGGCTGGGAGCTAAGAATTGATACTTCTGAAACAAAAACCATGATGATGTTGTTATCAGGTTCCTAACTTGGAGTCAAACTACCAAGGCCTGGCCTCCAACCATCTGCTAGAGGAGGCTAGCATGACTGACTGGGACCACAGCTAATGTCAGTCCAGTCCTAGTGCTCATTGCTCTAGGCTGTCTCTTTGCCTATGTGAATGTGTATAACTGGCCAGTATGCCAGGTTGTAAGTAGAAATAAAAATTAAATATGATTTCTCTCAAGTACAGATTTAGCACAAAAAGATCAATAGTGCTTTTCCTGAATTGTGGTATAAGTCCCCTTTATTATCAGAGACCTTTGACGAACCAAAATAAAATGCTCTTTCAATTGTGTTGAAAAAGCACTATGAATAGGAATTTGAAATCTATGTGCATCCATAGCAGAGCAAGAGTTCTAGAAAATGTATATCACAGAGTATTCTAGAAAAGAAGAAACAGCCCCCAAACACAGCAAATGATGTCTTTCTTAAATGTGTAAACTGCCTTTCTATCTAATCCTTAATAGCTAGATGACTGAGGTCAACTTAGAACAGAAATATTTTATTTATAATCTAAAAAATAGCAAATAAATTAATATCAAAATCACCTCCCTGTTTTTACTTTTGGTCAGGTCAAAAGGGCTGGGGTTGTAGCTCAGTGGTAGAGAGCTTGCCTAGCACGGGTGGGGCACTGGGTTCGATCCTCAGCACCACATAAAAATAAATAAACAAAATAAAGGTATTGTGTCCATCTACAACTAAAAAAAAATTTTTTTAAAAGTTAGGGCAGAGTGACATTATCAATTATTTCATGCAGTATTGCAACTTCTTCAGAAATGGAAATGACCCCTTCATTAAGTAGAGAATTATTTCCTTTTTTCTGAAAGGTTTTTTTAATTCTGAAAATAATATTGTCTTATTGCATAAGAAATCTAACATGAAGGAAAGTAAAGGAAAAGACAAAACTAAATCTCTTATTACTCAGAGGTGTTAAAATTTTTTATATCTCCTGCCAGACTTTTGTCTGTGTATCCATTTTTGTACAAAGACCATGCTATAAATACCATTTTGCGTCTTGCCTTTTTCTCTGAAGTCTAACACGAATCTTTTCCCATGCTTTAGAGGAATACAAATACCTAAGAATTTTTTCAATAAACATAACTCACAAAACATTTGTTATTGTACATTTGGGTTTATATATAAATGTGATTTAAATATATCAACAGTGGGTTAAAATATAGAAGAATGGGATTTTAAAAAAAAACCTTCTGTTATTAATAACTCAAAAGCAGAACAGATTAATTCTCTTTAAAAACCCGTTCTTCAAACCTTAGGATTTCTCATTCAGTCAGAATCATCTGCATTTCATCAGCAGCGTATCACATGGAATTTACACCTACACATCACTTTATTTGCTTTGCCTGACAAAATGAAAAGTATTGGGAATTGTTCAGGGAAATACGCCAACAGAATCTTAGGGGCTCTTGAGTTTTACATATTTTCCCAGTTACACTAATGAAAAGGAATTTTGTTTGAGAACCTGACTCAGAGTGCAGCTGCAGGGCATTTGAATGTGCACTGGGGCTCTGTTGGGCTTCCACGGATTTCCATGAAGAACATTCTAGAAGTTCTCTGAATTGCTCAGAGTAGTTTAATAATAATAATAGTAATAATAATAATAATGAAAAAGCCTAAACTGGCTTGAAATTAGACTGAATTTCACATTAAAGAAAAATCAGAGTAGTTTATAGCACTTCATCTTTGTTTTCTGCAGCATGCCAAATACCTGACTTGAGGTTTTTAATGTTTTACCGCGTCTTTCTGATACAGTGTAAAAATAACCTCTACTGAGTTTTCTAAGATTTTGCCTTTCTGTCTTAGGTAATTGAATATCCGTGAGCTTTCCCTTTATTTGTATTACTTGAAAAATAGAATAAAGGTCTTTAGAAGGAACCAGTACCCACAGGAACTCTGAACTATTTACCTCTGTCAAATGTAATGGGGAACACAACCAAATGGACTATAGGGTTTATTATTAGATAATAAAAGGCTTTTAAAAGACCTTCCAAATCATAAAGATACCTGGAATAAATGATATATACTCATATGCTGTTAAGCATATAGTTTGGGGTTCATGGTTAGGCCATGGCTAATGCCAATAATACTGTTAAATAAGATTCTGAATTTTGAGAATGATTCAAAAGTTTTGTCACTTGCCTCCATATAAGCAATCCCTTTGACCTTTGAGTTAATGATCAACCTATTTTAGAATGTATTCAAATTGTCAGAGGGTACTTTGGCAGATTTTTACTGTAGTTATCAGTAAGTCTTCCGCCTTGGCACGCATGTGGCCCTGTAGGTGAGACAGATCAGATCCCTAATCATAAGCCATCTGAGAAATCACAGACAAATCCTCTAAGAAATGTTGTAGGGAGGACATAGGTTGGGAGCACAACATGCCTGGAAAGGTGGAGGAAGTTCGTAAACAAAAATCACACTTCCATCTCCATCAACAAAGCTCTTTTAGAAACAGAGAAAGACGTGAGATGATTTTGGTGTTCATTCTTTTCGAAATCAACTTGATGATTTGGAATCTGAGCTAAGGATACTGGCAGGAGGGGGGATTAAACCAAATTTTGATATCATATGCAGGCATGAGGTGAAATAAATTTTTTATTGTGGCTCTCCTTTTACTGCTCCCAATAAATACTTCCTACTTTCTGATTTTCCTGAATTGTATTCGTTGGCAAAAAGTTGAGCGGTCCTGTGTTTCTAATTAAGACTTGGATGGCTGGCTGAAGTTCCGAGGAGGTCATCGCTGGGCGTGGCTACTCTTGGCCCTCTCCGCAGCTCTGTGAGCCTGTCCTTGGGAAAGAAAATGTAATCATTCATGGGACACAGCTGAAGTCAACCACTTATTCCTTTGCAAACAATAAGCGCTCAGTAGGTACTTAAACTGCCCCATGGAAGGTACTACATCTTCTTTACAAGCTATCTCAAGATCCTGATGACTCTGGGCTTTGGATTTCATGAGTGTTGTATCAAAGAGTAGAAAGTTGACTCCAGGGATAAGCACCTTTGAGTAACTTTGAGTCTCCTTGCTGACCCCACTCCAAAATGTGCTCTTTAGACAGATGCAGAGGTAGCGAAGATGCCACCATCATGTGGCTTGTGAGATGGAGGTTTATTTTACCATGTAGTATTCTTGCTAGCTCACCACCCACCTCTCCTGCAGTGGTCACTCTCCGTCACAGAGTCCACTGGCTCTCCTTTGTCCTCATGCGATTTCAAACCTCAGTGGCCTGTGACTGCCTCTGTCTTAAACGCTCTCTTCTTTGGCCTTCCTGTTGGGGGTTCTCTTTTTTTTTTTTATCTTACTCCTCCTTTGTTTCCTTTGGTCTTTCTTCTGACCATTTCTTAGGAGATGTACCTAACCATTCTGTCTTCTCCCTTCTCTTGCTCTATTCACTGTTTCTGGGTGACTGTGTGCATTCTGCACCCTAATCTGGGAGTTAATATGAGAGTTATAGTTACCATAGCACAACAGTTACTCTTCCATCAGTAGAAATAACCAGTGAAGTCAGATGGCTGGCCTGTGGGTTAGGACCAGCTCTACTGCTTTCTAGTCAGGTGATCGTGGGCAATTATTCAAACTTTCTGTGCCTGTTTCCTTTTCTATCAAATAGGATACAAATAAAACCATAAATGCAAAGGTCCTTGCCTATTAACCACTCCTAGCCCACTCAATTTTATCTGGCTAACATCTGTTTATCAAGACTCCACCAAGATGTTATTTCCTACAGGGAGCCTTTCCTGGTGTTCCGAATCTAGTTAGATCTTCCTTCCATGTGCACTTTTGATACAGTCTGGTTGCACTATTCCTCATCTTAGTGTTTATCATGTTTATTGGAGTCACTGAGTTATCCAGGCCTCCCATTGGCTGCAAGCCCTGGGAAGCAGAGATGGAGTCCAACTTGTCCATCCCTGATTGTGTTGTAGGAGTGGTCTGAGATAGCTGGGGACCATGGTGGATTGAAGGCATGACTTCCTCTTTGTAGACACTTCACCAGATTTTGTTGATCAGAAAACTGTTATCAGATCTGTTGTGGTTTAGTATCCTACACATCCCAGCTCACACCATCTAACTCAGAAGACCATACTGCAAGTGTTTCAGAATTTTTATTGATGGCTATAAGGTGCTAAGGAATAGTTTTATGGGTCTTACTTTGGGGATGTAATTGGTTCACTTCTTATCATTTAATACTGTGATGTTGTCATAAACATGTGAATATTTGTCTTTTTGGGATGTTGTCAGTAAAAAATCTCCTCCAGAGCAGGGATTTCCTGTTCTCTGTGGGAAGGGTTTTGGACACTCTTGTTCAATGGGAAGAGCTATTGTATGGAAAGGGATTGGGCTTTAGTTGTGGAACTCCAGGAGATAGGAAGCAACAGAAATGCAGATGTCCCTCCTTGAGAACAAAGAACTTTCTTACTAATGAGTTAGAAAGGTAACTTTGCCTTTTTGGTTTCTGGTTTTCTCGTTTGTTCTATGTCTCCTTCTCTTGACTTTACCATAAACCTGGCCTGAGTGCTGAGGGTGGATCACCATGATCCAAGGAACTCCAGAGTTTGGAGAGGTTTGTTTACCAGAGTCCTCTGATCTGGTTCTGGACTTGTAGGTTGGTTATGCATAGTTTGTCTTGGAAATATGACTAAGTTCACTCCCCACCCCCATCAGGATCACACCCACCCCTCTCGGAGAAGGGAAGAGCACAGTCACCATTGGGCTGGTGCAGGCGCTGACCGCCCACCTCCACGTCAACTCCTTTGCCTGTCTGAGGCAGCCTTCCCAAGGACCAACTTTTGGAGTGAAAGGTATTTTATTTCTCAGCTAGTATATTTTTCAGAGCAAAATTGGGGGGAATGTTTAAAAAGAATAGCATACACAGAGAGTAAAACTTTACAGAAGAACTGGTCCATTTTGTCCCTACGTATGCCCTCTGCACCCTGAGTACATAGCAGTTACCCCAGGTTGGTCCTCCTGGCACACAGAGATGCCTAGCAAGCTGCATGGGACAGGGTCTTCAGTGCAGCGCCCCTCGGCCCTGTCGGGCATTCCTCCCTCTTCTGACTCAACTATGACTTGTATGCCAAACTGTTTTGAAAATCTGCTGGTCTCAAGGGTGATTCATCATCCCAGCCCTGTACAGGTCCTTCCCTCTAAACATTGAGAGGCCCCTTAGCTTAGCCCCCAAGTCTCAGCTTATGGGAGCTGTCGTGTAGGGCCTGGGGAGCTCTGGAGACGAACTGGCTGTGCTCAGAGTCACGAAGAAATTCCTCTCTGGCTCTGGCTGGGCTCGTGTCTGGCACATTCCCATTCATTACTCTTTCTTCATTGATTTATCATGAAGTCACTCCTTAGTTCACTTTACAATAGCACTTATTGCAATTACTGTGTGTTCTTGGCAGTTTGAGGTTTTTAACTGTATTATATTTATATTAGTTTTACAAACATTAATAACTCCTAACTCATTAAGTACTGATAACTCATAGAGGGTCATACATTATGTAGTGGAACAAACATTAGGCTTGGAGTGAGGAGGCCAAGGTTTTAATCACAGCTGTGTCTCTCACCGCTGTGTGACCCATCACCAGTGATGACCTCTCTGAGATACATCTGTCAAAGTTTAAAAAGTTTTATGGTACCCAGTTCACCAGGTTGTTGTGAAGCTCAAGTGAGGCAGCCTAGAAAGAATGAGGTAAATTGTCAAATGATATGCATGTGGGTGAGATGAATTTTTTTTTTTGATGTAACAGTTTTAATGCCTAAAGCAACATGATAAGCAACATGACAAATCTCTTCTAGGATTATCTAAAATAAGCTGGCTGAAGTTCATAATTTGTAGATCATTTACAAGTGGCCTTTTAAACAAAAATTTTTACTACTTCAGTGCATGTATGATTTAGATAAATATGGCCACTAGATCCAATAATAAATTAATAAAACTATCCCATATCCTCAAGTATTTTTTTTTTTTTGGTTGTTATTTTGGTGCTGGGGATTCAACCCAGAGTTGCTCTGTTACTAAGCTACACACAGGCCTTTTTTTATTTTTTGAGACAGGATCATTCTAAATTGCTCAGATTGGCCTCAAGCTTGTGATCCTCTTGCCTCAGCCTCCTGAGTTGCTGGGATTATGGTCCTGCGCCATCAATCACTTCTAGCCATAGTACTGACATTTGCTATATATGTGTGTGTGTGTGTGTGTGTGTATACACACACACATGTACACATATACTTTTTTTTTTTTGCTTTACTATTTTACTTTTGCTTTTTAAACAAAGAAATGGAAGTCCTTACATTGCACAGTTTGACACCATCCAAATTTTGTTTTACTCGTGTTGAGCTTGCACAGAGCAGGTACGCTTCCCAAATCCTGTTGTGATTTCATGTTGGGCATAGATGCCTACCTATTTGATTGGGAGCTGTGTGCCTGGGGCTCTATCCGGGCTGTCCAACTGTATTTGCAGACTCACTAAATGCCACTTTGTTGTTTAGGAGGAGCTGCAGGTGGAGGCTATGCGCAGGTCATCCCCATGGAGGAGGTAAGCCCATGGATCACTATTTTCTTCCTGACAGCTCAGCATCTGCTTCATGAAGCAGCCCACAGTCCTTCATCCACAATCCACAGCCTGAAGACTCAACAAACTAAAAGCATTAGCATAGCTCATGTGTTGGCAGAACCTCCCATTGTCTTTTGGGAGCCCTGTGTGGGTTTTGTGCAGGTCACTTTGTGTGCATGTTCATGTTTTGCTGATTCGTGCATTTTCCTATAGCGGTGCGTGCTGGCCCACTGCCTGGTTGAGGGATCTTATATATAAATTTTACAAGCGCCATACTGCCTTTCTAGATTCCAAGAGATTCTAAATCCCAATACCTGTGTAGACTTGAGAGTTCTAGACAAGAGAATATTGACCTGTCCCTCCATTGGTCATTTGCTATACCACCAAAGTTGGGAAGACTTGGGTGCTCGCTTCTGCCCATTAAGACTCCAAAATAAAGTGTTTGCAGAGGACAAGGGACGAAAAAGAGACAGTGGTGTCAGTTCTTATTTTCCTGAGAACCCTTTCTCCATCCTGCGTAGCCTCCCTTGTCCCCTGGACCTAACCCATGTTCCATCTCAGCACTTCCGCTCTCTGCATCAACCTCACGGTTAAGGTCCTAGTACTTTTCCCAATCCCCAATCTGAGCAGGTCGCTGTCCTGCCTGCCCATCTCTCCTGATCAACATGAAGGTCTAGTAGACTGCTACTTCTGCCTCACCATCTGCAGCGTCCCCCACCCTCCCCACACACACCTATTCCAAGCTCCTTGCAGACTCCTTTCCTGTTTTCTCTTATTGTACTTTTGGGGGGTAGGGGTGAGGACTTAACCCAGGACTTCATGAACGCTGAACACATGCTGTACCACTGAGCTGCACCCTCAGTCCCCTGTTTTGCCTTGATTCCAAGACTTGCCCCATGCTTGGAACATTCTTCCCTTCCTTTTCCACCCTTGCTACCCAAGGAGTTTTGCTTCTTGAATTTCTGCTTCTTTGAGTTGGAGGCCTCTCTTGAGGTGTCAGGTTCCAGTACTTAGCACAGTGCCCAGCAATAGTGGGTGCTCATTAGGAAGTATTTTTTTTTTATTTTGTTGAAGGAATAGAAGTATTTACCCATGGAGGCCTGAGTGTTAGGGAAGTTAGAGAAACTTTGGAAAAACTCTCAAGTATAAGGGGTGGGAATGACAGAGAGTCGTCCAAGGCATTGCTGAGAAAAACAGCCCAAGCCTCACATCCGAACGGGAGAGAATACTATGGACAAAGCCAGGAGGATCCAGAGCCAGGAGGCGAGGCTGGAAATGGAGTATAAGGAATATACCCAGGGAAGTGACTCAAGATTTAGCCAGCAAACAGGGGAAGGATGTGATGTCCCACTGTTTTAAGACATTCATTACATGGCTTGGAGCACACAGTCAGACAGTTTGTCCCTGAGAGCAGAACACCCCTGTGTCTTCTCCATCTCTGTATTTGCAGCTCTGAGCACAGTGCCTGACGATTATTGCTTGTTGATACTGAACACCATGCTCACACAGTATATACCGGAAGAAATGTCACCAATAGACCAATGGGGGAAATGTTAGAATAAATTCCAGGTGGACTGAGAAAATGAAAGTGAAAATAGGAAGACTTGAAGGGTGCAAAGGGGCAGCCTCGTCAAGAGTGAGGAAAGGTATCCAGGTAGCAGGAACTCTAGTGGAAAAGTCCTGAGACAGGAAAGGGCTTGGCCTGTTCAGAGAACTGGAGGACACTAGTGTGGCTGCAGCCCCATGGCCAGGGTGGGTGGAGGGAGATGAGGCAGAAGAGTGGACAGGTGCCACCCTTTTCAGTTCTTAGCCAAAAGGCTGGGTTTTATTTAAGTGTCATGGTCGGCCTCGGAGAGATCCTCCCTGAATCCTAACGGGATGCAGATTGAGCTTTACAAAAATCACTCTGGCCTCTGTGCAAAGAGTTAACTGATGAAGCCCAGTGTGCATACTGTGGGAATAGTCCAGGGGGGAGATGGTGGTTGCTTGGCCCAGGACAGTGGCCATGAGGGTAGACAAAAGGATAGTGATTGAAGATTTGTTTGCTAATATTTGTAGGACTGGATGTGGGGATGAGACGAGGGGAGAATTGAAGGATAATGTCCAGGGTGCTGGGTTGAGCATATCAATAGAACCTTTTGTTGAAGTGGATGGAGAAGGGGGAGGACTGTGTTGGCAGGGTCCGTGGTGAAAGAGAGCCATCCAGAGGGAAGAGTCCTCTGGGGTCCTTGGAGACACCCGAGAGGATATCAAGTAGACAGCTGGAAACAAAACTGAAACCCCAGTTGTAGAACAGCCAAAGGGTTCAAGAAAAATGTCAGGAGATAAATAGTAACTAACCAATGGGTGTTCATCTGCACTAATAACCAGAAACATCTGCATTAAAATCACTATCAGTTACCACTTCACTTCTCAAGTTGACAGAGCTGCGTTTTTCAAAGCAGCATTCATACCAAATTTTGGCAGAGATAGATTGAAATACACTCTCCGACACTGCTGGGAAGTGAATATTGATAAAACTTGTGGAAAAGAGTTGGAAATACGTATCAAGTACCTTAAAAACATTCATGTCCTTTGCCCAAATAAGTTCATTTTTAGTTTATCCAAAGGAAGAATTGGATGTGCATACAAAGATTTAATTTTAAAACTTTATCTGCTATGTGTGGTGGAGCATACCTGTAATCCCAGCAACTTGGGAGGCTGAAGCAGAAGGATCACAAGTTCAAGACCAGCTTCAGCCACTTAGTGAGGCCCTAAGTGACTTAGCAAGACCATGTCTCAAATTAAAAATTTTAAAAAGGCTGGGTAGATAGCTTAGTGGTAAATTGCCCCTGGTTCCTATTCTCAGTACCAAAACAAAAAACTCCGTCTAGTTCATAACATTAAAAAATTGGGACAAACTTAAATATTTAAAAATAGAATATCAAATTAATTATATATTTTGAAAACTATGATGTAAAAATGCTAGTAACGTTAACACTAAATATAAAAGCTAAGACATAAACTATTATGGAACTATCATAAGTTATAAAATAAAAATGTAACAAGAAATATGAATTTTTTTTTTTTTTGGTACCGGAGGTTGAACTCAGGGGTATTCAACCACTGAGCCACATCCCCAGCCCTATTTTGTGTTTTATGTAGAGACAGGGTCTCACTGAGTTGCTTAGCAAGCACCTCGCCATTGCTGAGGCTGGCTTTGAACTCACGATTCTCCTGTCTCAGCCTCCCAAAGTGCTGGGATTACAAGCGTGAGCCACCGCGCCCGGCTAGAAATATGAATTTTTAACCTTCCAACAGATTAAAGAAATGCATCTTAAAACAGAATACCACCTTTTTCCACTATTACTTTTTTTAGTCTAAAGGTGTAACTTTTTTCCTAAAGTAACTGATCTGTGTTTTGCAGTTAAAACTTTCAAAAAGAATTTTTCTTACATTATCAGAATCCTTTAACTCCTAGAAATATATTGCTTATTAATAATTAATTTCCTTAAAAGAAAAACTATTTGCATGTATTCTTTAGAGTTATTGCATTTTTTTTTTTTTTTGGCAAAAGTGAAAATTTTGAAAGCAATTTACATATCCAGGCATAGGAGACTAAAATTTTTGATGCATCTACTTGATTATACAGCCTTTATAAACTACACAAACAGGATTATTATAGAATGCAGGAATATTCCTTATCCAAAATGCCTGGGGCCAGAAGAATTTCCAATTTCAGATTTGTTTAATTTTTTAAATTTTCAAATATACATAATGAGATACCTTGGGAATGGGACCCAAGTCTAAACATGAAATTTATTTATGTTTTATATATACCTTGTACATGTAACCTGAACATAATTTGATATGATGTTTTCAATAATTTTGTATATGAAACAAAGTTTCATAGCATATTTTCTAGTTGGCAATGTTGTGGTGTACTCAAAAAGTATTCCATTTTGGAGCATTCTGAATTTCAGATATTTGGATTAGGGATGCTCAACCTCTAATAACTTTTTTTAAAACAAGGTTCCAAATTACAAATATGCTGATTATACAGATAATGATCATGTGTGAATGTGGGACTAGAAGGAAAATAGCAAAATTCATAGAGCTGTGAGGTGACATGCCTTCTTTCTTAAACTTTCTATAATGTTTTATATTCTGTTGTTTATACCTCGTCATTCCACTGTATAATTGACGTAGTACAGTTTTTTATATAATAAAGCAATGCATAAAGAAAAGAGAAAAGAAAGAAACCAAAATAAGGAAAGCTATCAATAAGTCCATCAGAATGTTTCACCTTTAACCTGAGGGTAGAAGAGTTCGTGATGAGAGAGACTGTTCAAGCACTTTTTGTGTCACGTGGAAGACCTTGACCTTGATTTTCTGATTTAGGTCATCATGGATTCCGCTTGTTATAAAGATACATAGTTAAGGGACTGGGATTGTGGCTCAGTAGTAGAGCACTTGGCTCATATGCATGAGGCACTGAGTTCGATCCTCAGCACCACATAAAAAAATAAATAAAATAAAGATATTGTGTCCATCTACAACTAAAAAAATATTTTAAAAAAAGATACATTGTTAACACATCATTGTATTTATTCAGGCAGTCCTTGAATGCTGCAATGTTTGTTTGAAACAGATAGATGTTCTGTTTCATTTATAGTTCAACCTGCACTTGACTGGGGACATCCACGCCATTACTGCTGCCAATAACTTGCTGGCCGCTGCCATTGACACAAGGATTTTGCATGAAAACACTCAAACCGATAAGGTAGGAAGGATTCCTTATTAATCCATTTTGGGGATTTGATCCTTATTCCTGGATCCTTTAGGAATTGTGGAAAGATTTCTAGTTTGTAAACTCTCCAAAATTTTATTCAGCATTCTGTGAATTTTATATATGTCCTCATTTCCAAGACAGCGGCTGTACTTTGGTCAGATTCTCAAATGGGTTTCTGACCACTGCCAAGTTGTTGGGTGAATTGCATTATGTTGTACTTTTTAAACCAAATATCATTTGAGATAAGTTTTTAGTTCTAAAGTAACCATTGGGCCGATTCTCTTCATTCTGGCCACAGATCTAGTCTCTGGTCTATACCAAGGAGAAGATTGGTCACCTACCTTTTTTAGGGCTAATATTACATGCAGTTATCTTAGCTGTGTTGTGAAAGAGTCAGAGACCCTTGCTGGGCTTCACATACATGCAGTCCAAGAGCTAAACACACACCTGAAAAGGACGGGGTACCAGGTCCTAATTCCTTAACACACACAGGGCATGGATTAGAGGAGTGCTTTTTGGCATGTTTTGCAATAAAACATCTGACTTTCTTCAAGAAAAGTAATTCCTTGGTACTCTTTGCAACACAATCAAGATAAATATTGGCTGGGCACATTGGCACACACCTGTAATCCCGGTAGCTCCAGAGGCTGAGTCAGGAGGATCATGAGTTCAAAGCCAGCCTCAGCAATTTAGCAAAGTCCTAAGCAACTTAGTGAGACCTTGTCTCTAAATAAAATATGAAATAGAGCTGGGCATGTGGCTCAATGGTTGAGTGCCCCTGAGTTCAATCCCTGGTACCCCCCCACAAAAAAAGATATATATTAATTTGACAGTCATAAGTCTATAGATCAAGAATTATGTTTATGCAAGCTATTTGCAATGTGCATTATTTCAGATTTAATTAATTTTTATTAAAGCGACAGAATTTAAGTATATGATTTATGTTGTTCCCCAAATTTTAATAGAGCCTGTAATCTAAATAGTTTGGTTATAACTGTCCTGAACTTGTGAAATGCCCAAGTACATGGTCAACCCTTAAACTTTGTGGAGTTGTGTTTGTCAATTTATTTTATAGGCTCTGTATAACCGTCTGGTCCCTTCAGTGAATGGTGTCAGAGAATTTTCAGAAATTCAACTTGCTCGACTGAAGGTAAGTTTCCAGTTAGAGGTGGTTTAAAAAGAAAATATCCTAGAAACACATTAGAAGGATTGCCAAAGCCAGAAATGTTGAACTTGACTCGATTTTGGTTTTCAGATACTCTTTTGGGTATTACACTCTAAAGAGACTGAATAATATAGCAGACAGTGCAGAATTAGAAGCCTGAAACCTGGATCCTGCACCTCAATCCAGGTGAACAAGTACATTTTTAGGACTCGGTTTCTTCACATGTAAAGTGAGAAGACTGCTTCACTAATCTACAAGTACCCTAGTCACACTAACAAACTGCATTTTGATGTGTCTTTTTCCAAAGAGAATTATTCTTATAGTATTGTCAAATTTCTGAGAAATGACAAAATAGCCTTGAAAATTCATCTATCTCAGGTTTTGTTGCAGCAAAATATTCCACTTGCACTTGAGAAAGCCATCTTAATTCTTAACCGTGGTATTTTCTTCCTAATGCTGATAGCTGCCTCTCTGCTGCTACTCACGTTGCTTCCCCTTTCACGTTTCAAAAACTAGAAAATAACCCTTCATGGTATAATCCATAACCATTGGTTGGTATTAAATGGTTTTTTAAATTCCCCATCTTGCTTCTTACTCAGCCAAGTTCACTCTGTTGAGAGTTAAGAGCAATTCCATGCTCAGCAGCTATAACACATCTGTTTCTGTGATTCTTTTAATATATATATACTTCTTCATTAAAGGCCACTTACTTAGGATATTTTCTTTGCAAGAAAATAGATGCATTAAAATTTTAATTGTTTTTCTCAGTGAATTAGAAATAACTTGTTTTGAATCAAATTCTCGGCATAAACTTTAGCTTTTGGTATTTGTATTTGGAAAGAACAACTAATGAACTAAAGCCTCTGTTATGGGGACAGCCATCTGTGTCCCTTCAGAGCTTGGTAGACAGTGGCCTCGTAGAGCAGCCCAGAGAGGCTCTGGTGAAACAGCCAGCAACGAGCCCCAGAGTTCATGGTGAATTGCTGACTTCACTGCATTTTCAGATCTGCCTTTGAAGGGTATGATACTGATTTTCAGTGCCTTGTACTTGGAAAAGATATTTGACCTCAGGCATTTATTTGTATGAATTGGCCCAACCTACATTTTACTCAAAGTATAGTTTTTTAAAAGGTTTAGCATGGAAAGAATAAAGCAAGAGGCCTGACCTTTGGCTCTCTATTCCTTCTCGAACTTATCACGTATTTTTCCTCTTAATCATTAGAAGCTGGGGATAAATAAGACTGACCCAGGCACACTGACAGAAGAGGAAATGAGTAAATTTGCCCGTCTCGACATTGACCCCAGCACCATCACATGGCAGAGAGGTAGGTGCCAGGGTTACAGCAGAATGCCAAAGGCCAGGTTGGGAGAATATGTTCCAACTAACTCTTTGATTAATGTCATAAATGTGCATGTTTATGCCTTCCCATTATCTTCCGAGCCTGGGCTTTATAATCCCACCATTTATTTTCCTTACTGTTATTTTCCCTCCATCTTCCCTCCTCTTTGCCTCACACTTAAACTACCTGCTGCCTGAGCTCCATCCCATCCACTCCCACCCATTTAAAATTTTCAAGGAAAATTAATTTTCTCTTTTGTCTCTCTCCTCCTTGGCCTCTATCTCTGATTAAAAAAAAAAAATTAAAACCATATCTCCTCTTGTTTGTCCTTTTACTTCTTTGCCACCCTCTCTGAGCAACTTTGTAATTTGCATTTTCATCTGCTAGGTGCTTCCTACCATTTACTAGGTCTTCCTCTGGTGCTTCAAATGCAGCACAGGTAGACTCCAGGGGCTGCCTCCTGCCTCCCTGCCTCCCTGCCTCCCTCTCAGCTGTGATGTCCTCCCTCCTCCCACTCTGCCCCCTGTATCTTCATAGTTACCATGAGATACAAAGTGGGAGAAAGCACTAAACACTGATTCAGGCCTCAGATGTGTTTCTCCATCCTTCCACTGCCCTGCTGCATGGCCTTGAGCAAGTGACATGTGTCCTGGGCCTCAGGTTCTTGGAGATAGAAGTGGAGATGATCAGCTGTGTATATTCCTAGGAAGGTGACAGTCATACCTGATGGGCCCTTGGGACTGCAGACACGTTGGATGACATGTGTTCCCGATCCTTCCTGTATTGTCCTCCTCAGACTGGCCCCTCCTTTTTCCTGTTTCTATCCACTTTCACAACAGATTTATCAAATGCCAGATTTCTGACAGTTACCTTCTAATACATTATCTTTCTTCCACTTGCATCCCCTCGTTCCGTAGGTTCATATTGACAGAGACACTGACCCATCACTTCCTTGATCACTTCCTTCCAGTGGCTCCTACCACCCCATGTTATAAAGCCCCTGTTGCACAACTTGGCCTTCAGGACAGGACCTCCACAGCGTGGCTCCTTGGCCTTTGCTCCTGTCTGCTCTCCAGTGAGGAGTGTCTGCCCTTGTCCTTTTGCCATCCCTTGCTCAGGCATCTTCACCTCATTTCCCTGCCCTTCCAAGTCCAGTCCAGGTCTCACCCATCATGAAGCTGTACTCCAGGGAGTCCATTAGCCAGGCCAGTAAGAACTGAGTGTTTTCCCATGGACCAGCCTTGGCTCTACCAAGTGTGAACGGCACATCTTTAAGCATACGACCCACTCAGTTTTCTCATCTTTAAAATAGAATGCAACTCGACTAGCTTGTCTGCAGTGCCTGGAAGCAGAGGGTTTTAGATTTCAGAATTTTTTAATAATATTTGCATAAACATGATGAAGTATATTGGAGATGGTACCCAAGTCTAAAGAAGATATTCATTTGTTTCAACACCACATACACATAACGTGAAGGTCATTCTATACAATATTTTAAATAACTTGGTGCATGAAACATGTTTCATGGTGAGCAATTGTCCACTTGTGGTTTCGTGTTGACACTCAAATACGGATTATGGAGCATTGTGGATTTTTGGATTAGAGGTGCTCTGTGTGTGGTGGCACCAGCCTCCATGTGGAGAGGCAACATGGAAATGAGGGTGTGCTTTGCCAACTTGAAAATACAGCTCAAATGGCCATTGGACAACACTGTGGTTGTGTTAGGCAACTTTTCTGGGGTCTTTGTCTCCCAAACTAACCTAAAATATCCTTGGAAACTATTAATGATCTATTTTTGTTTTAAAATAATAACATTCAGAGATTTTGAAAATGTGCCAAATGAATAAGAAACATCACCTCACTAGAGGAATAACACTGCTATTTGTAATTTTTGGTGCATGTTTTTTGTTTTGTTTTGTTTTGTTTTGGGTACAAACAAAAGGTTTCAATCTAGGAATTGAACCCAGGAGTGCTTTATCACTGAGCCACATCCCCAGTCCCCCCGCTTTTTGTTTTTCTTTTGAGACAGGGTATCGCTAATTTGCTGAGGCTGGCTTTGAACTTGCAATCCTCCTGCCTCAGCCTCCTGAGCCACTGGGATTACAGGCATTTGCCACCACACCCAGAGGTGCATCTGTTTTTCTGTATATAGTTCTGTTATCATCTAGGTATATACATTTTATATTCACCTAGTTTCATTCATGCCCTAAACATTTTCTATTTTGTCAACCCTTTGTTTAATGGTCCTTTTACTTTCTTTTTTTTTTTTTTTTTTCATGATGTTGGGCATCAAACCTAGGGCCTCATGCATGCAAAACCCACACTGTACCCCTGAGCTACATTCCCAGCTCCTGCAGCAGTCTTTGTGGGTGAACCACAACTTCCTTAAACATGCCTCTCAAAGAGACCAACAGCATTTTTAACAACCAAAGTGAATACCAGCATTTTATTAGGCAGCCTACTTGTTTGAAAAAATTTTTATAATTAGGAGGATTAATTGTTAAGATGCCATTATGTTTAAATGTGTAAAACTTTTTGGGAGGTTTACTGGTAAAAGAAAAGTCATGCTGATGGAAAATAGTATATTTTGAACTAGGAATGTGGATATGCCGAAGAGAGAAATTTCTACACAGCTGCTTGGAGCTCCAGCCAAGGCAGACATCAGAAATAGTGGCTCAGCTGAGGTGTTGAAGAGAAAAGCCACATCACCTCTTACACCCAGGGCCAGGATGCGATTGGATTCTCTCTGAGGAGGCAGACAGGGCTGAAGTGTTCTGTGGTTACAAATGGATGTTAATGGAAGTGACAACTTAAAAAAATTATTTTTAAAGAAACCACTAAAATTATTTTACTGTTCAGGGCACTAAGTGAAGAAAACTGTATTGCAATGGGCAAGCCACTTGAGTTAGAGGAATTTGAACTGACATTTGAT
This sequence comes from Xerus rutilus, assembly GCA_028644305.1. Lineage (NCBI taxonomy): Eukaryota > Metazoa > Chordata > Mammalia > Rodentia > Sciuridae > Xerus > Xerus rutilus. The sequence continues at coordinate 13,118,449 of CM053406.1, read as the reverse complement.
AAGTAGTTTTGTTCTGGTCATCATAAACTAATATGAGAAATAGGATTCTTACATATGAATTGAGGACATTACTGGTAGGGTTTTCTGGCTGACATCTGGAAGTAATGTTGTCCTCATGATAGATTAGATACTTTGGATAACTGGAGGGGGCGCTAGGGTCCCTAGTGGAGATGGAAAAACACCTCAGGTGAAATGAATGTCAAACCAATTAGTGGTCACTCCTTCCTTTCAACCTGGCTACAAATGCTGATTGTTTCATCCTGTACCTTATACAGAAGCTTAAAGTTCTCATGTGGTGAGTAACAGGTTAGAACCAGAAATCATAGACTTTTCCAGAAACAACATAAGCAGAAGAAAATGTAGATATTGAGCCATTATTGTTCCCAGAGGACCAAGAGCAGGACTTTGCATGGTTGGGCAGACTGGAGCCCCTGACTCTTTGAGCACCCATGCCCCCCAAGGGGAGTCAAAAGCTTACATCCTCCCCCACCTCCCTCACATGCTCATCTCCCAGCCATGGCTAAAGCCCACCAGTTTCCTTCATCCTCTGAGTCCACCTCAAGTTCTGGCTGTTTCCCAGCACTGCCCCAGTGACGTGGTAGGGAATCGATGATCTGCTTTCCCAGGAAGCCAAAGCAGTGAGTCTGTCCCAAGTGGGGAACACAGGACAAGTCAGGGTTAGCCCCCTGAAGGGCTCAAGGACTATCTAGAGCAAAGAAGGAAACAAAAAAGCCACCACTGTGGCCCCACCCTGCCCCTCCCGCACTCCTTCTGGTCCTCTCTGTATCTCCCTTGTAGGAAGCTCCTTCCATCAGGCTGACATCCTCTGACCTTTGGGTCCCTGGACAGCCAGCACAGGACTGGGTGCAGAACAGGCTCTCAGTGCCTGCTCCAGAGAGGAACAAATAGGTTGCTATTCCACCCACAGTTCTGTCATTTAGAGGCCAAGAATTACGTATTGCCGACTTAGGGCTGCTGTCTGCTCTCTGTCTTCCTGTGGGTTGGAATTAAGCCTTTATGGTTCTTTTAGGAGTCACTGATACTTTCACACCTTTCCCTATTTACCAGAGTCGTGGTGGATTGTGAGATGCCCTACCTGGGCCATGTAAAAAGCACAGGCAGACCGTGGCTGCCATGGATCATAGTTGGTCTTGCTAACCTTTTGCTTGTTTTTACTAAACAAAGAACATCTGAATTTCCATGTTGACTTCAAATAAATTTGGTAAGAAGATCATTTCAATCTTATGCCAACATTGCATAGCTGCATGTTGGGAAAGATGTTTTTACTTTATACAACTGTGCTGTGTGCATCTTGGGGATAAAAAGCATTAGCTAGTGATAATATTGAGAAGTAGTCCTTTCACTTTTAGATGTTCTGCTTATGTCTTTAAAAATCACAAAGGAGGTTTATATGCATTGGAGTGTGAGTTACAGTGTGTCTGAGTGTGTGTGTGAGAGACAGGCTGAACAGTGGCAGCTGGCTTGGGGAACATCAAAGGCAGGCAGGGCAGGAGGCCCACTAGTGCTTTCTGTGCCAAAGAAAGATTAACATTCTTTATCTGCAGATGAAGTTCCGAGTACACCTACATAATTTCTGTCACCATTTTTGCCTGTGCCATGTTAACACATTTAGTAAATTGGCTTCCCATCTTAACCACATTGCATCAAATAAATCCCTAGTGATGACATCATCTGCACTCTGAACCTCATCCTTAACAAAAACTCTGTGCCCATTAAATAACAACTCCACTCTGCCCTGGGACCTGTTCTGTGCTGGATCTCCATGAGTTTCCCTTTCTGGCTGTCTCAGGTGGAGTCATAAGGTATTCACCCTTCCAGGTCTGGCTTCCTGCATTGCCCCTTTCCTTGCTATCTAATTAGGGCGTCCTAGCCCACCCCACCTCTTCCTATCACCTCCTTTACCATGCGCTATATGTCTTGTTCATTTGATCTCCCGTCCTGACACTTGCTTGGCATCACCGTAGGTGGCCGATGCACACTTTTGTGTGTGTATGGTGCTGGGGATTGAACCCAGGGCTTTGTGCATGCGAGGCAAGCACTCTACCAACTGAGCTATATCCCCGGCCCCAGTTCACATTTTTTGATTGAACAAGTAATCTGTTCTCTTTCAGTATTGGATACCAATGACCGGTTTCTACGAAAAATAACCATTGGGCAGGCCAGCACAGAGAAGGGATATTCCCGGGAGGTAGGTGGCGCTGTCTTCCAGGAAGTGGCCTTGTTTGGATCAATTGCAATTTGTTCCCACCATCTCTGCTTTTCTGCCTCTTCCCTTCCCCTCTCATCCACCCTGTGGTGGCAGTGGCTCTCCCGCTGTTTCAAGGTGCAGGACTGAGAGAGCCTTGGGGGATAGAAAGCTGCCCTGTTCCCTCACCATTCTCTTCCTGGGTGTTTTCAGATGTGTTTCTGGCAAGAGCCACTCAGGGTGTCCTTTGAATATAAGTTCTTACATGTTTTATGGGAAACTCACCCATTACATCTGCATCACCACAGAAAAATGAAAATCTCAGACACTTGAATTTCATAAACCAAAGAACAAACACCTAATTATTGGGCTTAATAGCCCAATGAGTTTTTCAAAGGAGAATGGCTTATCACTCAAACACAGGGAATGTGGGAGAAAAATGATGAGGTCTGCCCTCCTTTTAATGGGTCTCTGATGTGGGTCATTGGCACTTAGGGAATATAAATTCATTCCATAATTTCTTAGCCAGGTGCTACTAGTAGGCCTCTAAGTTTTTTTTTTATAATAAACGTTATATTATTGGATAGTTTTAGGTTTATTTGTCTTTACACATTGTATTAGTGGGGAGGAGGGAAATAACTTTTATTGTAATAACAAGTCCTTGTACCCAATAGACTTTGGGACCTTTTGAAATATTTTGAAATAAAAAAAAGCAAATATGAGGATTGGATGGAAAAGACAAACTAAGTCCATACATCTTCCCTCCTCCAAATCCCAGAACTTGGACACAGATTTCAAACAGCCAGACATCTTTAGTTGCTGTAGATAATGAAACATCGCTGGCATAGAATGCAGAAACTCTAAAGAAGAGATAATTTTGACATAATTAAAAATGAAAATGAAAATCTCCAACATAAAAAAGTGACACATACAAAAACATTGAATGACAGTGAAGGCCTGGAGGGGATCTTTGCAACACACCTGACAGAGATCAATGTGCTGAACAAAAAGAACGCTTGGCAGCAAGAGGCAGATTCTGCCGTTATAACCAGGTCTTCCCTGGCCACCTGTGCAGGTCCCCAAGGCCCCTCTCTCCTTTCCCTGCTGGACTTACATCCTTACATACACCTGCTTATCTTGTTTTTCTCAGCATCTCCTGCTACAGTGGGAGCTTCATGAGGACAAGGACTTTGCCTTTGGTTGCCTTCCCTTCTCTTGGGTCAGAACTTGGTTACACAGTAGTAATAGCAGGTGTTCAGTAAGTATTTGTTAAGCACATAGATAGAATACAGATACAGAAACAAAATGCCAACATGAACAAGGCATCTATAAAACTGCAAATGGAAGTAACAGTGAAGTGCTACCCATCTACCAGCTTTCCAAAACATAAATAGTTCATACTAGATGTTCATGAGGATGCAAGGAAATTGAGTCTTTGTACAGTGTTAGTGAGAGTAGAAGTTGGCAAAGCCTTTTGAGAAGATCATTAGTTAGTATTAAATGTTGAAATGATCCAATAGTTACCACTTAATGACCAAGATTATTTTGGAAGAGAAGGAGAAGGAATATGTGCTTCTGTGCCAAAAAAGGAAAAGTAAAGAAAGAAAAGAAAAACAAAGATAAAAACAAACTCTAAGGATATAAATTGAAGCCTCACTTGTAATGATGAAAATTTGAAACAACGCCAAGGTCCATCAGCGGGACATTTATTAATATATTTAGCACATCCTCAGTACCACACGTACACGCAGGCGTTCAGCATAACGTGTAGGTGGACTGACATAAACAGAGCTCTCATGCTGCTTGTGAAGTGCAAGCTTCTGAACGCTTAAACATTTTTAAAAATTCAAAGGAAAATACAGGTAATGTAATCCATATTATGTTAAGAAAAAAGCCACCATCCGTGCTTATACACACACATACACACACACTATGTGGCATCTAAAATGGGAAGATGTACCCCAGCCACGGGTTCTTGTGGCCTCTGAAAAAAGGATTAGGAAAGAAAGGAGCAGTAACGAGGTTGTTCTCTTTTGCTCTGCAGATTTTTCTACTGTTTGCTTGGGCCCAGGAGAGGTGGAGGATGAACAGCAACTGTGATTTGAGTGTGTACTTGTGTGCCTGATATTGACAGGCCCCTTACATACTTCAGCACATTCAGTTTATAAATCTGATTTACCAGTGAGAAAAGTGGGGTTGTTAACTGAATTGCCCAAGGTTATATCTCACATTGCTTTATGTGTATTTTTACGCAAAAAATTATATTTAAGAGATGTAGCTGCATTTTTTAAAACCACAAGACTACGAAGAATTATTTTATGTCAATAAAGGTAGATCTACGTCATCTTTTTTTTCTTGCTTTTTTTGGGGGGCGGAGTACCAGCACCAACTACTGCACCACATCCCTAGCCTTTTTGTTTTTTATCTTGAGACAGGGTCTCACTAAGTTGCTTAGGGCCTCACTAAGTTGCTGAGGCTGGCCTCAAGCTTGCAATCCTCCTGCCTCAGCATCCTGGTCTGCTGAGATCACAGACGTGTGCCAGTGCGCCTGGTTACATCATCATTTTAATGGTTATATAACATCTCATCTATAAATGTTCCATAGTTGATTCAACCAGTTCTCTGCTAATGGACATGTGGGGTATTTACAATGTTGGATGATCCTAAATAAGCTATAGTGAAAATAATGTGCATAGCACCCATCCTCCACAATGTGCATGGTACAGTTAATAAAGTGAATTAGTATTATTTAAATTGGCCCAATTTGCTTCTATATTTTTTCTGTACTGCTCAAGTTGCAAAATTTTGAAATTGCAACATGAAATGAAAAACTTGTATACATATTATAAATTCTATTTATACAGTTAATATTGCAAGATATTCCCAGCTCATGTTTTATATAGAAAAATCTCGATATCTTAGTCATTTTCTTATATGCATGGCTTATAATATAATGGTGGTATAAACAGTCCTAGATTTCATACAATGAAAAATCAATTGTGTTTGGAATTTGTTCTAATGAGAAAGTAATAATTTAGTATAGTTGTATTTGACTTTCAGGGAATATTTTTTGGACTGAGTTGGTGACTAATGCAATCTTAACCAGGAAGGAGTCAGAAAGCTCCTTATTTTCTTCATTTCCTCACTTGTCAGTGGCGGAAATGGGTAATAAAGTACTTCCTAAGGCAACCTCACCAGGGCATGGCCATTTTCTCTGTGTTAGCTTGAACTTGTCTGGCTCACATTCCCCTTGGGAAGAAGAGAATTAAGCTGGAACTTGATGTGGTTTTGTCCAAAGAAACTTTCCTAGTGGCGGAGTCATGAGGAGGCGGCACACTTCCTCTGGTCCCTTTTAGTTCCCTTGGACTTCATACAACCTGGAGTTAGAGCCGAGAGGGGAACAGGAAGTCCTTGCTCCCTAGCTTTGCTGCTGCTACAAGCAATACCGTACCCCCCTTTGACAACTCTGCTGAGCTCCAACTCTGGGAAACTAGTCTCCCATGCACGAAGCCAGAGGCACCCTCTGGCTTATCTTCTGTTCTTCATCTCTTTGCTAAAAAGACAAATGCAGCCTCCTTGACAGCAGAGGAGTAGCCAGTAGCTGTTGGTTAATTCAGTCAGCCTGCATTGAGCGCCTTACCAGGTTTCACATAGTGTCCTGCCTGCTGGGGATTCAGCAGTGAACCCTCCTATGTGGTCCCTGCCTTCATAGCACTTCAGCCTCATGGTGGAGACACAGAGTAGACAGATAATGACTTTAAAACTTAATTTCAAGTCTGAGTACAATAGCCAACCATATGGTGCCGTGAGTGGGTCTAATGGGCCCCACCCATCAAACCCTACTAACAGCACAGTGACAGCATGGTCACGCCAGGGAGGCCACCCTAAATAGCACCAAGCACAAGACTTTGCACACACAAAGTACACAGCACTTTATACACTCAGAAGACTGCATGTGAGTGTGGCCACCGAGGATAGCCCCCAGCCTGCTGAAGTCCAGTGCCCTGTGAACACGGCCGTCTCGATGGCTCTGCAGCTGACCACTACCTTTGCTTTGGCCTGTTTAGGCGCAGTTTGACATCGCAGTAGCCAGCGAGATCATGGCAGTGCTGGCCCTGACTGACAGCCTTAGGGACATGAAGGAGCGGCTAGGGAGAATGGTGGTGGCCAGTGACAAAAACGGGCAGCCTGTGACAGCAGACGACTTGGTGAGTACGATTCAGAGGCTCCAGAGAGCTCGCTGTTCATCTGAAGAATGGACATTCTTCCCCATGGCAACGTGTGATGGGGGGCAGAGAGGTTCTGCACCTGGGTTATTGATCTCCCGGCCTTGAAGTGCTCTCCTGAGTATTTATCACGTGACCGAACCTGACTACAACCAAAACACATCAAATTTACTTCAGAAGCTTCTTGCCATTTTGGCAAATCCTGATCCCAGCTTCTGCCTGGGATAGAGTGAGGTCATTCCCCAGCAGTTGCCGTCTTTTAGAAAAAGTACAATACTTTTTCTGCCTTTTAAAATGGGGGGCAAATCACCTTTCCAAGGCCTAGTAGTAAGTGGTTCTGCAGTGGGAAGATAAAGTTAAGATTGGCACATTTTCTGCACCAGCCTGCTCCCCAGCTTGTTGCTGCTGGGCTTTGGGTTTGGGTTTCATGTTACACAGGGACATCTCGGCTCACTCAGGCTTACTCTTCTGACCCCTCTGCTGAGTAGAGGAAAGCTCTCCGGGTGTGGGGACACACCGCTGGCTCCTAGTGCTTGCTCAAGTTTGCCACTCCTTTTCTCCTTTTCTCCTTTTCCCACTGCCCATGTGAACCCCAGCAGTGCCGCAGCTGTTCCATGTGCCTGCATCTGCCTCCCAGGGTGCAGGATGGCCCAGACCTGTCCACACCGTTCCTAGACATTGAAGCTTCCCCACGTATGGAGTCATATGTCAGTAGTAGTTTAAAAATTAATCCTTAAATAACATTTCTTTTTCTTTTTTGGTACTGGAGATTGAACTCAGGGGCACTGGACCACTGAGCCACATCCCCAACCCTATTTTGTGTTTTATGTAGAGACAGGGTCTCACTGAGTTGCTTAGCGCCTCGCCATTGCTGAGGCTGGCTTTGAACTCACAATTCTCCTGTCTCAGCCTCCCTAAGTGCTGGGATTACAGGCTTGTGCCACTGCTCCTGGCTCTTAAATAGCATTTCTTTAATTTATTTTCAAGAATGCTAAAATACGTCAGATTCAGCACAAATACAAAATTTATTCTTTCACATTTCTTTTGTGTATATTGTTTGCAAAAAGTACTTAATTTCTTCAAATTGTGCTTCATCCAGTTCAAGCATTTGATGGTTGGTCATTGGTAGAAAACCAAGGGTGGAGTTAAGGAGCTACTGAAGTTTCTTCCAGATCTTTGATTCTGAGATACCCTGGAAGAGTATGTCCAGGATCTCCCTACTGGACACAGGATATGGAAGGCCCGTAGAAGGGTCAGCCTCCTTCCTCCCTTAGTCTCTTGATCTGGATTGATTGGACTGTCAAGTACAAGACTGGATTGTGTACACGGAAGTAGGCAAACTACTGCTCTTGTTCTGCCTGTTCCAAAAAGAAGACAAATGTCTTTGAGCCCTTGCTGCCCTTCACAGATAGTCATCTTCCTGTATTCGTAATGGCTAGTTACATTTCTTGCAATGTGTATTTCCATGGTGAGGTAGAAAATGGATTGGTTTCTTATAAATCTTAAATGATAATTATGAAAACAGAAATTGATCACATGAGAAAAACAATATCTTTGGTGATATATGTAGAGGGAGACAGTACTGTACTTTGGAGTGGTGCAGATTCTCTAGATTCTGGCACCTCTGTGTTACATCAGGGGACGTTGTGAAATGTGCTGTGTGTTCTCAGGCACTGTTCCTGGCAAGGAGTGGCGCCGTTTTTTTCCTTCAGTACTATTTTACTAGGCCTTTGCTCACGCAGTTGCCTCACCCAATAACTGCTGCCCGGTGTGTTACAAACAGCAACATGCTGCCCAGGGTCTTTAGCAAGGAGAGAAGGGATTTTTTTCTGGAAAAAGAAAGAAATGGTGGCATCTTTTAAAATAAAATTGTAGGCTGGTGACATTCTTGGGTACTTTTTCCACTAATTCTCAGGCTTCATGCCTGGTCAGCTTCCTTCCATCTAAAGGGGCCTGGAAGGGAAGCCTAGGGGCGGAAGGAGGCAGCCTTCCTTTATATAAAGGTGGCATCAGCTTCACTCTAGAGAGGGGCATACCCATGTGGAACCCTTCAGATATGAGCCAGGAACCTTTCAGGGGCACCACTGAGTGCCTTCTGTGGGTCAGGGTTTAGAGGGCGTCACTCAGCCACATCCTTTAGCCATTTCCCTTGACTTCTCCTGTTCCCACTGCGTAATAGCCTTGCTCCAGTTCTTCGGGCAATAGTAGAGCCTTTGGTGATGAAAATATAATATGCCTAAACCGCAGAAAACACTTGGAGCCGGACTGAGAGTCTTTCACGTGGGGAGCCTCTTGAATGCCATCAAGGAAGATTTTAGAAGAGCAAAGACTGCTGTGTCCCCACACTCTTCAGGTCTTGGATTGGCTGCCACCATTCTTGGCTCTGGTTGGGGAGAGGTGGACAGAAGCTGCAGTGCCCTGTCCCCCACAGCCCAGAGGTGAGGGCAGCCTCAGGATGCTCACCTAGGAAGCAGGCTGGGGAGGAACGGCCAAGAGAGTCAACACTGCCTGATGATCTTTTGTCAGTAATCTAAATGCTTTTCTCTCTCCTGTAGGGGGTGACAGGTGCTTTGACAGTTTTGATGAAAGATGCAATAAAACCAAATCTGATGCAGACCCTTGAAGTAAGTGATTTTCTTTTCATAGTAACTGTTTGTAGCATTTGCCTTAATTGGACTGCCTGTATGTCACTGTGGAACATGAGCATTGCCAGCCACCATGAGCCAGGCAAGGAGCCTCCAAAGAACTTCTTGGTCACTTGGAAAAAAAAGATAAAAGTGAACTTACAGATTCTTAGATATGATTCAAGTCTTGACTGAATGGGTCAGAGTAGAAACTTAGAAAGTTGATATCTGTCTTATTTTTCAAAAGGTTGTACAGCTGCATTTACATGATATTTTCTGTTTTGCCTTTGTTTTTTGTTGTTGTGGTGGTGGTGGTTTGTTTTTTTTTTTTTTTTTTTTTCCTTAATTTCATCCTTCATAATCACTGGGTTTGGGATTTTGTGGTTTGCTTGCTTATTTTTTTCTGAAAGAATAGTAAATGCTGAGAAGTGTTTTCTAGGAAAGGGTACTTTTATGAGATACAGCTTTTATGAGATACAGCTTTTGTAGTCTTGTACAAAAACATAGAACTGAATTTTTTGTCCTGTCTTTACCAAATTTTTTTCCTCATGAGAACATCTCTTTGAATCTAGTTTTCCAGTCGCAGTCAGACTCATTTGGTTTAGCAATTATCTAATTCCTTCCTCCTAGCTAATTAGACCCCAGGGTTGGAATCCAAACAAGGAGGCAGCGCGCAGGTCAGGTTGATCAGAAGATGAGCACAAGGGTGGGGTCGAGGTGGGAGACCTTGTGGTACGGGTAAGTGTTTTCATAGACAGCTTTCTCTGGGAGAAAAATCTCTTTTGTATCATTTGCCAGTCGCCATGGTGGGAATTCGATTGCTGGCTCCTTGCAGATGTCACTGGGCTTGGAGTTGGGAGAAAATTTGCCTCATCAGTAGTGCAGATAGGGTATTTGTTTTCAAGCTACTGTGGAAAAGGGAGGTGGAGGTGACCAGAGGGCAAGAATGTTGGGGGTCACAGAGGAGACCCATCCATTCATTCAGCTGATATGAAGCCGAGTTTGAGTGGATGCTCTGCTATTTGCAGCTGTGACCTGGGGCAAGTTATTTAATATCTCACCCTGTTTTCTTCCATGGACAATGGTGGTAGGAGCAACAACTAAACAGACAGGGTTATTGTGAAGATGAAATATTTATTTAGCACATAACATGGACCTGTTCTTAGCAGGTCCTCAAGTCACAGCAGGGAGCAACACAAAGTACCTGCCCTCAGAGCCTCCGCCTTGGTGGGCAGGCAGACAGTAGACCCAGGAGGGGACACCTGGCCTATGAGTTGGGCTGAAGAAGAGACATCAGAGCAAATGAAGGGGCAGGGTGCTGTGGGATGTGTACCTGTACACCTGCCTGCCCAAAGTAACACCTGGACAGAGATATGGGCAACCCCAGGGAGCAGGTACCTGTGCCTTATGGAAGAGCACTGGGGACCCAGGCTGACCCTTAGCACAGAGGAGCTTCCTTGGGTGGGAATGCACTTCGGAATCTGCAGGGCTTGGACAGAGAGAGCCTGGATCCGGTTATGGCAGAAATGGTGGAACCAGACAGAGCAGGAAGGTGCCAAGTGAGGCTGTGGCTCAGAGCACAGAAGCACCTTTTCAGCAAGTGCCTTCAGCCCTGGATGAATGCAGAGTACAATCTGCAGGTGCTGAGGCCCCTCCCCGCCAAGCCTGAGTCCTCCCTCCCTCTCTCCTGATCCTCTCAGCAGCATGCACACATGCTCTGCAGTGGGCTGTTTGAAAACCTAGCAAAACCATCCCAGAGCCTCCTACAACCCTGTGTCCTTATCCAGCTAAGAGACATCTAAGAGCCTCTTTCTTGGGAGCTTCCACTTTGCCTGACTTCAGTTTCCACCTTTCCTCATGACTTTTGTCGAGGTCACGTCTCCCTTCTTCTGACCAAATCTTCCTATCTCTGTCTTTTTCTTAACTGACTCTCAGCAAGGTTGACCCAGCTGGCCATGTCTTCCTTCTGAAGTACTCAGGTCTCTGGCTCCTGGACCAGTGGCTTCTCTTCTATCTCCTTTTCTGACTCCTCTGCCCATTCCTGAGCTTTTGAGGACCTGACTCTTGTTCTGAATCTGCTGAACCTGGAATTTTTAGACCTATAGGGATAGTTGCGAAGAGCCACGTGGGTGGGAAAAATACCTTTCAAACTCTGGTAGAAAATTGGACTTTTGATTCTCAGTGTTTTAGTTAGCTTTGCATCACTGCGATCAAAAGACCTGACAAGAACAACTCAGAGGAGGAGAAGTTTATTTTGGCTCACAGTTTCAGAGGTTCAGTCCATGGTCAAGTAACTCCATAGCTTTGGGCCTGAGGTCATTCAGGTAACAGCAGAAGGGTGTGATGGAGGGAAACAGCTCAGGACATGGTAACCAGGAAGGAGAGAGAGAGAACACTCCGCTTACCAGGGACAAAATATAAACCCCAAAGGCACACCCCCACTGACCTACTTCCTTTAACTACACTCTGCCTGCCTACATTACCACTCAGTTAATACATGTCAGTGGATTAATCCATTGATTAGGTTATCGTGCTCATAATCTAATCATTTCACCTCTGAACCTTCTTGCATTATCTCACTCATGAGCTTTTGGGGGATATTTCATATCTATACCATAACATTGGACCCCGGCCCCCAAAAGCACAAGCCCATCTCATAGTGCAGAAGACATTTAGTTCATTTCCAAGAGTCCTCATAGTCTTAAGAGTTCCAACATTGCCCAGAAGTCCAAATCCAAAATCTCATCTGAGACTGAAGGCAAACTCTTAGATGTTTTCCACCTAGAAAGATCAAAAGCAAGTTACATATGTCTAATATGTAATGGCACAGAGTAAACATTGGCATTCCACAAGGGAGAAATAGGGGCACAGAAGGAAAGAATGGGGCCCAAGCTAGAACAAAATCCAGGCAGGCAAACAAGTTCTGTGGCTCCAGGTCCAGCATCTGAGGCACATGGCATGATGTTGCCTACAAAAGACATGTGCAGCTCTGTCTCTGTGGCCCTGCCATGCAGCCCGCATGGCCTCTCTCTTGGCCTGTTGCTGCTTGACTTCTGTGACTTTCCTCTGCAGCAGTCCCTCGGCGCTGGCATCTCTCATCTTAGGAGTCTCCACTGAAGCTTTGTCTTCCTTCTCACATCTTTGTGCATCTCCCTCAGGGGCTGCTGGCAGGGATTCCAACCCTGCCACACTTTGGCCTCCCAAGCCTTCCTTGGTAATCTTGGTGGAAGCCTCCGTGACCCCCTAACCTCAGCATCCTGCATTCCTGCAGAAGCAGCACCACGTGGTTGGGATAATCTCCAGTGCTCATTGTTGAACACGCTTGATTGTTAGTCTCATAGCAGTTCATAGGGCCACCTCTCCACAGGCTGCCAGGAGATGAGTAGTTCTCAGTTCTGGCTGCACCTCAGAAACTCCTGGAAGATTTAAAGATGCTGATCAATGCCACGATCCACCCCAGACCAAGTGAGCCAGATATCTGTGGGGTAGATCTAGGTATCCACGTGAGCCTCACAGAGAGCCAGGCTAAGAACCCTTTCAAAGACTTAACAGAATTTCCCATGGGTTAGCTGTGTGCACTCTTGACAAAAATACCCACATGCTCAAGTGCGCTGTTCAGTATGGTAGCCAGTCAGGCTGCACGTGGTAATTTCAACCTGAATTAAAATTTAAAAAATGAACTCTTCAGTTCTTTAGTCATTTTAGCCACATTTCTACTTATGCATTCATTTATTTAGGAAAATTTTTCACCAGCTGCATTTTAAATGCTCAGTAGCCTCGTGTGGCTTGTGGCTATAGTATTTGACGTGTGCAGAGAGAATTTCTGGCATTGCAGAACGTTCCTTTGGATAGTGTTCTGTGAGAGCTCTAGTAAGCAACCAGCTAATTGAAGTGTCAATCTTATGAAATGTTTGGAAAGTCACTTATGGAGATAGCTCATAATTTCATCATCGTGAAAAGCCAAGATAGCTCCTCCATTACTCTTCTAAGTGTTTTGCATAGAAAACAAAATACTGAATTCAAAATATTTTTATACCTTTGAATTAGGCATAGATTGTTTTAGACCCTGAATTAAACTCAAAGTACTATATTTTATAGCCACATCCATCATTGAATGTATATGTATCCCTGGGTGTGAATGTCTAACAATTCTGTTTTAATAATTTTTCCATTCAGACTCTATACTGGGAGTTTCAGAACCAGAGCCTTAGTCTTGATTTAATCATTAATCTCTTGTGTGTCCTTGAAGAATTCTCTTAGCCTCTCTGGGCCTTTAGTTTCTCATGTGAAGAGGAGGTTAGCCTCTCCTTGCTTATGCTCACACATTATCTGGTTTTATGGTTTCTAGCTAAAACTACATTTATTTATATAAAACTATAGCATTTTTTTTGTAAAGTAAAGAACAGAAGGGTGGTTCCCAGGGACTGAAGGGTGAGAGGGAGTAGGAACATCTTGGCCACAGTGTACAAAGTCACAGTCAGATGGGAGGAATAAGTTCTCAGGATCTGTTGCACAGCAAGGTGACCATAGTTCATAATAATGCATTATGTTTTTCAAAATTGCCCAAAGAATAGGTTTTATATGTGCTCACTACCAAAAATAAGATAGACATGTGAGGTGATGGATATGTGATTAGCTTGATAGAATCTAGATTTGCTCACTGTTCTTTACTATGAGAAATAGCTGAGATGATCAACATATAAAGACACAAGGCCAGTTTGGACTCACAGTTTTGAAGGTTTCAGTCTATGATGTCAGTTTGCCCTGCGGTTTTTTGGGCCTGTGGGGAGACAGCACACTACGGTGGGAGTCCAGGGCAGAGCAGAGCTGCTCACCTCATGGTCAGAACTCAGAGAGAGGCCACGGTCCCCTCCAAGGAGACTCTACCCATGACTTAAAACTTCCCAGTAGGCCCCAAGAGTGCCAAGTTGGACACCAAGCCCTTAACCCGTGGTCCTTAGGGGTGCTTTCCAAAGCCAAACTATAGCATTGTTCTACTAGGTATATTAAAATATCACACTGTGCCCCATAAAGACATAAAATTGCTGTAAATTAAAAATAAAATTTTTAAATAAAAATGCTTTTGCAATTTTGTAGATTAGTTATGTAACTTAGAAAATAAGAAAGATTCAATAGGATAAAAGTACTTTCCTGTTACAAGTTGCATTGGATCTGGTTGGAGTGGTCTTCCCAGGAAAAGTCACATTTATGCTGATTCAGTCATACCCTGTCATCTGTGTCCCCTGGAGACCAAGAGTCTAGTGCTTCTCAGATAGATGGCTGTGGTGAGGTTGCAATCTGTAGAGTGAGGTCAGCTGCCCATGCAGGGATGGAGCCTGTGACCTTTTCCTTGTTGAACTCGGCCAATTCCTCTAGCTGACCATAGGCAGCCATGTGCTCAGACAAGCACAGATAGGAGGTGATAGAGACTTTAGGGTCTTTATAAAAATGCATTCTTCAGAGCACTTAAAGGTTTTATTAGTTGAGCACAGTGGCACACAACTATAATCCCAGTCTCAGGAGGCTTAGGCACGAGGATCCCAAATTCAAGGCCAACACAGGCAATTTAAACGAGATCCTGTCTCAAAAATAAAATGGGCTGGGGAGATAGCTCCGTGATAGAATATTGCTGAGTTCAATCCCCAGTACCATGCCTGCACACACACATACACACACACACACACACACACACACACACAAAGAAGAATAAAAAAGAAAAGAAAGTTTATCTAGATAAAAGTGAGCAATTATGGATTGTTAGAAAGGTGGAGACGTCAGCAGTAAGCATACATACTTACCCATAACCTGTACACCTGGATTTTATAATCCTGGCTTTGTTTCACATACGTTGCTGTGAGCTTCGTGGGGCCCTATCTCATTCTCCCTCCTGGGAACTTCAGGAGGAAAAATAAATAGAGAAATAGGGAATCACTTAGTGGCTTTGAGAAACTCTCTTTTATTCTCAGAGATGATTTTTCTCTCACTGACCTTCTTCCTGCTTTTGTTCAGTGTGCTCATCTTTGAACCCTGTTCTGCCAACAGTCTGTCATGGTTCATGGGAATTTTCCATGGCTCCCAACCCCCCAGCCTCCCGCATCGCTCCCTGCCTTCCCCGGTGTCAGCAGAGGGGCAGCCTGTATTTTCACAGGTGGAGTGAAGCCTCCACATGCACAGACCACAACAGCCCTGGCTGGGCTCAGAATAAAACCCAAACACTTTAATGCACGAGGATAAATTTTTCCTTAGATAAGGCTACTAAAGTCTCTTTTTATCAATAAAAGAAAATAAAACCATTTAAAATGAATATATTGACAGATTTTGTTTAAAGAATTAAAATCTAAAATCTTGGTGAAACCCTTATCTTTTTTATTATCTTTTTTACTCTAACATTTTACTATGAGTTCAATTTTTCTTTATTTTTGTTATCTTAGTAATTACCACATTTCAAACATAGATCATTAAACAGTGAGAAAGGTTTAAAGAGAATTTTTAAGAATCCAAAAACAACTTTATTATGAAAATAAAAGCAGCCCATTAATTGGAAAAAAAATTTTTTTAAGCTTCTTACTCCATCAGAGTTTTATTCTAATATTCTTTCGGAAAATACAATGTAGAGCCATGTGAATAAGGTAGATAGTTTATTACCTGGTCACTGAGACAGCTAACAGTCACTTATCAAAATTATAGTAGGAAATGGCTGTATTATAGCTTTCTGTCCCTGGTTCAGCATTAAATATACAGTAACTCTGTTCTAGAATACATTAGAAATTTGGTCTTTTGAGTGAATCAGAATGTTTAACTTATTTTTGGAAGATTTTGTGCATTGATGACACAGTATAAATAAAAACAGAATGACTTAAGTCATTAAAATACTCAACAGTCTGTCCCACCTTGTATGCCCCCATTTCCCATTTTTACATTTGTCTCTGGGGTCTTACCTTGTTCTCCTCTGCAGGGGACTCCCGTGTTTGTGCATGCCGGCCCCTTTGCTAACATCGCTCACGGCAACTCTTCAGTGTTAGCTGACAAAATTGCCTTGAAACTGGTTGGTAAAGAAGGATTTGTAGGTAAGTTGTACAGTTTTTTCAATTTTCTTGTACAATGTTGGTGACATGTAAAAGATACCAAGCTTACTGATGTGAAATATGTCCTTGTAGACCCACTTTTTATAGTGGTCTATATTAGAAAAGCCCACAGGTCTGGCCTATACTAGTAAAACTACATCATGGGTGAACTGGTTCTGAAGTCTCATACGTGTGCATTTGAATATACACTCTAACACTTGTCACTTGAGTGACCTTAGGCACATTGTAAATAACAATGAGCCCAAATTTTCTCATGGTGCTAGCAGTATTTTATCAAATTCATAGGGTCAGATGGATGCCTAAATAACCTCTTAGTTTCCATAATAACCCTCTGAAGTTTGATGGAAACTTAATGAGGTGATCGAGTTATCCAACAAATGTTTGCTGAGAACCCACCAGATACAAAGCATGCTGCTCAGAGCTGGGATCCAGTGGTGAGCAAAGCAGACTTGGCCCCTGCCCTCAGAGTGTGCTGTCTAACAGGAGGAAATGCTCATTAACTGAGAACCATTGTCAATAGTAGTAGTGGGATAAATAAATTGAAATCGGTTTTCTTTTCCTGGAATCCTGGTGTGTTTTTGTGACCTAACAATGGGAAGATGCCTAAGCAGTAGCCTTGGGAGTTTGATCCAGGAAGGCTGCAGACTTTTCTGTCTACAAGGGGCACCTGCCATAGAGTTTGTCCAGCCAGTGCCAGCCCCAGACTCAACCATGATAGTAAGGCTGTGAGAAAGCAAAAGAAACAGGACCTATGGACAAGCACCTGAATTTGACATATGAGGGATTAACTGGCAAGTTTTCATATGCCAGCTACTAAGTCTCCTTCACCACATACGTGACCTTGGTGGAGTACAGCAGTTGCTTCATTCACACTTAACCGGCAGCCTTGTCTCAAACTCAAAAGAGAGGTATTTTACTAGAAAAAAACTCTGCTGGACAGAAGAACCTAACGTTGCACTTGTATGCTTCGACATCACTAAGTTCATGCAGGGTCGAGACTTGTTTTAAGAATTCTTTCTAGATAGGAAGTCAAGATCAAGTGAGATTTATGTAAGTCCATTCCTCAAAGGTCTGCATAATATAGCAATCATACTGCTTCAGTACCAAGTCCACCGCTGAAGTGGCTAGACGTGCTGTCTAAATGGATTTGCTCGATTGATCACGTATAATTGTAGAGCTAATGGACCAAGAAGCTGAGGAGGGGCAGCCCTGAGAAGCTGGGCACTAAGTGAAGCTGTGGTTCTGATGCATCGACTGCAAATAAAAGAGCTTGTAGTAGCAAGCACTCTAGGCCGTGCTGACCGAGCTCTTCTCTGTCAGTGCTAACTTTGTCAAACACATATTTATAGAATACGTATCATCATGGCAAAATATCTTGGAAGGTACCTGAGGATGTATGCAGAGCATGCTAGCTCTTTGTGTGACCTTGGCAAGCCATTGATTCTGGGTGTGTTTCTTATGTACGTTCATATCTGCAAAATGAGAAGTTGGACCTGATGAGTTGATAAGGGTGGGCGGCCAAGGACCCAGAGTTAAAAGCTATGGGATTCGGCTGGGTGTGGTGGTGTATACCTGTGATCTCAGCAACAAAGAGGATTGACAGGTCAAGGCCAGCCTCAGCAATTTAGTGAGACCCTGTCTCAAAATTTAAAGATAAAGAAACAAATAAAATGGACTGAGGATGTATCTTAGTGGTAAAGCCCTCCTGATTTCAATCCCCACTACCAAAAAAAAAAAAAAGAGTATGGGATCAGAGCTCCCACTCCTAGTGTGACTCTTGAAGCAACTAATTTTACTTCCCTAGGCTCAGTTTCCTCTTTTGATAAAAAGAGAGCACTGACATTACAATATTTTAATAAGTAATATCCAGTGAGAAAGTCATTTGTAAAACGGGACTATGTGAATGTTCTAAATAGGAAGTCAAGATGAAGTGAAATTTATGTAAGTCCAATGTCAGCAACAATGCTAGTTATTTCCTTGATCCCTTCTCATGTAAGAGGCTGTAAGTGGGAGAGATTTTAGTGCCAGTAAACTTGTCCAAGGACTTAGAATCTGAACTCCAGAGTCAGAGTACCTGGCTCAGCAACTTCCAAGTCTTATAAACTTAGGTAAGTTAACCTTTCTGTGTCTCAGTTTCCTTATCTGTGCAATGGGGGGATTTGCTTCATAGGTTTAAATACCTAGTCTCCACATAGCACCCCATAACTCGTGGCTACTCCTCATTATAACTGTTTTCTCCATTTTTATTTATTCGGGGAGGACAATGGTTTTATTTTAATTGTAAATTATACATCTCATAAATTCACTTTATTCTTAACCATTTTTAAATGTGCACTTCTGTGCACATTTGTGCGTTCACATTATTGAACAGGTGATCTCCAGAACTCTTTTCCTCTTACAAACCTGAATCCTGTGCCTGGTAGACATCCCCCATTCTTCTTCCTCCCCATTCCCTCCTCCTTCCTGTCTCAATTTTGCTGCCTCCTGTCCATGCTAGGAACCGGTAGAGTCCAGTTCTGACCTTTTGTCTTAAAGTTCCCTTGTAAGTTTGAAAAGAACCTAGTGCTGGGGGCGTGGCCCTCCTGCCTTCAATCCCCAGTGCCAAAAGTAGAAAAGACGGGGTTTCATTTTATGGTCAGATTCTACATCGTTCATTTATTTTTCCATTCTTGCAAGATTCTTTGAATAAAATTTCTTTACCTGGAGTGCCTTCAGTTTATCTCTTGAATAGAGGCAAGTGGGTCCCATTTAGATTGCTAACATGCTTATTAAATATGAAATTCATCCGAAGGTATTTATGACATGAGAAGAAGAAATCGGCACTTGTCAGGATAATGGAAACAGTGGTTTTGCAGCCTGACTCAGTAGAAGCAGTATATTATGGTAGTAAGTTTTTAGAATTGATTTGCAGAAGAAAATACAAAACAAATGTCAAATAATTGCCAAATTTTCTTTTTTCCCCTTTATTGTGATAAAGTAACAAGACTTTTAGATGAGAGGCCTAGCTTCTATTTATTTTTCTCCATGGGTATTTAGGATCTTAACTATTAGAGTTCAGGGCCCTCTCTGGTCCCACCTCTCTGCCTCCCCTCTGAAATTACTCACCATCCTGAATTTTGTGTATTGAGGACATTCCGATTTCTAACTGCTGCAACCTTACACATATTCTTCTGTGTGTATCAAGTATTTCATAAGATACAATAAAAAAACTAGGTACCTATAACTTTTATAATCTGATATTTCAAAACTTCAGGGGAACTACATTAGAATAATATTTTGGGCTCATTCTGATGCTAATATAATTTATTGGTCATTTTCTACTCTAATGCAATAAGAATCTGGATAATGGAGATGTTTGCTTCAGAGCTGCTAAGCATATTAGGTTGCAGGCTCCAGTCACTTGGGTTTGAATTACTCTTGGCCATGTGCTATCTATGACCTTGGTTTGGTCACATAACAAAACCTCAGTCTCTCCCATACCTACCTGATGTGCTTTGGTGCTGGAAAAAGCCTGGACCCTGGCACACACTGTACAGATGGATGCCAGCTACCATTGCACTTCAGGTTACAAAGGAGCAGTACTTCCCAGGTGAACCTTCACAGATACCTACTCTTTCAAGTAAATGTCACTACATGCAAAATTTTTTTAAACCTCTTTTGCAGTGCTAGATATTGAACCCAGGGTCTCACAGGCTAAGCAAGCACTCTATTACTAAACTACACCCCCAGCCACCCCGCCTTTTTTTTTAATGAAACTCATGCAATAATCAGATGAATGACTATAGAAAATACTACTAACGCTATTGTTGGAGTGTCCTCATGCAGAGGCATCTAGGACCATTTTCTACAGAGGTGATCTGAGAAACCTGAGAGACTCTGACTATTATGAAAACCTACCTTCAAGATGGGGAATCCTAAAAATCCTCATTAAAAATGTTTCCTGGTGGGCTGGGGTTATGGCGCAGTGGTAGCATGCTCGCCTAGCACGCGGGAGGCACTGGGTTCGATCCTCAGCACCACATAAAAATAAAATAAAGATATTCTGTCCGCCTACAACTAAAAAATAAATATTAAAAAAAAAAAAAATGTTTCCTGGTAACCTGGAAGAAAGCAGCTAGCCCTGGAATCTAGCCGATTCGTAGCTACATATTGCATCAGTGCATCTCCATCTTCTAGGCCTTGTATTGCTCTGGTATGCAGAAGAATTAAAAATGTTTAAACATCAAAATTGTTGAGAAACACTGCAAAGAACTTTCAAGTGACATTAAATATTGTGAAAACATATCACCAGGTATGGTGGTGCACGCCTGTAATCTCAGGCTCTGGAGGCTGAGGCAGGAGGATTGCAAGTTCAAAGCAGCCTCAGCAATTTAGTGAGGCCCTAAGCAACTTAGTGAGACACCATCTCAAAAAAAAAAAAAGAGAGAGCTGGGGATGTAGCTCAGTGGTAAATTGCCCCTGAGTTCAATCCTTAGTAACAAAAGAAAAAAAAAAGTAAAAACAATATCATCTTAAATTCAACTGGCATATTTAATACCTCAAATACACTGTTGGTGCCAAAAGAGATGCTAATCAAAATGTTAGAGATTTAATCCTTATCTGAGAAAGACCATCACTGCCAAGGACAGAGAAATTGGAAACTTTTTGAAAAATATAGTAGCTAAGTCATTTAGTGTATGTTACTTTTAACCAATTTTGTTGAGTCCATACATCCCTATAATGTAACATCTAATTATTCCTCTAAATTTATTTACATTAATGAATGCTGATGAATAATGCAGAACTTAATTGGGCAGTTTTTATGAATGCATTTGCCTTACAATTTTTTTTCTTCTTTTTTCCTCCCTAATACTGGGGATTCAACCCAGAGATGCTACATCCCCAGCTCTTTTCATTTTTTATTTTGAAACAGAACCTCACTAAGTTGCCCAGCTGGCCTCAGACTTGTGATCCTCCTGCCTCAGCCTCCCTCAGCCTCCCAGGTAGCTGGGATTCCAGGCGTGTGCCATCGTGCTGGGCTGTTTTTCAGCTCCTATCCAATCTCATGAAAAGGCCACATGTATCACAGGCTGACTCCCTGTGGGACTGTCCTATGTGCTGTAAGATGTGTAGCACCCCTGGCCCCACCTGTCAAATGGCCATCACTCTTCTCAATCCCTGAGACCACCAGCTGTGCCCCCACAGGTGGTACCCCCTGCTTGGAGATGTGACAACCCTTGCATGCCCCAGTTCTCCCATCTGTAAAGCTGCACAAAACACTGTGACCTAACAGAAAGGCATTGTGTAGATGACAGAAACGGGGCCTCTTAGCATGGATGGCAGTTCCTGCCGTGGCTGCGTCTTTGCTGATAGTAAGGAGTTCTCTTTCCTTCCTTGGGGACTTGCTGTGTCTCGGCGCCTGCTTAGGCTTCACGTGCACTGACTCATTTCTTCATTGTAACAACCCTACGAGGTAGTGACCAGCATGACCCCCTCGTCCCAGGGGAGATGAGTGAGGCATTTGCTCCAACACAAGCAGCCAGGGTCAGGGGGAGCAGGGATTTGAACTCAACCCTCAGCCCCAAACCTGTCTGCTCCTGCTGTGCTAACCACCCCTAGTGTTCCCTTTCATTCCATTCTGTGCTCATGAAGCCCTCTTCATTGCATACAGCAGGCACTAAATAAGTGTGTGATGGAAAACTAATAGTACGCAGCAGGTAACTGAATAACTGATCTGCAGGTAAACGTGTCTCAATCACTACCAGGCTTTTTGTGGTGAACATAAGCATATTTGCCATATGGTTGGTTGAAGCAGTAATTAAATTAATTTAAAGAGTCGTTAAACATAAAAAGTAAAAAAAGTTTTGAAATTTAGGAATGTCTAACCTGACCTTGACCGTTTCTTTATGTACTATAAAATGCAAATTTATTTTCAGTGAGCTATTCGGCCCATCCTTGCTTCTGATTTATGTATACACCAGGCAATGTACTCAGAGTGTTCTGCTTATCGTCGTAAAACGTAGAGTTCAAATAAGATTCTTGTCAAAACATTGTCATGCAGAGATTAGTGCTATGAAAGTTAACATAAAATAATTTTAAAATGTGGTCCCGAGGTTAAACTTGTTTTGAAATTCACAAAACGCATAGGCTTTTTAAGGAATTTTTTTAAAAATCTCTTGCACAATGACTTTTAGCATTATATTGTACGACTGCTATTTTACCCCATCATGGCCAAGAACAGCATGTGTACTGAGAAAGAGTCAAGTTGCCTTATCCCTGTATAAGCTGTAGTTCAGAAAATTACAATTTTGCGAGGTTGTTCCTAAGTTTTTTTGGCACTGCGGTATAATGACAATATTGTGATACTTGTATACAGAATTTTGTAATTCGTAAAGAGAATTTTTAGTAAATAGTATTGGGAAACTAGCCAAAACAGAGTAATGTAGTGGATTTTTTTTTTTTTTTTTTTTTTGTTCCCAGGATTGAACTTAGGGGGACTTAACCACTGAGCCACATCCCCAGCCCTTTTTTGTATTTTATTTAGAGACAGGGTCTCACTGAGTTGCTTAGTGCCTTGCTAAGTTGCTGAGGCTGGCTTTGAACTTGTGATCCTCCTGCCTCAGGCTTTCAAATCGCTGGGATTACAGGCATGCGCCACCACACCTGACTATTTAGTGGATCTGTTGGGGGTCTTATTTACTCTTTTTTTCTCCCTGTCTTTGCAGTGCCAGGGCTTCATGCATGCTAAACAAGCTCTCCACCACTGGGTCATACCCCAGACCTGTTTATTTTGAAACAGGGTCTCTCTAAGTTGCCAAGACTGTCCTTGACCTTGTGATCTTCCTGCTTCAGGCTCCTGGGTAGCCAGTATTAGGTATTATAGACATCTGCCACTGCACCTGCTGTTCACACCCTCTTTGCCTAATGGCAAATGGGAGAAGCAGATTTTTACAGGGCTTTCTGAAACTTCCAAGCCTGCTGCTATTTGCAGCAATAAATGTTGAAATATTTTCACCATTAATAATGCTTTAATACTATTTGTATTGACATTGTGGCAATAAAAAAAAACAACTACCCATTATTTAAAAGAGCTGTGTTAATTACAAAGGACTTGGTTATCTAGTTTACAATAAAGCAGGATGAAAAATAACTTTTGGGAAAGAAGAAATATCAAAGAATGGGATCCTAATCAGAGTAAGTTATACTCCATATATGTATAATATGTCAAAATACTCTCTACTGTCATGTCTATCTAAAAAGAACAAATAAATAAATGATAAACCTCATGCAGTAGAAAATTTTAAATAAAGTTAAAAAGCAGAAATTAACAGTCAGCATCCTCATAAGCAGTATAGTCCTCTGGGCACACCTAATGTATTTAGGGATTTGAGAGGAATACTTACATTCTCTTATTCATTCACTGTTATTCATCATTACTCTTTAAGTCCCAGCCACTGGAACGGAGCAGGCACAATAAAAAAGTATCAGTAGTGGCAAGAAAGAGAAAACTTTCCCGCTGTTTTATATGGTATGATTGTATACCTAGAAAATTCAAAAAAGTCAGCTAAAAATTTATGTTACATGCTAATATCATACAAATTTATTTTACATACTAATTATATACACATTTCATTTGCTACTCGGATACAATGTAAATATGTGAAAGTCGATAGTTTTCCTTCCTATCAGCAATTAACAGATACTTCAATGGGGAAAATAATCCCATTGATTTATGTCCCCCAAACTATAAAATACCTAGGAATTAATTAAACAAGAAATGAACATATAGAAAGAAAAGTCTAAAGTTTTACTGAAAGACAGATACAGCAAAACTTGAATAAGTAATGAGGTATATATCATGATCTTGGGGAGTATTCTGGGAATATTTAGTATTAAACAATCTTCATTTGTTAGGTGAACATCAAATGCTATAAAATTGCTGTGCTGTACTGTGCTGTGTTTACCATCAAAGCTCTGAAGGTATGAGCTAGTTAATAATATTTGTCTAGATTCCAAAATAATAAAATAAAAATCTGCAGGAATATTGACGGATGCTTTACCTAACTTCAGAAAGGAAAACAGGGTAACGTATGTCAAAACAAGGAATGTGCCACAATAACAAAGAGGGTTAGACAAAAAGGACTGGAATTTTAAAGTCACTCGTGAGTGCCCTTAAGTTGATATATATTCCATTAAATGTAGAAAATAATTTGATAAAGATGATTTTTCGAATTAGTTGTGAATGGGTGGATTGCTGATTTCCTGGTGTTAGGACATTTGACAGACTTTTTTTTTTTTCCTTTTGGTGCTGTTGGCCTCAAGCATTCTACAACAAAGCTAAACCCCCAGGCCCTGGCTCATAATCTTACATAAACTTGAGAGTTCTATATCACAGTGTTCTCAAAATAACGATATGTTACACTTTAGTGTAAAAATTAAAACATAAAACTTCAAGAAAAAGGCCAAACATGTATTTTTTTGTGTGACATCAGGCTGTTAAAATGAATAAATAATGTAACAGGGAAAAAAATGTTCATGATATAAAAAGAAAAAATTAAGTTGCTTTAAAAACAATTTGTAACATTTCCAGTTTTTGAAAGTAATGCTGTGTATCTGTACATGCAAAGAAAATATTCAATGTATATCAAATGATTCCTTTTATTTCCCTGTGGGGAATGGGATCATACTTCCATTTTATGTAGTCTGGTATTCTGAAATTTTTAGTTAAGTATGTATTTTTTGGAATATTCTAAAAAACAATTGATTGGGAAAATCTGCTGTAATTTAACACACACACACAGAAAGCAATGCTGTCTATCATGTGCCTAGAACGAACAATGAGCATAGGTGGGAAGTGTTGGGGGGTTCTGGGGTGGTTTTGTATTTCGAGAGGTGGGGAGGTGAGTATTATCCTTAGTGAGGTCATATTTTGGAGTGGAATATAATAAATGTTCATCTGAAAAATTATGCTTTCAATTACCGGTGGAGATAGATTGACAGTATTCTTAGGTCCAGTCCAGTAAGACTCTCCTGAGATGGCATTTGAGCAAGCCATGCAGAATGGTTAAGATATAATCCAGTGAAGGAAGACAAGGGGGGGAAGATTGGTCTGAGTTCAGAGAAGCACGGATAGTTCTGTTAGCTCAGAGATAGGGCAGAGAAGACAGATTGGAATCCAAGAGTCAGCGTCTTTAAAATTCACGGAGGAGAGTGCGTACGGTTTCCAGTCCACAAGGACTTCCTGAATGGTTTTGCAGATGAGTTATTGTTACTAGGACTCCACTTTAAGACGGCATTTCTTTCCAACTCCCGTTCCCCATCAAATGAATCATTCCACCTTCCTGAAGCAGAGTAACGGGAAGGAGAGGCCACAGTGCTGTCAAAGGGCTGCCTTCCCAGGTAAGGACTCCATACCAGTTAGGGACATTCATAGTGTACAACCAGCAGTGCCACTTCTGGGAACAGCCACAAGGCCAGAGGCTCAGGCAGGAGAAGCAAAAGTCCAAGTCCTACTTCAGCAATTTAGTGAGGCTTGGTCTCAAAATAAAATACAAAACAAAAGCTGGGGATGCAGCTCAGTGATAGTAGCACTTGCCTAACATGCGGGAGGCCCTAGGTTCAGTGCCCGGCACCCCACTCCCACCCCAAGAAATACAGAGCAGCAAAGCATTTGGTGGCATTGTGTCTACAGGTGTTCTTCCCATGTCCCGATGGACTCATTTGTAAGCTGAGGATAGCGTAAGTTGAAAATGCATTTCAAGCCAGTCACGGTGGCGCACACCTGTAATCACAGCACTTTGGGAGGTTGAGACAAGAGAATCGTGAGTTCAAAGCCAGCCTCAGCAACAGCGAGGCACTGAGCAACTCAGTGGACCCTGTCTCTACATAAAACACAAAATAGGGGTAGGGATGTGGCTCAGTGGTCAAGTACCCCTGAGTTCAATCCTTGGTACCAAAAAAACCAGTAAATGCATTTCATATACCTGTCCTTCTCAGCACCTACCTGAGCCACACAGCATGCTGTGGAGTGTCACCTATTTCTCCTCTAGTCACAGGGCTGACTGGGAGCTCTAGCTCACTTCTGGCCCAGCATCGTGAGACAGGATCACACTGCATATCACTAGCCTGGGAAAGGATAAAAATTCAAAAAAAAATATAGTTTCTGCTGAATGCAGGTGCTGTTGCAGCACCGTGAAGTTGAACAATGATTTCAAACTCCAAGTTGGGGACCATCTGTGAGTGCAGTACCGTATTCTACTTATGCATGTACATGTATGTACAAAAAGCATGCAGACATGTTCAGGATAAGCGTTAATGTCCTAAGAGCTGTGACTTGGGAAGAAGGGAGGGAACTAGAAGAAGGACCCAGGCAGGAACATGGGAGACCTCATCTGAATGCTGCCTTAAATTCTCTGAAAAGATCTTAAGTGATTATGGCAGGATGTTAATGTTTGTTAGTTGTTGGGGGGCGGGGCAGGGTTGGAGGAGGAAAGGGGGAAATGTGGGTCTGTAATTTAAGAGGGAGACCAAGGCTATAGCTAAGATTGGCAGCTGTGCTTAACATGTGGTCAAGTCTTGCCTGTTTTGGAGCCAAATCCTGATGTCAGTAGGGATGCTGAGTGGGCCAGGCTTTTTACACTACTTTCTAGCAGTGTGGAGGGCTTTTGTGCTTAGCTGTCTATGCTCTTGCATGTCCCTTAGGACATGTGGGCAATAGCTGGGCAGAGCAAGTCAGGCAGACAGAGCAGGAGTCGGAACTTTCTCTCTGCAAACGAAAGTGGGAAATGACACAAACCACGAGTTTTCTCAGTGGTTTCCAGTGTAGCCTGCTTCCCAGGGGCAATAAAGGTGGTTCATTCATCCACTGAAATCTTTTCCCAGCCGGGTGCGGTGGTGCACGCCTGTAATCGCAGCAACGCAGGAGGATCCAAAGTCCAAGTCCTGCTTTAGCAACTTAATGAGACTAGATCTCAAAATAAAATACAAAACAAAAGCTGGGGATGTAGCTCAGTAGCGCTTGCCTAGCATGTGTGAGGGCCCAGCACCCTCCACCACAAGAAAAATACCTCCTTATTCAGCACTGAAATGTTCCGTTATGTTCTAATGAGTTTTAAATGTTTTTCATATGTTGAGGCATTTGTGTACACAAACATTCTGCATTTCAAATACCAGCAATCTCAGTACTACCTCCTTTGCAGTTGTCCCCCAATGTTGTTTGGTCTTTTTGTTTGTTTTATAAAATTGCATGCTTGTTTTGGTTGACTGTAGATGGCATTTACTTTTTAGGGGTAGGCAACAGTTTCATTATATCGCTTCTAAAAGTATTTCAAAGCAGTATAAAAGTGAGGATTTTTTTGTTTTGTTTTGTTTCTTATCTCCAAAAAAACACTTCTTTGTTTAGCAGATATGCACACAAAGGAAATAGAATTTCGAGCAAAACAGTTTTTAAAGCCAGATGAAACCCTCTGGGATCCTACCCATATATCTTGTGGTACTCCAAATTGACATATGCACAGGTTTCTCGCTGTCTTGATTTAACTCAGCGTCCGGAGCTTGCTCTCCACCCTGTCTCCATTACCTTCAGCAGTGCAGCTCTGGGACGTCGATCAAAGAGTTCTGGCCACATCTCAGCCTCTGAAAGTTCGGTTCTTTCATCAGCAAAACTTTGAGCAAATCTCACATCTCATCTAAATTAGATATGTAACCTTGACTTCATTCCCAGAGTTAATGTTGTGCAGGGAAAGAAAACACTGCGTAATGTTCAAGCAATGTGCGAACTGAAATGATAGAAATGAAAAGTGCTATAGAGCTTCTGAGCAGGCTCTGCTTTCACAAATGAATCAGTTAGAATTAGGTTCACCCACAAATAACAGGAACCATGAAAAAAGGTGATCCAAAGCTAATAGAAGCTTGCTTTTTTACTTAAAAGAAGTTCAGGGTAGGCAATATGGGCAGATACACCAGCTCCTGGATCATTAGAGGCTGTGTGCTGCATGGTGGTCCAGAAGGGTTGCACAAGCCCTGACCATCTCAGCTATATCCCACCCAGTTAGGAAAGAGGAAGGAGGCCATACCCTTTTTTAGGAGTTTTCTAGGAAATCACTTACATTTCTATTTACATCTTATTAATAACCGTGCAGTTATATCTTGCCATAAGAGAAGCTAAGATTTTGTGATTCAACATGATTTCCCTCAAACAGAAAGGTGACTTGGTCATGCACTGTCTGAATGACACAGTTTGAGATGTTTTCCCAAACACAGAATTGAGCTAATGCCATGTCATCTGGTACCGTCCCCATTTCCTGTCTGACAATTTCTGCACAGTGGCCAGCTAGGAAGTAGGGAGCAGACCTCTGCTTGCTCTGCACACCTGTGCCTGGGGTTATCTTCTGTACCAGCTGGACTAGCCGGCAGCCTTCCACTCTTACAGTGTCAGAGATTGCTTGTGAGAAAGTTTAGGACCTGACCGCAGGTGAGTGAGCAGTTGTGTAAGCGGTTAAGTTTTTCTTATAGTGGACTACTACATGATAAATATTATTTGAAATCTGTTAATGTCACAGGGAAATGTGGCACATTATGTTAACTGAAAAAATCCGGATGTGAAATTCTCTCTGGTGCATGACCTCTGTTATGTTGATGGAGGTTACCATCTTTGTTGGGGACAGCCCCAAATTGCTCCTCAGGAAGCTTTCTCAGAAGTTTTGCAAGCCCAGTAGGCATAATGAAACTTTGGGGTGTTTGTTTGTTTGTTTGTTTTGTTTTTTGGTGCTAGGAATTGAATCCTGGGCTTTTGCATAACTAGGTAAGCATTCTACTGCTGAGCTATGACCTCAGCCCCAAAACTTTGTTTTTAATGTGGATCTTTGGCTAGGATAATAAATATAATAATCAAATATTTATAGATGCTTGGTATTTCCCTATATAATATGGATACTCATATTTTGTACCCACATGAGATTCATTTCTGCATAAGGACATAAAACCAGGCTGGGGACCTCCCAAGAGGAGGAAGGAAAGGTGGCAAATTGAAGGCTCTTTTTTTTTCTTTTCTCTCTCTTTTTTTTTTTTTTGATAGAAGATGAGAATTGTAAAAAACTCTTAGTCTCAACTCCCACTGGGCTTAGAGATGGAGTTGAGGTCAAGATGGGGACATGAGAATCAAGATGATCCTTTGTTACCTTTTCCTTGTGAAATTTATTACCTGGGCGGCTCCAGGGTGTCACTCTTCTAACAATATAAACAAAAGTTCCTTTGTAAGTCAACCAAAGGAAAAAACATTGCATGCCTCTTCTTCAAGGCTGTCCTGCATAGTTTTGGTTTTTAACCAACATCATTGCCAGAGTGTGCTCCTCGGTTCTATAAGCCGAGTGCTGCTAGGCCTGGTCCCACAAGACAAGCAGCAGAGCTACCTCCTGCCAGGGCATAGGACACTTCCTGGAAGAACACAGCAGAAGCTAGACAGCACCGTCCTTGCCTCCATGCCCAGGGTGGCCCAGCTACATCAGTGGGGGATGAATGTGGCTACTGTAGGTCCAGCTTAGAAACTTTGGTCAACTCACAAGCCCTTGGGTCAGCTTCCCTAGCCCATTCTTGATGTGCACCCAGCCACAGTGGAGACCGCATATCCAGCCCTCAGCAGTCATTCCTTCCTTTGCTCACCCCGTCACCTACCTTTGGGGCCTCTCTTGAACTCTGTGGCTCCCCCAGTGCCCCAGCACTGCCCTGGCACTGAAGACTCTATTAACTTCTAGAAGACCCACTCAGCACAAAAAGATTCTCCTGTGAGCTGCAGACCTGTGCCGGGGAATTGGAGCATCATGTCTCGAGACACTTGTTGGCCTGAGGGCCCCCAAAAGTCGGCATGAGGAGGCACAGCTCCCAGAGTGCAGGGTCCAGGCTGGCAGTCGGCACCATAAGCTGAGGGGAACCCGAGGCAGCCAGGGACTTTGTCTTTGTGAGGATCCTGAACCGTGTGCTTCTCTCCTCTGCTCCTATTTGGGTTGGCCGCTTTCTTGGCATGGTAGCCGTGAGGGCTAAGGAAGAGCCATCTCAGGTCCCAGGGGACAGGAGAACACTGAATCCCACTTCCGCCCCCTGAGCAGCTGCTGTCATGCCACATGTGGCCCAACTTCTCACGCATGGCACTGTGACACCTGGGCAACCCCGTGGGTTCATTTCTTTATCTTTACCAAGGACTCGGACCTGCGTGCCCTCCAGGGCAGTGAGACCACTGGCCACAGGCACATTCCCTGAAAGGATGTGAGCATTGCTTATAGAAAGAGACACCCTAGGGAAGTCTCTTTGCTGCCTTCCCTATGTGCCAGCCAGGGATGGTGGCACACTGTAATCCTATAACTCTAGCTACTCTGGAGGCTAAGGCAGGAGGATCACAAGTTCAAGGTCAGACTTAGCAAATTAGCAAGATCTTGTCTCAAAAAAAAATTTTTATTTTTTAAGGCTGGAGATGTAGCTCAGTGGTAGAATTCCCCTGGATTCAGTACCCAGTACTGGGAGCCGGAGGTGGGATTGGGTGGGAGAACCAATTGCCAGTGCATCCCACAAGGCAAAGAAAATGGTCAAATGGAATGAAGCCCGACAGGGTCCTCGGCAGGTTGTTCGTTGTTCATATCTGTTCATGGTACGTTCTCCAAATCGGCAGAAATGAACAGGTCAGAGAATCAGTGAGAATAATGTTGCATGGGCCCTGTGAGGTGGAATGTTCTTCCTCATCCTTCAGGTTATGATGTGCTTTATGGCCCTAAATATAAATCAGCAGCTGATACGCTGGGACCCATGTTCCCTGGAGCCACCTGCACCCTGGGTACCAACGCAGAGCAGAACGGGCAGGGCCTCAGTAATCGCATTCTTCTGCTTGTGACATATGACCATAAAACCAGCGCTTCCCTACCTAGATAAGAAATTGCTGCAAGTAAAGAAAGTGCCAAAGACACGAATGTTTGAAATCCAGAGTCAGAACCACATTTTATGTAACAACCACATGTGTGCAAGACCACATTCAAATCTTTTCAAACAATATATTTCTGCTGGGGAAAGGGATACCAGGGATTGAACTCAGGGGCACTTAACCTCTGAGCCACACCCCCAGCTCTTTTTATTTTTTACTTTGAGACAGGGTCTCACTAGGTTGCTGAGACTGGCCTCAAACCTGAGATCCTCCTGCTTCAGCCTCCTGAGCCACTGGGATTACTGGTGTGCACCACCCCAGCTGGAGAAATAATATACTTTTGCTTACTATGCATGATGTGTGGTGTATCCCAGTATCTCCTATTTTTCTTCTTTTTTAAAAATGCCATTTGCAACTCATAAATTGATAAAGTAATACATGAATGGGCCTCTGCCTTTGTCTCAAAAGTCTGTATCCTGCCTACTTTGAGTAAATGCAACTTCCAAATTTAAATATTTACCTTCTATGTTCATTTCTTCTATAATCTAAAAGTTATAGAAATGCTGGTACATTTACTTTGTTTTCAAATTCAGCAGTGAGTTGTATTAATGGTCCAGAAAAAATGATTGCCTTTTTTTTTTTCTTTCCTGTTCTTTCCTGGGAAGCTTTAAGATAAAATGTATTTACCCCTTTATATTTATACTTATTTTCTGTTTGGGTGTGTTTTCAAAACTGCTCAGTAAAAAATGCTGTATTTCATCTTTCCATTATGTTAGGTTAAGGCATGTTAGTAGCCACACCTGGCAGGTTTCATTTCTGCTTTATGTTAACTTCAAGTATCCACTTCTCAGGCACTGCAAGAGAATAGCTCTATCAGTGTGGTCATCTAAAATCTCAGGCCTCTGGCCAGAACTTACAAACACTACTGTTTGCTAAAAACCAAGGGGTTAAAGCCCTGATCACAGCCATGACATTGAACAAATATGTGTTCTCCTTATAAGAAGATGAGAACTATTTGGATAATGGATTCTTAAATTTAATTCAGTTGGATTTTTTATGGGAGGTAAAAATAACACATATAATTTAATTTTCATCTGAACATTTTTTTTCCAAAATTAAATTTGGAAAAAAATCATTTTATAAAACAAGACAATCAATGATGGTTCCAAATAAAGCAAATCAGTGTCTGTAACCAGTTAACTTCCTGGAGGAAGGGAATTCTGGAGCCTGACACCAAAGCACAGCAAAGTGGCATTATCAGTATTTTTAAAGATTCCATTACTGTGCCACCAAAAATGTGTCCAGTTGTACCTATGTCCTCTTTAGACATTATTCTGTTCTTGTCTCCTTCCCTGAATATACCCCAGTCACTTTCTTATACCATCTACCCACCCTGGCAGGCTCCCTCAGGTGTGTGCAAATATGACCTTTGCCAAGCCAGCGAGGAGGAGGAGGAAGATGATAGGCTGGTTATACGTCTTTCTTTCTTTAGGTCTCCAAATATGTGCCCAGTTGATTCTTTATACTCTATGGAAATCTAAACCTAATACACTGAATAAAAACCAAAGAGGATAATAGATTAAATAGACACACTCTCAAAAGCAGAAAGGATTTAGGTTTTAGTAAAATTTCATGGACTTAAGATGAGTTAGATCCTCAATGTTAATATGTTCTAAATCTTTTTTTTTTTTTTTTGCTTTTTTTTTTTTTTTGAAATCTGTAGCAATAATGCCAAGCTTCCCTTGTGGTTAATTTAGTGATTTATCCTGGTTCACTTAGTCTCATCCTAGTCACTGAAAAAAATAAAATCCTCCAAGTGTCACCCACCTTGAGCTGGAGTTGAGAATTCCGGGCACTATCACTTTGAACTTGGCTCTTCCTAAGTTCACCCATAGACAGATTCCAGAATTACAGTGCAGACGGTGGAAGCCCACCCACCTCTACCTTGCTTCTTCCTGCACAAAGTTCCTTTTTTTCTGATTCATTGTAAGAAAATAAAGTACAAACTGAATGAAAGCTACAGGTGTTTTCCCCCTTCTGTTTTCAAGAAATACTTCCAAAGATGAAGTTGGCCCAATCTGCCCTACACAGACATCTTTCTCATGTCAGCCCATTTTGAGCTGAGCTGGTTGCTAGAGTTCTTCTGTGAGACCTCTAAGAGTCCATAAAAGTTCATATCCAAAATAGTCAATATGTTGTACGTGTGTGTGTGTGTGTGTGTGTGTGTGTGTGTGTGTGTGTTTACAGTGCATGTATCATGGACAGTAAAGTTATTACTGTATGAAATCCTACTGTCGTTTCTTTTATCTTCTGAGTACTCATGGGATAAATGACTCCTTGGTGATATAACAAGATAGAAATTCAATTTGCAATTCTGGTGACAATATTCAAGTATTGCAAGTAATCAGAAACTCAAGGGAAATTTTTCTCAGTGCCTTAGTTAAACCTTAGAATCTAAGGAGGTTCCCCCAGTGGAAAAGCAAAGCTGAGAATTTCAGAATTAAAGCGGTGGTTGCCCTTTGCCCCATGTGTTCTCCTGATGGAAAGTTCAGTTTGGGAAAGAAAATTCAAGCTAGAGGTTTGGAGTCACTCATTTCCTCACCCAAAGATGGGAGGACTGACATCTGGTAGGGGATCCTGGCGAGGGAATCTGGGATCTGACTGCACAGTTGGCAGGTAGTGGTGTACCTCCCTGCCCAGAAGGCCATGCTGCAGTGAGTGTGCCCTGCCTGTGTGGCCTTTTTCTGCTTGGTTTTGGGCACCATGTCCAGGTGGACCTGGTTCCTAGAGCTTCCTCTCTCTAAGGCCATATTTGTTCACCAGAACACTCCTGCTGCTGCCCAGGACTCATCTTGGTTAACACATAGACCAAGAACTAGGAGAGGAGGTGATTAGTAATCCCTAAGTGAATTGGTCTGGAGAGAAAACAAGTATATAAAAGAAAGAAAGAAGGAAGGAATATAAAGGAGAGGACTCTAGATTACATTATTTCTGCTATCAGAAATAGCACAGAAGGACCATTTTGCAATTAGAAAACAAATCTGGACACCCTCACTTATCAGTCAGGAAAATAATACAGAGCTACTTTTTATAGACTGAAATGCTGTGGAAGTACAAGGTGTTAAGATTTTCATTGAAAGCAACACCCATCCAGCCATTCAGCTAGAGAAATGCTACATGATTGGTTGATGCATTGGTAAGTAAGTGTGGAGCAAGGACATTGGCAGAGACTGCCGTCCAAGTCACAATGGCCTTGCTTTCAGGCTAGCTTAAAAGCTATGTGACCTTGTGAACAATCACTTGAACTTTCCACTCCTTAGCATCATGAATTGTATGAGGAAGAGAAAGCTCCCTCCCAAGTGGTGGAGGCTAAAATAAGAGTGTGGTACAGTGCCTGCCACACAGAAAATGCTTAGTAACTGTTACCTTGGCCCGCTCCTCTTGCCTCAGTTTCTTAGAATAATCTTTTCCCCTTCGTGTATGTTTTAGCAGGAGGGCTGACAGCTGCCATCACTTGGGCTGTCCCACCCTGAGGGTTTCTCCCCGATCCCTCCCTCCTTTCTTACAGAGTTAATTCAGTAGTCACCTGGGCACTAGTTTTCCTTACCAGAAACTGCCAAACTGTAGTGAGTGTGTATAATGCAGCCAATCAAAGCTGTGCTGAGAAGTATTTTTACTGGGATATTTCATATTTCGGGATCTCATTTTGCACAGAGTTACAATCACATGTTACCATAATAAGCTTGTGCAGTCTTTTAGTCTAGAATCTAATGCATTTGTCATATTCTCAGAGGGAGCATCTAGAAAGCACAAGTCTCATGTTACCATAATAAGCTTGTGCAGTCTTTTAGTCTAGAATCTAATGCATTTGTCATATTCTCAGAGGGAGCATCTAGAAAGCACAAGTCTCCTTTGTCCTGCTTGAAGGACAGTGGGCTGCCTCAGCCTCGGTGCTGTGCACACGTCCTGTAGAATATTCTTTGTTGAAAGAAGGTGGGCAGGTGGGGATTAGCTGCCCTGTGCATTATAGGATGTTGAGCAGCATCCCTGCAAGATGCCAGGGCCAACCCAGAGTGTCTCCGTATATTGCTAATTGTCCCTAGGGAGGTGGGGCAGAGTTGCCTCTTATCAAGAACAACTGAACTACACTGATGGCTTGTGGTTCTGCAGAAGGGATTTGGTAATGTACTAAAGCACGAGAACATCCAGCAGCAAATACAAAACCATCAAATTCTAATTTACCTTTGGACAGGAAAAAAAATGAATAAAAATTGTAAAGCACCCAAGGGAATTCAGGAAGGGAACAGGGAAAGACCAGAACCATATTCCTTTTTGATTCAGTAACTGACTAATCTTTCTCACGTCCATCCTCTTTGATGTATTGGTAGTTTTACTAAATGAGACATTGGTGCACAGGTGCCAGTGCCAGGCAGCCGAGTGGGGGTTCGGCAACTGTCAAATGAGGAATGAAAGTTGTTCCTAAATTCTGTGATGTGTACATTGCATGAAAAATGCTTTGGAGTGGAATCCCAGCAACAGAGTGTGCGCTGTGCTAGGGAGTGCTCTGGCTGGCAGCCTGAAGACCCTGACGTGGCAGTGGCCTCCACACCATTATTTCTAGCAGACAACCCGCCTGAGCTCAGGAGCCAGGATGGGTCGAGACCATGTTGTCCCTAAAGTTCTCTCATAGTTCAGAGTCTTACAATCCATATTTTATAGGGTCTCCCGGTTTTTTGTTGTTGTTGTTCATTTGGGGTTTTGGGGGGTTTTTTGTTTGTTTTAATGTAAGCTGATTGTTGACAACTCTAAAATCTAAGTTCTGTGCATAAAGTAAGGTCGGGACTTGGTGGAACAATTTGACATTTACATACTATCTGTCATTGAAGAATTTCACAGATGCCAGGCGTGCCTGCCAGAATGTCCTTGCTGTTGCAGTGGTCCTGTGTTTGTCATTATCATTGTTTATTTAATTTTTACAAAGAAATCTGGGTGCCTTGAGGGCTCATTGTGGACCTCGTACTCCACTCGGCTCAGCCCTTCTCAGCTTGAACCCACTGACCCTTCTTTCTGGTCTGATTATGGGTTTTGAAGTTGGAATCAAGCTACAGCATCACTATCTTATAATTTCTGTGTCGGCACAATAAGACTGTCAGCCACTATTTCCTGTTTTCATTCATATTGTGAGCTGAATGGCTGTAACAAAGAGAACAGAGGTTGCCAAGATAAATAATTATTGTGGCTTGTGCAAACATTTTATTGCAAGCCTTATTAAACATGCAGCTTTGAGACTTCTGTATTCCTTGCTTTTCAGGAAAGTCAGATCATACTAAGCTGACTTGCTTTATGATTCAAGAACAAGTCTATTAAATTTAACAGTCATGCTGTAGCCTGTATCTCTTTTTAAATTTATTGAGAGCAGCAAATGTGATAAAGGAATAAATTGCTTATTTCAGGTTGCTAGGAAATCTCAACTTGGAGATCTC
This sequence comes from Xerus rutilus, assembly GCA_028644305.1. NCBI lineage: Eukaryota > Metazoa > Chordata > Mammalia > Rodentia > Sciuridae > Xerus > Xerus rutilus. The sequence goes on along the minus strand of CM053406.1, from coordinate 13,081,941 downwards.
ATATGTTGGCAACTGCCAGGGAGTCCCTAGGAAGTAGAACCTGCTAATAAGAGTTACGTGTCCCCTTCTCCCAAAGTGGATCTTCATGTGAAGGCCCCCTGGGATACTAAGGCAAAGATGCACAGCACCGCAGCATCGATTTCCAAGCTGCTAGTTATTGGTGATGCCTCGTTAATGTGGTCCTCGCTTTTGTAAATACTGTGAACACATCAGCCTACCTTCTCCGTGTTCCCTGTTTTCCTTGGCAGCCTGATGTTATTCGAAAACAAACAACATGAAAGTGACTACATGCTCTATTTCAGAACAGCTTTCAAAGTATAAGGACTTGGCACTTCCTCCAGTTTTCTGTACGTGATTTGCCTCCATATTTCCTTTGTATTCGGCAACTGAAGTCCCTGGACCTTTATAACCATGTCTTGTTTCCTTCCCTAACTGAAGGGTTTTTTTGTTTTGTTTTTTTGATACCAGGAATTGAACCCAGGTGTGCTTAACCACTAAGCCTCATCTCCAGCCCCTTTTTTTATACTTTATTATTTAGACACAGGGTCTCGCTGAGTTGCTTAGGGCCTTGCTAAGTTGCTAACGCTGGCTTTGAATTCTCTATCCTCCTGCCTCAGCCTCCCTAGCTGCTGGGATTACCAGCGCCACCATGCCCAGCTGAAGGTCTCTATATTATCACTTTTTACACTTTTATTTATTTGTTTCCAGATTGTCTCTTAAAATATGAAATTAAGCTGGGCATGGTGGCGCACACCTATAATCCTAGTGGCTTATGAGGCTGAGACAGGAGGATCGCAAATTCAAAGCCAGCCTCAGCAACTTAGCAAGAATTTAAGCAGCTCAGTGAGACCCTGTCTCTAAATAAAATGCAAAAAAGGGCTTGGGCTAAGCACCTCTGAGTTCAGTCTCTAGTACCAAAAAAAGAAAAAGAAAAATGAAATGAAGCTTAATGACCCTATGTAGACATTTGAGATGGTCACATCATTATTGGGTATGCCACTTACACCTTTTGTTAAAACTATTTTGGTATCATAAGAAAAAAGAGAAATATGATAGGACTAAGAATATATTTTTAATTTTATTTTCTGTGTTCATCTCCATTGCACTGTGGCCTTTACTTACGTCATCACCAGCTCCCAAGTCCCACTGTGTTAATTTGGGCATGTACATGTGCCAGGACTGTGTGAAGTACTAGAGATAAAAGATGAATAAGGCACATTCCCTGCCCTCCAGGTGGGAGATGGCAGGAAAGGCTAATTAGGGTTCTGTGGGCACTGATTAGATGTGGGCTAGAAGGGAGCAAAGCCAAGGGCACGAAGATAGGCGGGTAATAGGGACAAGGAGGCCAGGAGGGGCACAAGGGCTGACTCTGCTGAGAATATCATAAGGAGCTTCCAGGAACTGAGACCACGCACTGGGCAGAGAGGGCCCCATTATGGAATCAGCCCAGATATCCATCACCAGATGAACACATAGGAAGAAAGAAATTATATCATGTACAGGAAAATGCATGGAACCGGAGACCATGGTTTTGAGTGAAATCACCCAGACTCAAAGAGAAAAGAACACATATGTTCTCCCTCATATGTGGAAGATAGAAAGGGAAAAACAGGGCTGCCATGAAAGTAGAAGGGTGACCATTTGGGTAGAGGGAGAGGACGGGGAGGAAAAACAGCAGGGGCGAGAATGAGTTTCATCAGACTTTTTCTATATATGTGCAAATGTGTCCCAGTGACACTCACCATTCTGTATAACTGAGATGCACCAATAAAAAGGAAGCAGCAGGAGAAAAAAGGGGACTGTTCAGGTGAGAGATGAGGGCAGGAGATAAGTGGCATGGCTGGAGTGGGTTCCTCAGGGAGCTCTGTGTTTCTGGAGTGTGAAGGAGTGCAGGTCAGGATGCATCTAGGGTTCACGTGAGACTGGCCTTGGGATTTATGTGACAACACCTGGATTTTTTCCCTTGGGAAATAGGGAGCCTGTGAAGCAGGGAGAACATGGACCATGCATCAGGGGTGAGGAAGAGCTATTTTGAAGGAAGTCTGAGCTTTTGACTTTTGTAAGGGGATTCAAATGAAAGATACTATTCATATTTTTGTGACCAAGTGTTTCAGAGCTTGCTAATTCTACTATTCCCTTTTATTTAATTTGGAAGTATCTGTACCCTGTTCAGTGCCGTCCACATACCTTGTGATGTTAATCTCTCAGTCATGCTCCCTGTCCTCTGGGCTCACTGTCCAATAGGAGCTTCTTGAGGAAACAGCTCAAAAAGCACTCGGTGAGCCCCCAGCATGTAAATGTCCACAGCAGCCAGCCTGCAGGAACTCCAGGGCAACACTGAACAGCTTTCCAAAACACTACATCATTGGAAAGGATGCAGACCACTTTGGCTCCTTGCATACAGCTCCTCAGCACCAACTTGGCCTTGCTGGTGGGAGCAGTGGCTTCTCCGGTCACAACAGATCCTTTCCCTGCTTCCTCACAGGCTGGTTTCTGCTCTGTTCTCACCTTTACCTGTGAATCCCTTCTTTCCTCCTTCCTTCCCTCCCCATCACTTGCCATCCTCTATCCTCCGACTCCTTACTTCCCTGGAAAGATCCTGACTGTCCCCTGGACCCCTGTAAGCTTTCCCCAAATGTTCAGGCTCCACTCTGGCACAGCACTGCCCTGCAGTTCTCACCAGGTGAATACAGCCCCTCTTCCTGGGTGGGCATGAGGGAAGTGACCCTACGGACGACTGGGCTCTTCCACCAGAAAAATGCCTGGACATTGCAGAAAGGAACAAATGCTTAGAATTCAGTATGATTTCTAGCAAGTGAGAGAACTGTACTTTTGGTAATAATGATGCTGCTCATTTGGTGAGCTCTTTCTAGGTTCCAGAAAACAGAAACTCAGTGTTTTACATGTGCTGATGTCTCATTTAATCCTCCCAAGTTAAATGAGGATGTGGACACTCAAGTGGGTTAAATAACTCACCAAGACTGCGTGACTGATTGTTATAGTGTGTGCATGTCCTCATACATAACAACAAATCCCATCATTATGCACAACTATAATGCACCAATAAAAAAATATGGAAAGAAAAAATAATGAAAAATATTTTTCAAAAAGATTGCATGACTAAAAGGGATTTGGGATCCTGTCTGTGAATCTAACTGGCAGGACAGTCACATGTAATCCCTCCCATAAGGCTGCCTGGCCATCCAGATGTTCCTGCACTAGGAGACCTGGGTAGGATGTGGGGAGGGGAGCTGGGATTGAACCCAGGGCCTTGCACATGCTAGACAAGAGCTCTACTACTGAGCTACACCCCCAGCCTGTAATGACCTTTGGCAAAAGTTAACTAAATGATTCAGCTTCTGGGGTCTGCCAACATGCTAATACTAACTTTTGCTCTTCCACGGAGACCACTGAGGCAGCAACTGCTATTATCAGCACTCTTGTCTAGTTTTGACAAGTAATAAAAATCAGAATTGTCTCAAATTCTATATAAAAAGGAGTGTCCTTCACTTCTTTAAATTGTTCTATCATCAGTTTGTTCAAAGAAAATATAATAAAGAATAAAATGGCTTGTAGCTGTAGTCATTCCAAATTGAACATTTTTAAAGAAATAGCTTGTGGTTTGTCAGAAGCATATCGGTGGTGATAAAATTTTTTTTATATCCTCTGACACTATAACTCACCCTCAGGAATTTATTCCAAGAGTGTGTTTTGAAAGTGATTAAAGCTCATGTACACAGATATTTTCAGTGTAGCATTATTTATATTGGAAATAAACCAAATGTTCAATAACAGGGGCAACAATTTTGTAAATCTTGGTACATCAATTAGCAAAATTGAAAGCTGACAGAAAGTTTGAAAGTTTGTAGTACAGAAAAGCAATTATAATTTTAAAGTAAAGGATAAGACTGCAAAATTGTACCTAGTCCATAAAAATTATATAAAGATATAAAGTACCAAAAGAAAGCAATAAAGAATTAGATGTATTTAGAGTTTGAACTTATATGTGAAGTTTTATTTCCTTTTATTCTTGTTAAAATCTAGGAGCTGGGTGCAGTGGCGCACGCCTATAATCCCAACACTTTGGGAGGCTGAGATAGGAGAACCACGGGTTCAAAGCCAGCCTTAGCAATGGCGAGGTGCTAAGCAACTCAGTGAGACCCTGTCTCTAAATAAAACCCAAAATAGGGCTGGGGATGTGGCTCAATGGTCAAGTATCCCTGAGTTCAATCCCTGGTACCAAAAAAAAAAAAAAATGTAGGAATAAAATCTGTTCACGTTTTAAATGTTGTTGATTCATACTTTAATGTTTTTTTATTGTTAATTTCTGTCTGTGCCATAAATTTTAGCTTCGGTGGTACTGTTGGAATATGATTGCCTAGTCCATAAATATTTACTTTTTGCTACATCAGTGGTATTCCTCTCCTAGAGGAATGTGCTTCTCAAATTGTGATAGAGGTTCATCTCACCCAGGGAGCTTATCCAAATGTTATTCTGATTGAGTAGATCTTATGGGGGCCCAAGGTTCCACATTTCTAAAAAGCTCCCAAGTGATGCTGCAGCTGTGATCTGAGAGTCATGCATCCAGTGGCAAGGTTCTAGAGCCCTCCACCAGGTGTGAAGAGGATGCTGACGACCCAGTGTCTTGGAAGGTAGTACTGATATTCTGTCTGCCACAGAAACATTTCTGCCGAGTGCGGGGAGTTGCAAGGGGGCAGGCACAGAAAAATGAGCATCCTCTGTGATTCTGGAATAAAGATGCTGTCTTGCTTCAAGTCTCATGATCAACATCCTCAAGCCATTCAACTTGAACTAAAATTTTGTCAGTCAACAGAAATGACCAAGTGGCACTAAGTTAAGTGACTCTAAATAAGTAAGAAGGGATCTTATAGTCATGTTATCATCATCCTTTGATACAGTGGAACCTGATTACAAAGATGAAAATCCCAACTGTGTTAAGAAAAGCTTTGTCTTAAATAAATAAATAGCACTGGGCATGGTGGGGCACACTTGTGATCCCAGCCACTTGGGAGGCTGAGGCAAGAGGATTCTAAGTTTGAGGCCAGCCTCAGCAACTTAGGGAGGCCCTAAGCAACTTAGCAAGACCCTATCTTAAAAAGGTATAGGGATGTGGCCCAGTCGTAAGTGCCCCTGGGTTCAATTCTCAGTAACCCATACCACCCCTAGGGGGGGGAAATGTTTAGTTACAATAATGGCAGAAAAATCTTAGCATTGGCAGTGAATTCTTCAGGCCTGGTGGTACAAAATGGGGGAGAGCGCCATCTTTCCAGGCGAACATTCTCCACAGCAATAGGAAAGGCGGTTCACCTCTACGCCAGATTCAGGGGCACACAGGAAGCTGAGAGCGGGGAGGACTGAGCTGTCCTTTCGGCTTGGGTCACGATCACTGGTTACTAATGACTGCAAAGCCTGCTGCTGTTTTTAGAAGATAATAGTGCTCTCCAACTTGCTTCCCCACAGTGACCGAAGCTGGCTTTGGGGCAGACATTGGGATGGAGAAATTCTTCAATATCAAATGCCGAGCTTCCGGCCTGGTACCCAACGTGGTGGTGCTGGTGGCCACCGTGCGAGCTCTGAAGATGCACGGAGGCGGACCGAGCGTAAGTCCCCATGCAACTCTTTAAGATAAAGCAGAACTTAGCATTTGAGACGTTCACCCCCTGCTTCATGACGTCAACGTCCTAGAACGTCTCCTAGGAACTCTTTTTTTCCACAAATGGCCACCGGAGGAGCTTGGAGTTTGGTTAATTCAAGGAGCAGCAACACCCACAGCACTAGGGATTTGACTCCATGCTGCATTTGGAGAGAGCATCTCGTGGCCACTTTTAGTCCTGAGATTCATCCCAGCACTCCGGCCAAGCTCCATGACCACTTGGTAGTAGGAGTTCAGAGGAACACCAGGAATAGAGTGATCCCTTTGATGGCTGAGGGTTCTCAATGTTTGTATAGAGAGGTTGTGGGTTCACTGAGGCTACAACTCATCGGATTTCACCTAAAACCACTTTCCTTCTGTTTCTGTTTATTGTAACTTTGCTGTGTAACTCTGGCCATGCTGGGTTGCTTCTAAGTGAACTCTGCTGGGAAAACGCAAATCATGGCTTCATGTTTTTAAAGAGTTTTGATATTTAGCTGTCTTAATATGTATAGAATTTACAGACTGAAAAGATGTGTGTGATTTTTTTGGGGGGGAGGGGGTGTCCATTTGAGGAATTTCCAAGTGAGAAAAAAAAATCTCATTTTGGGTTAGTCATTTCAAAATAAAATAATTTAAGTTTCCAAGTTTCTTCATCATTAGAATATCGGTATGTGAGACAAACTGCCACACATCCTTTTTCTTTTTGTACTGAGGTTTGAATTCAGGGGCATGCTACCACTGAGCTACATCCTCAGCCCTGTTTATTTTTTAGTTTTGGATAGGGCCTTATGATCTTCTTGCCTCAGCTTCCTGAGTAGCCGGGATTATAGGCATGTGCTCCTGTACCTAGCCCAAATCCAATTTCTTAATTGTGTACACAAAAGCCATGTAATCAATGATTATTATATATAATGTTATATAAAAATAAATAACAAGTTTGCCATCAGGCAGACTATAATGTGCTTTATTTGATGGCCTTATTTTTGCCTGTAATCCTGGCAACTGAGGAGGCTGAAGGCAGGAGGACTACAAGTTCAAGGCTAGCCTCAGCACCCTAGTGATGCCCTTTCTCAAAATAAAAAACGTATAAAGATCTGGGGGTATAGCTGTGTGGCAGAGCACCCCTGGGCTCAGTCCCTTGTACTAAAAAACAAAATTCAAAAGAAATTCTTCATCCTGGGAAAAACAGACATTTTACAGATAAGGAAGCTGAGGTTTGATGGGTTTAGGGAATGTGAGCAGCTTTACCAGCCTGGCAAGGAGCCAGATCTGTCATGCAGAGCTGAACATTTAATAAAAGCTAAAAGTAATCTAAATCCTAAAACCACTCCCAATACCAGATACTCAAGCTGTTTGTTTTTGCCGAAAGCTTCATAATCTCAAATGTGCATTGGTGTGATGCTTATTATAAGATAGTAAATCCTAAAGTATTATTATTTTGCTCCGAACACCAGTTGTTGTGGTGGTCACTCCTGGACTTTAGACTTTGAATCTGTAGACCAAATTCCACTTTCAAAAAATAATTTTTGTCTATATAAGATGCATTTGAAATGTTCCCTTCGTGTCCTGCCACCCTGAAAATTTTAAACTCAAAGGGCTGTCATACTGGCCAGGCACAGTGGCACACATCTATAATCTCAACAACTCTGGAAGCTAAGGCAGGAAGATTGCAAGTCCAAAGCCTGCCTCGCAACTCAGGGAGAACTTGTCTCAAAGTAAAATGTTTTTTAAGGGCCTAAAGACATAGCTCAGTGATAAAGCACCCCTGGGTTCAATCCTCAGTACCACAAGGTGGAGGGGGGGCGCGGTTCATACTAGAAAGGACTTAGAGATTGTCTAATTTGTTTCAATCTTTATAAAGAGGAAGTAAATCTCAGGCTTGTGGAGATCCAGTGTCTAGGTAACATCCCCCATCTGTCTAGGGGACTGGACTGATCAGACCTAAAGTCGAGATCTTTGGACTTCCAGTCTAATGTTATTCCAGACTATGGTCTCTGTTGCGTAAAAATTCTCTACATGGCCTCTAATCCTATTTCATTTCATCTCAGTGTGTGTGCTGTGTTCTACAGTGGTTGTATTTTCCCACATTAATCCTTTGTGTCTCCTCTACTCCCATTTAAGCTCTTTGTTCTGTGGTGGTGATGATTATAGAAGGCTCAGGGTTTGTAGACACAGATAGGGTGTGCTCGGCAACTGTCCATTACTGTTAAAATACCTGACATAAGCAACTCATAAAGAGAAAAGATGTGTCTGGCCAACAGTTGTGGAGGTCTTAGACCATGGTTATTTGGCCCGGTTGCCTTTATGCCTTGGCAAGGCAGTGCATTGCAACAGTATCACATAATGGAACAGAATTGCTTGTCTCATGGATGGGAAGTGAAAGAGGTGAACAGAAAGGACAAGATCCCATAATTCCATAAGGTGTCACCCCCAGTGACCTACAGCTTCCTCCACTAGGTCCCTCCTCCTAAAGACTCTACCACCTCCCAGTAACACCTGGGGAACAAGCCTTTACCACATGGCCTTTGGAGGATGCTCAAGATCCAAACCACCGCAGGGGTAGAGGGTAATACAAGGGGAGGGCCAGGAAGGCTCGAGAAGCTGGACACCCCTCTCCTGGGATCCAGCAGCATCTTCTACCTCATGCTGATTTATAAATGTTACTTGTGTGTCTGCTCCTCCAGTTCTGGATCCCTTGAGAGTAGGGACTGTGTTCTATTCATTGGTGCCCTTGGTGCCTGCAATAGTCTGTATCTGGGGAATGTTTTTAATAACTAAATAAAAAATGAATTTTCATCTTCTTAATCTGCCTTCCATCTTATCCACCTCTGTGTCTTTCTTTCTTACTTGAAATAACTCTGTGCTAATATTTTTGATCCATTATAATTTCTACTTCCTTTCGATATCATTACACAAATAGCCACGGCCGCCTCTTCTGTTTATTCAGCTTGGTTTTTTTCCCATAATCTGTGCAGTGGAAAATCCTGTGACCCTTGAACTTGTCCATTTTAGCCCAATCATTTTAAATTCATATCCTGTCTTCCAAAGTGCTCGCCATTCTTGGTGTAATACAAGAACTAGATTTGGTCATACTGTTGGATCCACATGTTCCTTTTACAATTAGTTCTTTAAATCCATTGGATTAGTGAGGGTTCTCAGGGAAATACAACCAACAGAAAGAATGTGTACATATGTACAAAGACATTTATCACAAGGAATTGGGTCATGTGGTTGTGAAGCCTAGCAAGTCCAAAATCTGCACAGCATCTTAGAGACTCAGGAGACTGATGGTGTAGATAGAAATGGAAGGATCCTCCCTTGCATAAGCGAGACCAATCTTTTTGTTGTATTTGGGTCTTGAACTGATTGGTGGATACCTACTCACATTATGGGTGACTTAATGCCCTGCTTCAGAGTCTACTGGTTTGTATTTTAATCTCATCCAGAAATCCTCACAGAAATGCCCAGAAATAACTTTTTGACCAAATACCTGAGTACGCCATGGCCCCACCAAGTTGACATATAAAATGAACTATCTCACCAGTTATTACTGTTTTGGCCTATGGTGCAATGACCAGATCTAATTTCATTTTTTTCTATGTTAATAAGTAACTAGCCTAGTACCAGGTGCTTAAATAGTCCTTCCTTCTTGACCTGAAAGCCCACCCTGTGGCAAACAATTCTCCATGTTTGTTAGGTTCCTCTGGATCTCTCTTCCGTTGCTCTGGTCTTGATATATAGTCATGTCCATGCCACATGAATACCTATAGGACAAGGCCCCTTCTTTCCTCTGGTTGCTTCCTGGCTGCCTACCCTATTATTCACCCTTTTGATTTCCATATGTATTTTAGGATTAACTCATCAGGTTCAACAAAGAATTAGGGGACGGGGTATTTTTGCTGAGATGGCATTAGATCTGTCAGTAATATGAGGAGATTTTGCAGCTTTATATCCAAGGATATTGAACATCTCTTCATGGATTTAGGTCTTTTAAATTTCAATAGAGCAGGAGATGTAGCGCAGTGGTAGAGCTTTGGCCTAGCTTGCACAAGGCCCTGGGTTCAGTCTGCATTGCTGTAGCAGCGGTTATATATTATATAAAGATTACCCCATAAATAATGGTTAACTATAAACAAAAGTTACAGATTATCCAATAAAGGCTTGGCACATCTTTTTACAGATTTGTTCCTATATGCTTTATATTTTTAAGTAATTTAACAGATTTCTATTTTTATAAATTACTTTTATATCCAACAACCTGTCTAAATTCTCTTAATAGTTGTACTATATTAGTTGTAGATACTTTGGGGAGTTCTGTATCAGCAGACTTTTCTGAAAATAGCGACAGCTTTCTTTCTTCCTTTACAATCTTTATACTTTATTTCTTGTCACTTACCCGGTCTTCCTAGTCACAATGCAGTGTTGAAGAGAGCAGCGATGGCAAGCATCCTCTTCTTATTCCTGATCTTAAGGGAGGCACTTTTAATAGCTCATTACTAAGTATGGCATTTGCTACAGATTTTTAGTGAAATTGAGGAGATTACCTTCTATTCGTAGCTTACCAAGTTGCTATATAAATAGGTGCTGAATTTTTTTCGGCTATGCAAAGATTTAGTTTTTCTCTATAATGTTGTTACTTAAATTACTTTCAAATACAAACGAAGCCAGGCATAGTGGTGCATGCCTATAATCCCAGCTACTCAGGAGGCTGAGATGGGAGGATTGCAAGTTCAGGCTGCCAGTCTTGGCAATTTAGCAAGACTCTGTCTCAAAATAAAATAAAAAGGGAAGGGGATGTAGCCCATCAGAGCACCCCTGGGTTCAATCCCCAATGCCACCAAAAAAGAAAAAACTTAAATGACCTTTACATTCCTGGAATAAACCCAGTTTGGTTATAAATTATCTTTTTTCATGAATAACTGAATTTGCTAATTGGGTTGCTAACATTTTGAGTACAATTTTTATATCTATATGAGTGAGATGTTAGCACAGAGAATAAAAAATTGGAGAGGATTTTCTTTTTTCTATATCCTGCAAGTGTTTGTGTAACATTAGAATATTTTGTTTATTCAAAGTTGTAGACCTGCCTGGGCCTGTTCCTTATTGTTGGTGGTAGGGGTGTAAAATTTTAACTCCAAACTTAAATTTTTAATGAATATAGAACTATTTAGTTTTTCTATTCTTAAATGAGCATTGATAATCAATTTAATCTATGTCTTTAACATAGTGGTATAAAATTGGTCATACACCACCCTCTCTGCCAACAGCACAGGGCATTGTGAGAAACTAGTCCAAAAACTGAAAAACCAATGGCATTTACTTTAAGATGATTTAGAATGATGCTATGCTCTATATAAATCAGTTATGAAACATTCTTAGTTCCATTTTGTGTTAGGATTATGGCCAACAGTATAAACATTTTTAGCATTGAGCCGGGCATGGTGGTGCACACCTGTAATCCCAGCACTTTGAGACAGAAGGATCGTGAGTTCAAAGCCAGCCTCAGCAATGGCGAGGCACTAAGCAACTCAGTGAGACCCTGTCTCTACATAAAACACAAAATAGGGCTGGGGATATGGCTCAGTGGTTGAGTATCCCTGAGTCCAATCCTCGGTACAAAAAAAAAAAAAAAAAAACTTCTCAGCATTGGCTCAAATTAGGATCATTCCCAGGGGTCGTGATTGCTTCAACCCAGACTGCGGTGGTGTTAAAAGCTTCCTACAAGACCACATTTTGCCAATGCTGACAATTTCTGGTTTAACATAGGACCACCTTCCCAAAAGTGATTAATTTTTGAACTTTACTGATTAGAGAAAGGATTTCTACGGGACTATTCTTAGTTTTTGTCTCTTCTTTATTTCAGGTAACTGCTGGCGTCCCTCTGAAGAAAGAATATACAGAGGAGGTAAGAAGGGCTGTTTGGATACTTATGTGGAAGGTCATTCAAGTCTAATTCATCACTGGCTTGCCGTTGACTATCCGTGAATGTGTCTGCCCCCAGTGGCCTCTTAGAAATGTGTTTTTTTGCCAGACACAGTGGCACAAACCTGTGATCCCAGCAACTCTAGCAGCTGAGGCAGGAGGATCATGGTTTCAAGGCTAGCCTCAGCAATTTAGTGAGACCCTGTCTCAAAATTAAAAAAAAAAAAAAATACACACTTTTAAAAAAGGACTTGAGAGGACTGGGGATACAGCTCAGTTGGTAGAGTGCTTGCTGTGCATGCACAAAGTTCTGGGTTCAATCCCTAGCACCACACACACACACACACACACACACACACACAAAAAAAAAACCTTGGGATATAGTTCAGTGTTAAGGTACTCCTGGGTTCAATTCCTAGTAAAGATATTTTTTTAAATGTGTTTTTCTAAGAATCCAGAAAGAAACAGTGGGATAAAGGGATAAAAGCCATTTGTTTTGCATGCCTATAATCCCAGCAATTTGGGACACTGAGGCAGGAGGATCAAGTTAAGGCCAGCCTCAGCAACTTAGTGAGGCTGTAAGTAACTTTGCAAGACCCTATCTCTCAATAAAAAATTAAAAGGGCTAGGAATGTAACTCAGTGGTAAGCACCCCTAGTTTCAATCCTCAGTACTAAAAATAAATAAATAAATAAGTGTGTTAACTCCTAAATGTCAAGGAAAAATAGCTGTTGGTTTATCTGGTATACCCTATTCCCAAGACAACTACTTGAGTCATCAGACCTTAAGGTCTCCAGAACAGAAATAAATATGAAGCTTATATCCATGTCTTATTTCAACATGGAAGACAACTGACTTTTGGAAGATCGTTTCAAGGCTAGCCTCAGCAATTTAGTGAGACCTAAATTAGATTTATGACTTAGCAGGGGCCACTTGACTCCTCCATAAATTGACTGATTCCCTGATAATTGTACCTTTTAACTTCCTCAGGTAGCACCAGGGATGTCAGCCGGGAGTAGATAGACAGGGCTCCTCACCATCCCAGGGCCCTGTGCCTCTTGCCCTCCAGCCTGCAGAGCGTCAGCATGCTGCTTAGGTCCTGACAGCCAGTCATCAACAGAAAAAGGTGACAGGCCCAAGACACAAATATGTCATTGGACCCAAAATAATTTTGTAAATTATTTTGCAAATGAACCTCTTTCTTCTGTACCCATCTTCCTTGGAGGCAAAACATCACACACAGTCTTTTTTTAAAGCTTCTAGGATAATAAAGTGAGGAGATAACGCTAGCAATCGCTGCCAGTGTGCTGAGGCCAGTTTAGTCAGAAGGTTTGATAGGAGGCGACACACGGCTCTGTTTATCCCTTACAGAACATACAGCTGGTGGCCGACGGCTGCTGTAACCTCCAGAAGCAAATTCAGATCGCTCAGCTCTTTGGGGTGCCTGTTGTGGTGGCATTGAATGTCTTCAAGTAAGTCGAGTCTCCTGCTTTAAGGGGATGCTATTGTGGGGACCCCTGTGAACTAAACTTGGATTTGAGGGTATTTGGTCTTTCTCGGCTTTATCTAAAAGTACACAGAAATACTCAGCTCTCTCTGTCTTTTAGTTTAATTTCATTTTAGCCAGTATGTCGTCAAAATACCATTAAGGTAATGAAATATATATGTAACAATTTCTATTTCCTTGACTTTTTGTTTGTTCGCTTTAATTCCACCAAACATTTCAGGCTGAAAGACTGAAGGATCACAGGGAGAAGTTATGGAATCTTCTCTATAAAAACCCTTAACAACTTGAAATATTTGTGTCTGTTAAAGAGGATTTTTTTTTTCCATACTTTTCTTGAAGTCTGATTTATTTAAACATGATGTGACCACTTTTGATGTTTAAAATATATTCGGTGTTAGGGAGGGAAGTTGAGTATAAACGGTTAGTCTTTCTTTTAAAACATCGCTAAGTGAATACAGATGCAAAACTACAAAGATTTTCATCACCAGGACCGACACCCGTGCAGAGATTGACTTGGTGTGTGAGCTGGCGAAGCGGGCTGGGGCCTTTGATGCGGTCCCCTGCTATCACTGGTCGGTTGGTGGAAAAGGGTCGGTGGACTTGGCTCGGGCAGTGAGAGAAGCTGCAAACAAAGGAAGCCATTTCCAGTTCCTGTATGATGTTCAGGTAAGACATAGTCACAAGGACTCCAGCATTGGGAATGGTGCCTCTCATTTCTTGCCTCAGTCCAGTGCTGGAGCTTTGCTTACAGGGTCCTCCCAGGGTGTTCTCAAGACAGCCCTGCAGAGAAGGACACAGAGAGCTGGGGATGTCACTCAGTGCTAGAACACTTGCCTAGCATGCATGAGGCCCTGTGTTCAATCCCCAGCACTAAATTAAAAAGGGGGAAGGAGTTGGAGATCAAAGACATTAAGCCATCTGACCAGGTGCCTGTGCCCAGGGCAGACCCCAGGCCCAAGCCCCACAAACTGTGCTCCTGAAGCCCATCCTCTGCTCCCAAACAGCAGGCCCAGGGAAGAGGTGCTTTCGAGAACAGGGTTCCACAGCCAGTGCTCCCAGGGACAGATGGACTGCCTGGGAATGAGACTTTTGAGCAGTTTTCACAAGGCTTGTGAGATCATGAGGGGCATATTCCTTATCTGTTTCTGGTGTTTTCTTGAACTAAATCATGTGTGTGTGTTCTCCTCCCATTGAAGTAAAATACACATCACAATGTTTACCATCTTAACGATTTTTAAGTGCACAGTTCAGCGGTATTAAGTACATTCACGCTGTCATGCAACCAATTTCCAGGACTGTTTCCATTTTGCAGAACTAAAACTCTGAACCTACCTATCAGCTCCCCGCTGCCCCTCCCCATGGTCCCTGGATGTCACCATTCCACCTTCTGTCTCTATGGGTTTGATTTCTTTACACACGTCATACAAGTGGAATCACACAGTTGTGGTCCTTCTTTGTCTAGCTTATTTCGTTTAGCATATTGTAGCATGTGTTGAAGTTGCCTTCCTCTTTTGGGCTGAATTACATTCTCTTGTATGTGCATACCATTTTGCTAATCCATTCATCTGTTGATGGACACTTCGTTATTTCACCTCATGGCTATTATAAATTATGCTGCTATAAATGTCTGTGTTCAAAGCATTTTAGCAGCAGGACATGGTGGTGCACACCTGTAATCTCAGCTATTCAAGAAACTGAGGCAGGAAGGCTCACAAGTTCAAGGCCAACCTGGGCAACATAGTGAGACCCTGTTGCAAAATAAAAAGATCTGGGGATGTAGCTCAGTGTTAGAGACCCTAGATTCAATCCCCAGCACTGAGAAAAATATAGGAGCATATGTCAAAATATCTCCAAGACCCTGTTTTTATTTCTTTTGACTATGTACTCAGAATTGAGACTGCTGGATTTTCCAGTATATTTTTTAACACATCAAGACAATGAGCCTTAAGTCAGAAAATCTGAATTTACCCAGCTCCACTCTCCTCCTTGGTTTGCCCTGGAAACCACCTAACATCTCCATTCTGCATTTGAGTCTTGTCCTGGCCAGTGGATTTGTCCTCAGAGGACATCCATGACCACCAGAGAGCTGAACCCTCAAGCCAACAGCCGCTTCTCCCTTCCTTCTTCTCTGTCACATTCCAGTTGTCTTGTGTCTCAGATGTCACAGAGTGACATCACTCCTCTCTCCTGCTCACATAAATCAACATTATAAGTTAAGGAAATAAAAAAGCAAGTGAAAAGAGGGCATAGCTCTGAGTTACATCAGCAAGACCTCAAGGTTAACTTCTTGCTGAGGCTGCCTTTAAGCAAGCTTTGTGTGTGACACTCTGTGGACACTTTGCATATGTCCATTTCTTTAGTCCTGATGTCCCTTTGTGCGACAATTGGTGAAAGTTTTCCATTCTGTGGATAAAAAGCTGAAGCACAAACAAATGAAGGAATCTGGCCCATGTCTCGCAGCCAGAAAGAGGCACAGCAGTGACTCAGAGACCCAGCTGAAAAGTAAGGACAACACACCGGGCACAGTGGTGCAGACCTTTAACTCCAGCTACTTGGGAGGCAGAGGCAAGAGGATTGGAAGTTCTAGGCAACTTAGTGAGGCCCTGTCTCAAAAAGTAGGCTGAAGATGTGATTCATTGGTAGAGTGCCCCTGGGTTTTCATCCACAGTACTGCAAAGTTTAAAAAAAAAAAAATCAAAGAATAACAGAATCCTGCCACATAAGGGATATCATTGCTGCTCAGTACAAATTTGTGGATTGAAGGATTCCAGGAATGAATGGGATGGTTAGTACAGAAAAGGTTTGTCATGTGGAAAGGCTATTCGATGACAGAGGGACTACAATATTCTGGGTTTCAGAGGTGGTCAAGATCAACAGGGAGAGGAGATTTGGGGTCAGCATAAAGAAAAATATGGTAATCGGAAGCTGGGAGTTCTCTGATACCAGAGATGCCGAGCAAAAAGCACATGCAGCAGGGCAACAGGCCTGGCAGAGGGGCCAAAGCCACTTCAGTGTGTGTGGCAGAGGTGATACTGTCACAAACCACCGTCAAGACACCCACTTCCACGTCCCTCCACGAGTGCCTCGGACCTTTGCCATCTGATTGGAATAGCCCCACCCAGAGTGGCCAAGGCAGTTTTTCAATGAGTGGTTTCACAAGGTGTAGTTCTCTTCAAGGAGAAAAATCCAGCAAAAAGAAGATCAGTAGCAGAGGAAAAGTTTCCGAGCTGGGCTGTCTCAGACATGCACTAACCCTAAGAGAAGCCTTTTCCCTTTCCACTGATATTTTAATTTTTTTCTACATTCCATTTGTTATTACACGTTGACAAATTGTAGTTGTATATATTTATAGTGTACAAAGTGATGCTGTAATTCCTAAATACAAGGTGAATTCAAGCTAAGTAACCAGTCCATCACCTCAAATATTTAAACTTTCTGTGGGAAGAACATCTAAGATTTATTCTTAGTGCTATTGAAATGCCCAGTACCCAGTTATTGGCTACACTCACACTGCAACAGATCTCAAAAAACAAAATGCAGCTTCTCCCTGCTCTCTGGGGCTCTGCACGATTGTTGCCTCTGGATTCCCATTCCTCGTGGGATCATGCTGTAGAATGTCTGCTCTGCTGGGGCAGAGGTTTAATACCAAGGTCTAAAGCCCTGCATCCCATAGGTGACTTCAAGGCCAGGGCTCCTGGCCCCACTGCCAGCCCCTCTCCTTTGCCTTATAACAGAGATGCTGGATTTGAGCAGCAAGGATGTCAGTGGCTCAGCCTTGGCCCTACGGTCGCAATTGGAGCTCCTGTCCCCTTGTCTGTAGCCATGTAGAAATCTGAATTCGATGGTGTCATCAGTAATGGACCTCAAAATTTTTTCCCTTGATTTCTTGCATTATTCAGTCCTGGTTAAGCTATGGATTAAATTATGGTTTCCTGGAACCTCCCAACCGTTTCATTTTCCCATCCCACAATTAAACCTTTGATTCTGAGCAGCGAGGTAGGTGGGGGTAGCTCTACAGAAAAAAGAAGTTATAAAGGTTTTTGGATAAATCTCCCTCCTACCTTTGCTTTTGGGTACAAACTGGATTCCTGTGTGCCTTTTGCCATCTTGCTGGAGTTTATTTCCCAAATAATGTGGAATCGTCCCTCAGTATTCATGGGAATTAGTTCCAGGACACTTAAGAATATCAAAATCTGCAGATGCTCAAGTCCCTAAATAAAATGGCATAGTATTTGCATGTAACCTATGCACATCCTCCTATATACTTTAAATACTCTCTGGATTACTTAAATATCTAATATATGTAAACAGTATGTTAAGAATAGTTATACTGGCCTGTAATCCCAGCAGACTCAGGAGGCTGAGGCAGGAGGATCACAAGTTTGAGGCCAGCCTTAGCAACTTAGCAAGATGCTGTCTCAAAAGTAAAAAATAAAAAGGGCTGAGGATATAGCAGTGGTAGAGTGCCCCAAGTCCAATCCCCAGTATCAAAAAAAAAAAAGTTGCCATACTGTATTGCCTAGGGCATAATGACAAAGGGCAAGTCTGTACATGTCCGGTATGCATATGATTTTTTTTCCCACATATTTTCAATCTCAGTTGAACTGCCAATGCAAAGCCTGCAGATCAGGAGAAACACCTGTGTTTAGTACAGGATTATTGGCATCCTATCTCCTGCTCCATGCCCAGCTCAGTCTTGTGTTACAGGAGAAAGAAACCTGAGATCATTTGGGGGAATGTGAAATAGCACTGGAGCTTGGGCCTGATGGCTTTTGTATGCAAAGTAGAAATTGTCTCCAAGCCCTAATGGAAAGAAGGACAGCTAGAGAGAAGCACCTAGCACCCAGGGATGCTGGGGGCCAGATGGTAGTGTGCCAGGCTTTCTGACGACAAACCCACATTTAAAGCAAAAAACAATCTGCGCTTGTGATTTGGGAGTCCTTGCTGAGCTTCATAGAAACTGAGTTAAGCAGTTGCTGTTATTTGGAGAACTATTCTGCATCATTTTTACCTGAGTAGCTTCTAATTCAAGAATAGGCAACTCGGGCTGGGATTGTAGCTCAGTGGTAGAGCGCTTGCCTTGCATGGGTGAGGCCCTGGGTTCGATCTTCAGCACCACATACAAAGCAATAAAATAAAGACATTGTGTCCATCTACAACTAAAAAAATATATATTTAAAAAAAAGAAACTAAACTTAAAAAAAAAAAAAAGAATAGGCAACTCCTGATTATATAGTTCCTGAGGCAGCAGCTAAAGGATTCAGAATAAAAATTCAAAAATACAAAATGAGATGCAGTGGACTAGTTGCCCAAAAGAAGACTATCATGTGAAAATTAATGTGCCTAACTTGGGAACACAGTAGATCCTTTCCTTGCAGCCTGTCAGGAGATCACAGTCCCCTTCAAGAAACTGATAAAAGTCCTCCCCAAAACCAACATCTCTTTGACTTTTCCAGTTTAACTTCTGATAGTTGCATCTTTCTTGCTGACTAATAACAATGTCTCTGTATCTGCAAGCTTACAGGGACATTTCACAAGAGAGAGAAAAATTAATCTGCATTTACATTTCATCAGCTGAGAAATCCCTCTTCTAGACATTCTTGCTGACATACCTTACCGAATCCTATCTGGGATGTGGGCTCAGCTCTGCATTGTAGATAGGAAGGTAAGGCTGGGGGTATAGCTCTGGTAGAGCACTTGCCTAGCATGCATAAGGTCCTGGGCTCCTTTGTACTGAAAAAAAAAGAAAGAAAGATGAGAAGATGATGGACTTGCACCATAACCAATGGACACCCAGTACAGGGAGCACTGCATTATAAGGAGAAGACTAAAGCCCTGGGGTCACAATTCCAATCTTGTCCAGGCCTTCTACTATGGATATAATCCTAGGCAAACTGACTAATCTCTGAGCTTCAGCTTCCTCCACTATACAGCAGCATCTGACATTGACATCACCTTCACCCAGTTGCTGCTTCACAAAATGTCTCAGGGTGCCGGGCATGGTTGTGCATGCGTGTAATCCAAGCAGCTTGGGAGGCTGAGGCAGGAGGATCAAAAGTTCAAAGCCAACCTCAGCAATTTAGCAAAACTCTGAGCAACTTAGTGAGACCTTGTCTCAAAATTTTTTGCATTAAAATAAATGAATGAATGAATAGATAGGTAGATAGGTAGATAGATAGATAGATAGATAGATAGATAGATAGATAGATAGATACATAGATAGATACATAGATAGATAAAATATCTCAGGGTAAAATGCTACCACGTAAGAGCTACCAATCCATGTTAACTCTCTTTCCCGTTGTGTTTGCCTCTCACAAAGAGAGCAAGCCTCCTGAATTGAGCTTCAAGTATTTCCTTGCAGCTGGGCGTGGTGGTACACATCTGTAATCCCAGAGACTCAAGTAGCTGAGGCAGGAGAATTGCAAGTTCAAGGCCAGCTTCAGCAATTTAGCGAGACCCTATCTCAAAAGAAAAACTTAGAAAGACTGGTGATTAAAATCCTCAGTCCAAAAAAAAAGTAACTTTATCAAACTCTAGGCATGGTTTTTTTTTTAACTGGGTTAAAACTAGGCGTTAGAAGCCTAGGATATCCCTTAGAGTTTATAGAAGAAAGCAGAGTTTCTTTCCCCCCACACCCCAGTACTGGGGGTTAAACCCAGGGATGCTCTACCACTGAGCTACATCCCCAGCTCTGTTTTTTCTTTTGAGACAGGGCCTTGCTAAGTTATCAAGGCTGGCCTTGAAATTAGGATCCTCCTTCCTCAGCCTCCCAAGTCACTGGGATGTGCCACTGTGCTCAGCAAAAACCAGAGTTTCTAATGCCCCGTAATACAAAAGCATCACCAAATTAAACGAAGACATACTGCATTTTTGCTTCTGAGTAAGAATTGAAAGCCATTTGTGATATGATAAAAAGAGTCATTTTTTGCAAAGTAGGAGATTTGGCATTGAAAACTTGACTTGAAATTCGGGGAGTCTGAATGTTGTTTGTTAAACTGGGAGCTGAGGTTGAAAGTCATCTCCATATCCTTCCTCTAACCTTGACTGCAAGAAAAGATCATGTTTGTTTTGTTAAAAGGTCTTTCCTGTCACTTGCTTGTATGGAGCCATCCTCTTGATCACAGTGGGGGCTGGATGAAGGGACACCCAGAAGGCAGCCAGCCTCCTGGATCTGAACCTGACACCCTCCCTCCCCCTCCATGAGGGGTGGTTTCTCCCCTGCTGGTCTTTTTAAAGGCAGGGTATATTTTGTTTTGTTTTGATTGACTTTTGAGAAATGACTTCATATTTCTTTAAAGATTCAAACTTGAACAGTTGCTGATATTTTATAAGTTTCCTTTTAATTAGACCTTAAGGCATTTGCAACCAGAGCCTCAAATTTTAAATAAATACATGTATGTATGTTTATATCTATGTATATACAGTGGGATTTTTCATTGCGGTAAAAATGTTCATAACATAAAATTTCCCACTTCAAATTTGTGTGTGTGTGTGTGTGTGTGGTACTGGAGGTGGAGCCCAGGGCCTCACACATGGTAGGCAAGAATTCGACCACTAAGCCATGTCCCCAACTTCATCTTAACCACTTTTAAGTGTACAGTTCTGTGGCATTAAGTACATTCCCGTTGTTGAATTCATAGAATTTTAATTTTTAATGTGTTTTTTTTTCAATCTCTGTGTGTCTCATATTTCATAGTAATTTTTAAAAGCTCTCTATGGGCCAAGGACACATGCCCCTTCTTTGTGTCATCCCTGTCCCTACACGATTGTCTCCTGCTCTGTCCTCCCCGCTGCCCCCTCACTCATGATTGGCCTGTGGCTGCCAGCCTCTCTCTAGCTCTTTCCTCTCTGTGCAAAGGACTATATAGGGTAGTCTGTGGAAAGCTGCCCCTCACACTGTCCAGTCAAATAAGCATCTCATTCATAGAGCTCCCTTCCCTCCACCCTATCCTGTCTTGCTTTCTTAGTTAGGACTGAGCTGCCTTTAAGAACCTTGGGTCATCCAGCCTCAACTGCTGCGGCCCCTCATAAGCCTCCTTCCAGGATTTACTCCAAACCCCACATCACCTCCTGCTAGACCAGACCTTCTGCAGACACTGCTCAGATGTGTTTCGGTACTGGGTTCTTAACCAACACTGGCCTCTGGGTTCTCTCATCCCACACAGCCCGCCAGGTGCCTCATTCATCTGTGTTAGATGGAGAGTCCCAAGAGAACTGAGCCTCCCCGAGAATGTGGTTCCCTCAGAGCCTGCCCCAGCTTTGCTTCCTGTATGCACCTGATGAAATCCTTGTACACATCACAAAGATCCTTATAATTTCATTTAAATGCACCCTTCTGCCATGAAGAATGGAATGTCAGGGTGATGGAAGTTTCTAGAAATACATTATTTCCTCTAAAATTTTGACAGAATCTAAAATGAGCTATCAGAGTCGTACCACAAGATAGACAGCTGTCTCTGCCCCCTCGCGCCCCATCCATCTGCAGACTTTCTGACTTAAAATTACGAGAGACCATTGTAGTCTCATGGTGAGACTATCCATTATCTCAAAAAAAGCAAGCTCATGAACAACTTGCTTACTAATAATACTAAGTATTATCACAGGTATAAACAGTAAAGGTAGCACACATGATAAACCACTTGGACCTTAGGAAACTCATCTTGAGTTGGTTCAGTGTGCTCCTGTTTAACACACGGATGTTCCTAAGTTGGATTTGAAAGAGAAGAAGGAGCAGGTCCATCGATTGGCACATGAGGGTCATTCATAATGCAGGCTCTGCCACTGTTAGCCCTTTCCCCTCATCTGGGTGGGATCTTCAAAATCACATGTGCCCATCTGTTCCTTTGTTTTGACATGTAATATTCTGTTGAGTAATCCAATATCACCATGGAAATTCTTCATTGGCATCCTTTCTCAGGAACAAATGCAGATTTTCTAACTAGGAGCTCATTTCTTAGACCTAGTTGTCTCCATCACACACGGCAGTTATCTTAGAGAACGAGATTCCTCCCAGCGTCCCCACACATAAACTGCTGCTCAGGCCAGTGATCCCACGGGGACAGATGCTCAGGGAGCAGGCTCCGGGAAGTCAGCATGTACGCATTTGGTAGCTCAGGTGTGTTGGTTTCCAGCCAAGGGTATGCTTTGTGTCAGGGATACAGGGGCCTATTGTTCTCAGGAACAAGGACCGAGCTGCTCCCTGGACACCAGGTGGTATGTTTGTAATGCAACCCCTTGCACCTGTGGGATATGGTCAGTGTAAATTAACATTGACAGTTTAGAATTGTACTTTTATTTGAATTACAGGAAAGGCTATATGCCGAACTCTTCTTGTAGGTCATTGAAAACATATGCTTCATTTTAAAATATAAACTAAAAACTGAGATAATTAATGTGTACCTGGAGATTTCTGTTCAACTTACATATTTGTTGATTGATTCTCTTTAAATGTTTTATGGGCATTGTAACAAGTTATCCCAGTATCACAGCATGGGAACTTTTTTTTGAGGGAGAGTGGGCACCAGGGATTGAACTCAGGGGCACTCGGCCACTGAGCCACATCCCCAGCCCTATTTTGTATTTTATTTAGAGGCAGGGTCTCACTGAGTTGCTTAGTGCCTCGCCATTGCTGAGGCTGGCTTTGAACTCACGATCCTCCTGTCTCAGCCTCCCGAGCCACTGGAATTACAGACATGCTCCACCGCCCAGCTGCATGGGAACTTTTAACAGTACTTAAATTCAACTCTGTGGCCTTGAGGAGGGCAGGGGACAAAAGAACAACGTATTCTTTTACTCAGCATAGATAATCCTGATGCAGCCAAAAACTTCATTCAGTATAGGCTGAAGAAATGGCAGTGTTCTTGGGCAGCAGTGTGGGCTTGTTAAGGGATGGTCAGGTAAGGAGAGCAGGATTACACAGACTTTTCCTGGGTCTTCTGAAAGATATCCAGTGCTGCAGACTTTAGCATCGACCTCCAGGTGAACTGAGACATCACTTACACTATAAAGCCTTTGTGCCTCTATTTCTAGCAGCTTTTTTTTTTCCCCAGTACTGATGATTGAACCCAGGGCACATACTAGGCAAGTGCTCTGCTGCTCTACCACTGAGCCATGTCTCCATCCCTTGGCAGCTTCATTTTTAAACTCTGGTTCTATTACACATTTGTTTTTTGGTCCATATTTTTATCACCAAAAATAATTTTTATTTGGATTTTGTAGATCAGTTTTATTCCAGTAAATCAGATCTTTAATTTGATATAAAAATTTCAATGGGAGCCGGGCGCGGTGGCTCAAGCCTGTAATCCCAGCACTTAGGGAGGCTGAGAAAGGAGAATCGTGAGTTCAAAGCCAGCCTCAGCAACGGCGAGGCACTAAGCGACTCAGTGAGACCCTGTCTCTACATAAAACACAAAATAGGGCTAGGCATGTGGCTCAGTGGTTGAGTGCCCCTGAGTTCAATCCTCAGTACCAAAAAAAAAAAGTTTCAGTGAGGCCAGGTGCAATGGTGCACGCCTGTAATCCCAGCTGCTCAGGAGGCTGAGGCAGGAGGATCTCGAGTTCAAAGTCAGCCTCAGCAACTTAGCAAGGCCCTAAGCAACTCAGTAAGACCCTGTCTCAAAATAAAATATATAAAAGGGCTGGGAATGTGGCTCAGTGGTTAAGCGCCCCTGGGTTCAATCCCTGGTGCCAAAAAGGGAAGGAAAAAAAAAGTTAGTGAGCATTTCCCGAACCTTTTCAAGCAGAATTGCTTTTTTTAAAAATTTTTTTATTCTAATTAGTTATATATAACAATATAATGCATTTTGACACATCATACATAAGTGGAGTATAACTTATCATTCTTCTGTGTTTCTATATGATGTAGAATTACACCAGTCATGTAATCATATATGCACATAGGGTCATAATGTCCAAGTCATTCTACTATCCTTTCTACCTCCATGTCCTCTCCCCTCCCTTCACTCCCCTCTGTCTAATCCAAGTACCTCTGTTCTTCCCTAAATGTCCCCCTTATTGTGAATTAGCATCCACATATCAAGGAAAACACTTGGCCTTTGGTTCTTTGGAGATTGGCTTATTTTGCTTAGCATGATATTCTCCAGCTCCATCCATTTACCAGCAAATGCCATAATTTCAAAAAGCAGAATATACTTTCTTTCAGTAACTCAGCTTCTATGAGCCTGGATCACCATACACCACGAGTAAAATAAAACAAAGGCCATCCTATTCTCCAACTTGAACTTCAACTGTCGCTGAGCTAATGTTTCTGATGTGCCTACTGTGTGCAAGAGACTCATGGTTATTTTCCAGAGCTGCACTGACAAGACCACGTGTGGCTATTTAAATTGAATAAAATCAAGAATTCAGTTCCTTGGTTGCACTGCCTTAATAGCAAATGCTTTAATAGCAACACGAGGCAAGTGGCCACGGGACCAAGGACATTTCCATTATGGCACAACGTTCCATTGGACAGCTCTGTTCTAGAGTATTTTGGTTTCCATGAAACATAAATATTTCAGAGATTTGGGAGGGAATTGATGTACAAAGTTTGCTGTGATATTCTTGATGAATATGAAGATTGAACATCGTTTTAGTTCAGAGACACTCGTAGACACAGGGATGGTACTGTACACATTAAAGCCACCAGAAACCACTTTCCATTGTTTATTACCATGTTTTTCGGTTGTGTATTATATAAATAGGATAGTTGCTATCTTCAGCATAGGGTTTTGTTTGCTTTCATTTGCACCTGGGCCCAGCCTTTCTCTTCCCTTCTTTGCTTGTGGAGATCTTTCCAGTCCTTCCCTCGAGGCCCTTTTCAAGTTCCTTTGATGTCTCGCCAGCCTTTGCTTATTTCCATGGTTCCCCTGCAGTCTGGGACCTCCCGACTGTGGTAGTGATGTTTATGCAGGACCTCGACCTCACTCTCCATTCTGTCCCGCTAGTTTATTACCTTTCATTGTTCTCACTCAGTCACAAGTTCTTCATATACAAAATCCCCGAAGCTCCGACATTGTGAAAGTGCTTGCCAGAGAGGGTTATTTGTTGGTTCAGCACACACTTGTGGGAGGCCTACTGTGTGCAGGTCACTGTGCTAGACACCAGGTATATCAGGTTGAAAGATGTGAATAAATAGATTTAGTCAGCATTAACAGAGCCAGGAGAAAGCTAGCAATGATGAATGCATAAGCATTCACAATTTATTTTACCATATAATTTGTTTTATACAAGGTATCATTTACCACAGAGCTGTTTAAGTGAATTTAGATCATTGGACTGAGTTTGGCTGTTGTTTTTTTTTTTTTCCCAAAGATTATGCTCCTCTCCAAAATCAAGCAGAGAGTCAATAGGAAGTCCTTTCCTGCTGATTCAATATAAATAGATTACATGCAGTGGAAGTACCTTATCAAGGCAGTTTTTCGTTTTTACAGTAAACCCAAATGATAAGTTAACTAATATTTTTATTTACTTACTTGTACACATGAGTGAAAAAGAAACACCATCGTACGAATCCCTGGAGAGCCTTGGATGTGGACTTCCTCCTTTGTGAGTTGAAGCACTTTATTTATTCAACATATGGCCTCACGACCCAAGCTCAGGGTACAAATGGCACATTCTCTCAGGGGATGGTACTGTACACATTAAAGCCACCAGAAACCACTTTCATCTTCTCTAGGGCTGGTGAAGCTGAGATTGGAGAGGTGGAAGTGTCAGTGCCAGGGGCTAGATACCAGTGCCTGCTGGAAACAGCATGGCAGGGCAGCGAGGGCCAGGAGGAGTCATGGGTTGGCTGCCCCGGCTGGCCTCTTCCTGTTGTTCCAGTCCCATCTCATTTACTACTCTGTTGGTTTCAGTTTTCCTGAAGGGACTAAAACCACAACTCCATAAAGCCAGACTGGCATCTCCTCAAAACACTTTCTAGTAAACATTAGAAAGGAAGTAACTTCATTGTTGACCAAAGATGCATATTTCCTTATGTCTGAAAGGGTTGCAGGCTGAGGCTCAAAGGGATATTCATAAACCCATGTTTGCAGCAGCATCATTCACAGTAACCAAAAGGTGGAAATAGCCCGGGTATCTGTTGATGGTGAATGTGGCAGAGCAGGGTCACCCTCAGGGAAGGAAGCCCTGACTTGCTGCCCCGGGGTGTTCCTGTAGGGCACTGTGCTAAAAGAGACAAGCCAGATGCAAGAGGATCCGTGTGATTCCACTTGTGGGAGGGACCTCAAGCTGCCAGATTCCCAGAGCCTGTTGTGGGGGTGCAGAGTCGCCATGTAATGGGTAGAGTTTCAGTTTTGCTAAATGAAGAGTGTTCTGGGGGTGGATTATATAAAAATGGGAATGTACTTAGCACTCCTGAACTGTGCACTCAGAGTGGTGAAAGTGATGAATTATACGTTATGTGTATATTATTCAAATTAAAATATTTTAAAATAGAGGCATTTCTTAGAACATTTTCATGTTTAAAAATAAGAATGAAACAGGTACCCACTCAATCCTTTGCTAGGCCTCCAATTGTGAATTTTTCCTTAGTTATTATCTTAATAGAAAAATCACACCTTATTATCAAATCATAACCTACAGCAAAGAGTGAGTTCTTTTCATGAAGCGTGTTATGAACAGCAGTGTCTATTTCGTTGAACTTCAGAGGAAACCTTTCTTTGGTCAATCCCACTTCCTCATTACATAATATCACCAAAAGCCTGTGCAGCACCTTTGCAGTGTGCTTTCTCTCCCTTGCTTCAATGTGTACAGTAAAGTGATGTACAGTATTTACATCCCTGTATTTTTTTAATTTTTTCTCACCACTGGGGTTTGTATGCAGAGCCTGGCACTTGCTAGGCAAGAGCGCCAGCACTGAGCTGTGTCCCAGCCCTTTTTAATTTTATTCTGATACAGGTTTTCACTAAATTGCTGGTCTTGAACATGCAACCCTCCTTCCTCAGCCTCCCGAGGAGCTGGGATTATGGGCATGTGCCACCGTGCCTGGCTCACATTTGCATCTTAAGGATGAGAAAATGAATTCAGAGAGCTTCTATGATTTCACCAAATTTAGTCAGGGCCCATGTTTTCTCCTTAAGCTTTCCTTGCCCACAGGAGCCCCAAGCTCCTTTGTTGCATAACCCATGGAGGCCTGAAATGACCACACAGTGGGAGGCATGTGCAGGGTTCCTCGGAAGTACTCTTCCTGCTTAGGGACCACAGGATCGCAAGAGTTGACTTCCCTGACGGAGCGTGTTCCATGAGTTTGAGGTGGGGGTTCTTTCCTGCCAAAAAGATTCTCTCACATCCTATTAACTTTGATTTCTTAAAAAAATGTTGCTCCTTGCAATATCTGTGGATCAACAGAGGAGATCTTTTAGCTTCAGCACCAGTGGCATGTCCTGCTAATGCTGAGATCTAAGATTCACATAAGGTCCTCTCTCCCTGTCACCTGCAATGTATCACCACCTGAACTTTCTTTTCTTCTTTTTTAACTGTGGCATCACGTGGAACCCATGCTTAATAAACAGGAAATTTAGGAATCATCATTTATTTGTCCAAATCTATATTGAGGGCCTTCTAGGTACCCCGGGGCTGTGTTATATCCCATCTTTAGGTAAACAAGAGCTGATCTCTAACAGCATTCAGCTAATATGAACATTGACCCTTCTACATTAGAAGTGGCTCTGGAGGTCAGGCGTGGTGGCACACACAACTGTAATCTCAGATGCTCACAAGTTTAAAGCCAGCCTGGGCAACTTGGTGAGACCCTGTCTCAAGATAAAAAATATAAAGTGCAAAGTGTCTGGGTATGTAGCTCAGTGGTAAAGTATCCCTCGGTTCAATCTCCAGTGCCAAAAAAGAAAGACTTTGCCCTTAAGGTTAACCTCTAGTCCAGCCTCAACTTCATGCTCACACAGTGATTCTTCGTACCACATTCCTGGCACCAGTTCAGCTTATGCTGAATTTTCCCAGAGTGGACAGGCCATGGCCCATGAGGCAGCTTCCTAAGTTTTGTCTTGTTGGATAACTCTCTGCCCTGTTTCAAAGTTATTCATACAAATGTACCATTGGCCCTTGCCAAGCAAAGTTCCCAAGGCATGCCACAGGCTCCTGCTATGTGGATGACACCATCCATTCCCCAGTGCTCGGCTCTAGAGTTATTCACCAAACAGGGAGGCCACTAACTGCATCATGCTGCTGTATTTTCTACCCACAATAAAATTATGAACAATTTCGCCAAATGCTTTTCTTTAAGAATCACCTTGTCTGCAGCATAATCCCATCTTAATGAACCAATCCTGTTCTGTAAGACCACTTTTGGTGTCTCGCCAGCCGTCTGCATCTCGGTATTCCATCTTTCCCTGTGGACACCATCTCCCCATCCGTGCACACTCTATTTACCAGTATCTGGTCTTCTTGCATATTCTTCCCATGCTGCAGGATTTCTCATAATTTGCTAATTTGATAATAGATTCACCTGTGATTTTCCAATAAAATGTTCAATCATGTTGCTATCTATATTAAAATATTCTATTTCTGCACACTCTCGCTCGCTCTCTTGCTCTCTGTCTCTCTTTCTGTCTTTCTCACAAACACACACACACACACTCATTCTATGAACTAGTGTTTTGTTTTTTGTTTTTGTTTTTGTTTTGTTTCGTTTTTTGGTACTAGGGATTGAACCAAAGCTGCTCGATCACTGAGCTATATCCCCAACCCTTTTAATTTTTTATTTTGAGACAGGGTCTTGCTGAGTTTCTAAGACTGGCCTTCAACTTGTGATCCTCCTGCCTCAGCCTCCCAAATTGCTGGGATTACAGGTGTGTGCCACTGCACCTGGCCAGAACATCTTTAAACTATGCACTATTGAGTGAAGAGACTACTATTCTGATATATAAGACCATGGAAAAGCAGGATATAAACTACATTTTCAGAACTCTGCAGTGGAAGGAAATGGTTAACTAGATAAGCACTCAAAATTAGGTCAACATCTGAGGCTTCTTTTTTGCCACTTGACCTCTTTCCTAAACACTTCAGTGATTTAAGAGTAATTGAAGGAGAAATAAATACATAAGAGTGATTGAAGTAAGAAAGAGAGTCTGTTTTGAATGCCCCTGTTGCTGAGGAGGGACTCTAACAGAGAATTTTAAGCGAATATTAAAATCTCACCACACTTTCTCTTCCTTCTTTAACCAGATTAAAGTTAACAACTTTGGCCCGGTGCTATGGCATATTCCTGTGATCTCAGCAACTCAGGAAATTGAAGCAGGAGGATCACAAGTTCGAGGCCAGCCTTAGCAGCTTAGAGAGACCCTATCTTAAAACAAAAAATTAAAAGGGCTGGGATATAGCTCAGTAGCGGAGCACCCCTGGATTCAGTCCCCAGTGCCAATAAAAGAAAAAAAATTAACAACTTTGTTGTCTCTCTGCCTCTCCAGCTTCCAATCGTGGAAAAGATAAGAACCATTGCCCAGGCTGTGTATGGAGCCAAGGATATCGAACTCTCTCCTGAGGCACAATCCAAAATAGATCGTTACACTCAACAGGTAAAAGTTGTACTTTTAGGGGGAAAAAGGGAACATACCTGGGGTTCTCAAAATACTCCCTTTGGCTTGAGGACTGGAGGTATCAGCCTCACCAGCTAAACAAATCAGCAAAGGTTGAAGTAACATCATGGGGTAGTGTTGACCACCTTACGCTGAGATACACATGTCCTCTGACATGTGCATCATTGACTGGCGACTCTCAATGTGTCTATCATGAGTGATGTCATCTCTGTATGCTATGTGTGGCCTGTGGTCCGCCTGCTCTGCAGACATCCAGACAGTGCTTTGGTGAGTAGCTGTGGAGTGTGATGTAAATGGCTTCTAGTGCTTCCTTTTCCTGTTCACTTGCTGCCCGGTAAAGCCAATAGGAGTGCAGCTCGTGAAGATGGGAGCATTTGGGGTTCTCTTCCATGTGAGTAGTTCATTGACCTGTTGCTGGGATTACTCACCAATTTCAAAGCTCCATCATCTTCTACCTCTGGAAAATGACAAAAGCAAGTTTGCAAGTGACCATAAAGGTGGCCATGATCCACAGCCTGAGCCACCGTCTCATCCTCCATGGATGGACAAGAGCCATCCACTGCACTGCAGGATGTTCCGCCATCCTGACCAGAAGGACCATGTGCCTCAAATGTCCCCACCCAGGACGTGAGAAGAGGGAAGTCAGGATGCTTTAAGAGCTTCCTGGCAAAAGAACTTCATTAAGAGTGACCTTAAGCCACGCACAGTGGCGCACGCCTGGAATCCCAGCAGCTCAGGAGGCTAAGGCAGAAGGATAGTGAGTTCAAAGCCAGCCTCAGCAACTTTATAGGAAACTGAGCAACTCAGTGAGACCCATCTAAATAAATATAAAAAGAGTTGGGGATGTGGCTCAGTGGGTAAGCACCTTTGGGTTCAATCCTCAGTACCAAAAAAAAGAAAAGTGATATCAATCTTTTTTTTTATTAATTCCCCCAATATTTGTAAATCATATTTGTTATTTTGTTAAATACTGCCAATGCTGACCATGGTTTTCTCCCAGGGTTGGTAAGATCTCAGCAACTCATTTCTTTTTGAAGTTTTCATGTGTGGTCTTAGCTTATCTTCTAAAAAAGATTCCCAAATACTGCGGTGCACATGGTGTTGTTCTGTGATGAAATTTCCATTTGTATACAATGAACTTAGTAAAATAAGGTCATTGTCATGAAGTGCAAGGGGCTTTATCCCCATGAGTTTTTAATAATGTTACTTTAGGACTATCATTGATTCTAATATTAAGTCTAGTCTTTTTTTAAGTTTTAAAATATTCTCTTTTTTTTAAGGAAGTAATATGGTAATGGTATGACATTTTTTAAAAAATATTTCCACTGGCAAATCTTTAAACAGGTGAATCTTTATCAGTTCACAGAAATTATTTCAATGTTTGATCTTCGAGATCCAAAATTATGGGCACTATTTCTGAAGAGCAGTTACAATATTTCCTCAGCAAAATTCTTTGTAGTATATGAATAGGGCTTTCAAAAAGAGAATCCTCCCCCCCACACACACAACTGATAATAATACTCTGAAATGCTCCAAATAGTTTGGGGCCAAATCATAAGAACTCCTCTGTGGGTTACCTCTAAGGATTGCATTCCTTTTATCTCTGTCTACCAAGGGAATATTTCTTAAAAGTTAAGTGTCAAGTATGTGATTGCAATTAATTAGCCAAATCTCTAAAGGAACACTATGTGCCATTTAATCACAAGCAGGCTTCGGAGACACTGTCCTTTTTGTGAGACATCACACGTGACTTTCTGCCCTTTCACCTTTGGAACTTGGGTCCGGCATGGGCTTTGGTCCTTAAAACTAAGAGGCTTAAAAAGTGACCTCATCTTAGTTCCTATAATGTAATCACAGATCAAATAGCCATGATTCATAGACCAGCACAAAGGGTCCTTTGCTTCCTGACAGACTCTGAGAATGAGTGAAGGACATGACTGGGATCCTCATTAAGAAGCCCCTCTCCAGATTACCTTTCTGGGTCCCGGATATTAATAGCCTTGGAAAGTGCTTTCTGCAGCTGCTGCTGCCCCTGCTATGCCTAAAAATAGCCTTGCTCCCCCCACACAGGAGCATGCTGCTGCCTTCTCTTAAAGAAAATCTCCAAAATAAACAAGAGACCCCCTACCTGCTAAATACTGGCCACCCGGGATGAGCTCTCATCTTCAGCCTCTTGCTCCAACAAGTAGGGACAGCAGCTCCTGGTGCTCTGGGATCTGAGCCACTATTGCTACAGAAATTGTATAGAAGGCAAATTCAGCAAGTACCCAGAGACCATCATTTATATAAATAAACATATTTCCTTCCTTTCCTTTCTTGCAGGGTTTTGGGAATTTGCCCATCTGCATGGCCAAGACCCACCTTTCTCTGTCTCACCAACCTGAAAAGAAAGGCGTGCCGAGAGATTTCATTCTACCTATCACTGATGTACGGGCCAGCATAGGCGCTGGGTTTATCTACCCATTGGTGGGAACGGTGAGTCGGAGGCGCCACAAACCCTACTGGTTTAGTGTTACCGTGATGCCTAAACTTCCCTGTGCTCTGCCAGCTTTCTAGAAACCATGTGTTAGGGAGTGATGGATAGTATTTGCTACTTTTCTACCAAACCAAAAAATGAAACAGGGATGGGGATGAAGCTCAGTGGTAGAGCACTTGATGAATATGTGTAAGGCCCTGAGTTCAATGCACAGCATCACAAAAACAAACAAAACCCCTCCTCTGCTGTTGTACTTTGGGCTTTTGTGTTTTTCAGAGCATGTATTCATGATCCATAGAATCATAAAACTGGAACCAGGCTAATGGCACACACCTATAATCCCAGCAACTTGGGAGGCTGAGACAGAAGCATCACAAGTTCAAGGCTAGCCTCAGCAACCTAGCATAACCCTATCTCAGAATGTTTTTTTAAATTTTAAAAAGCTGGAAATATAGCTCAGTGGTAAAACTCCCCTACATTCAATCCCCAGTACCCCCAAAAAAAAGAATCATAAAACGGATTCTCCTGGGACAGGGAAGGTCAAA
The DNA here is from genome assembly GCA_028644305.1 of Xerus rutilus. NCBI lineage: Eukaryota > Metazoa > Chordata > Mammalia > Rodentia > Sciuridae > Xerus > Xerus rutilus. Next base: position 13,049,279 of record CM053406.1, on the reverse strand, counting down.
CATGGGAGAATTTGGTCCGCTGTGTGACTGGTAGAATGGCTTAGGACAGTGCTTTTCAACCTTTTGCACCATGACACTCAAAATTCTAACGTACCCTGGCAGCGGAAGTGGAGATGCCGCTCATGCCGGACAAGGCCAGCAGACACTCCAAGAGCTGGGGGGACCAGAGCTCCACCTTCTGCCTCCCTCCTCGGCACATCACATGAGCGGCTCTGGCTGAGAACATTAACGGGTCATCTGAGTTCTCGTTTTTGACACAGTCATGATCTGCTTTGCTCTAGTATGATCGGTATGTTACTTCAGGTTATTGGTGGGGAGAAGACAGGAGATAAGCAGAGAAATAAGAGCTTTTCAAAGCACTTAAAATAGACCATGATAGGGGCTGGGGTTGTGGCTCAGTGGTAGAGCACTTGCCTAGCATGTGTGAGGCACTGGGTTCAATTCTCAGCACCACATATAAATAAATGAATAAAATAAAGGTTCATCTAAAAAAAAATTTTTTTTAAAATCCACTGTGATGGACTTCCCTCTAGCCACACAAGGCTGGAACCTCCCTTGGATCCATCAGTGGCCTAAATTTGACATCTTCCCATGGGAGCACTCCTAGATGAGGTTTGAAACAAAGAACAGTTCTAACTCATCACTGTCGTCGTCATCATCGTTGTTACAGACTGATCTGATCCCAGAGAGAAAACTCCTAATAATTTTTGCAATAAACCATGGGGCTCTGTTTCGAAGCAAATCAATGGATAGACAAAAAGCGCAGAATTGTTCCCTTATAGTTACACATTTCATCTAGTATTGGGCAAAAACAGCCTTTTTAGAATTCTTCTTGCACATGAGGCACAGGGATTCTGAGAGGAGTGGGTATGAGCAGCAGAGATTTGACCAGCACAGAGACATCTAGAGTGTGCTGTTCTGGTGTCTGGATGCCCTCGAAGCCTAGAGAAGCCAAGGCTCTGCCCAGAGGAGGGGGAGAGAGAGATGGAGAATGTCCATAAAGGACTCAACCTCAGAACTGGAGACGCCGTGGATTTCAATTCAAAGGCACAGAAGTACACAGTGTCCCTGCCCGAAGTGGTGCAAGACAGCTAGAGTCACGAGGTGGGAGGTGTTAGGGAGGCTGAGAAGTGGGATGGGCTAGCAGCATGGGACCCAGTTGTTAAGGATCTCTACACATCTCAAGGAAATGGACCTTCATTCTGTGCACACTGGGGAGCCAACAGAGGGTGGAGTTTTCTTAATAAGAAGAAGAATGTGGTCTGATTTGTAATTTAGGAAGATAGTGCTAGCAGCAATGTGGAGAAAGTTTAAAGAAAGAACAAGACCCAGGGAGGCAATTTAAATCAGCTGGGGACCAAGGCGATTAGGGTCAGCACTGCAGCTACAGAGGTAGATGTGTAGAGTGCATCGAGTCTGAGATATATTTTAAAGGCAGCTTTCTACAGTGAGGAAAGGAACTGTTCCAGTTTGGGGGCTTCGTATAGCAGTACCAGCAGGCGTGTAGAGAACCCAGGAAGAAGACGGACTGACAGGGCCAGGAATGAGTCCAGCCTAGGCAGAGTTTGAAGGGTTAAGAGGACATGTAAAGGGCTGGGGCTGTAGCTCAGTGGTAGAGCGTTTGCCTAGCATGCTTGAAGCACTGGGTTCGATCCTCAGCACCACATACAAACAATAAATGAATAAAATAAAGATCCATCAACAACTAAAAAAAATATTATAAAAAAAAAAGAGGACATGTAAAATAGTCTGTGGCTCCATTAGAAATACAGGCACAGCACTCAGAAGAAAGGAACAGAAAGGTGACCGTATGATTTGTGTGTGTGTTTATAGTGCAAGAAACCAAACCCTGGGCCTTGTGCAAGTGAGGCAAGCACTTTACCACTGAGCTACACCCCAGCCCAACCTTGTGAGTTTTGGAAACACAGAGGACAGGATCCTTAGATGAGGGAAGGAGCCCCGAGGAACACTTACGTTGGTGCAGCTGACTGAGTAGCAGGAGCCTCTGAGGGAGTGAGAAGGACCACAGAGACATGCGCAGAAAGTTCAGGGCACCACAGAGCCAGGCACCTGAGTTTGCAGATGGAGGGAAGGGTAGCAATGGGGTCACCAAAAGGACAAAGCTTTAAATAAAGTCAGGACTGAATGGCATTTGGAGGTGTACAATCAGGTCAGTGATAGCTAGGATTGGACTATTGGGGAGAGAGGATTAACTACAAAGAGATAGGAGTGAGATTTAGAGGTGATGAAAATACCCCGTATTTTAATTGTGGTGGTGGTAGTTCTGTGACTGTGTGTATTTGTCCAAACTGAACCGACCTGCACACCTAAAAAGGGTGAATTTTATTATACATAAGTATATCTTTATTAACAAAAATGGGGCCTGGTGCAGGGGCCTACCCCTATAGTCCCAACTACCCAGGAGACCAAAGCAGGAGGATATCTTGAGGTCAGGGGTTCAAGGTCAGCCTGGCCAACACAGTGAGGCCTCATCTCAACAAACAAAAATAAAAAGGATATTGAAAAGAGCCTGTTCTTTATGTCTTAGAGTGACCATGGTGATGTCTTGCCACTCCTGGGCTTCAACTGCTGCAGGCCTTTGCTCAGGAGTAGGAGGGCAACCCAGCAGAGAAGGCCCAGAGAGACTAGACCAGCAGGAAAGACACAGGTGCCCAAAGAAAACAGGGCCTGGGGACATCCCTCAAGCAGAGTTAGCCTGATTCATTATCTGTCCTGTCTCTCTCTGTGAGATTCAAAATCCCGCAGTCGTTCACCCAGTGAGTTCATTTATTCAGCCAGTGTGCAGAAAGCCCTGCACTCAGGGCTTCGGGGAGCCCCAACATAAAGATGCTGTCTCTGCTTCATACAGCTCACAGCTGGTAGAGGTAGACAGAAGTGAATTACAAGGAAAATGATCTGCTGAAAAGATGGTGAATTTGACTGATACCTTATTTCCTTCCCAAGCATTTAATAATCATTAAATAAAAATCAAAATGCAATATAAAATCTTTGGAGTCACTAAACAAACATGAACCTCTTTGTGTCCCTGTTGACACAAGCATATCCATTGCCAGGTAAAGACCTCAGCTGTTCTAGAAAATGAGAATTCTATCAACCAGGGCTCTTGTCTGCACACCAGGCCGGCTGCCTGCTTCTGATGTCACTCTCTGACTTATGACTGGTTAGAAAATGAATATATGGAATGGCTCTGGAGGAGCCCTCTGCACTATTATCTTGCTTCACAGTTCTCTGGCGTTGCTCCTGTGGCCACACACGGGGGACACAGTGAGCATCAGTGCACTGTGGTCAAATCCTCTTGAAACAATTAGTGTGAAGAGAAAGAAGGAAGCAGGGCCTGACTAAATGGTTCCTGGAGGTCAGGAAACCAGCACTTGGAGGCGGTGGCTGAGAGGGCTACTCTCTATGACAGCAGGAAGCTGCGTGGGGATGGGGAGATGCACGGGTGGAGGCCAGGATCTCCTAATAAGGGCCGGTATTTGCTTTTCCTCAGCCCCACTCTGGGTCCTGCTGCAGGCTGCCAAAATGCTTCTGCTATTCATCACCCGTATGAGAGACAGGATAGTAATTTCCTGCTAAGATGACCAAGGGAAAGAGGAATGGGGACACTGGGGGGACTGGCTTCTTCAGGTGGGAAAATTCCAGCAGAATGAATCACTATTATGCTTAGTCACTTCAACATTTGCTTATTAGCATCTCCTTGACATGCATATCCGTCTGCCCACTGCGGAAGGAAAGTCCCAACTGGGACCTGAAAACCAGAAAGGCTCTCTGTTCTTCTCTGGCACGCGCTCATTCATTAATTCCCTCAGCGAGTCCTGCTCAAGTAGCTCAGGCAGGCAAGGCCGTAAAGCTCACGGAGATGAACAAGATCCAGTCTTTCCCTCACAGGCCTTGCTTGTGATAGATTCTGGTAAATAAAACCAGACAAGTAGTAGTGCCGTGAGCTTCGGAACAAAGGGAGAAAGTTCCTCCTGTTATGTCCTGAATGGACACAGAGAGCCCTTTTCCCTGGCTGCCCCCTGGTTCTATAAGTGAAGAATCCCAACATGAGCAAATCCCTCCTAGGAGGAGAAATATCTCCAGAGTGGCTGGTTTGGGGAGATCACTTGGAGAAGTGCTGGAGGGTCGACTTTTTACCTTCCAGGTTCAACTTGGTGAATATTTACTTTCACTTTCCATCTTTACTTATAGAAAAACACATGTTTTTCTACCATTGAACTATTGCGTCACATTCTGCATAACCAATTACTGCTTTGGTTGCCATTGGGCAACACAATCTAACACTGATGTTAACTGCATGAACTAGTGTGGCGGCTTCAGGAGTCCATTTCCCTTCCCAGGGCTTTTCCATGGGAACTGGAAGTGCCTGGACTCCTCAGTGCAGGGGTATCTGAGGCCTTTGCTACCATTTTCACATCCTTCTGGTGTTTTCCATATTTGCTTAAGGTCACTGGGTTTTCCTTCCTAAAACATGTTTCTTCATTCCTAGTAAGCTTCTCATGTCCTCTTGCCTTTTTTGGATAATATTCTTCATATGTATTTTTTCCAACTTATTACTGAAAATTACAAAATAGCACAAGATTTTTGACCAGCACAATACCACTTAGAACATCCTTTTACAACAAATAGTTGATCAGAGATAGACCTTTGTAGTAGGGAGAAAAGAACAAGTCATTTTATCAGTCTTCTATGCTACAAATTACCCTATTGTGGTATGTTTCCAAAATTCTCTCAAAGCTGATAGTTTATAGGGTTCAATAAACCTACTAGTTTATAAAACTCAAAAAACAATCTCATGCCAAAAACAAAAAAATGTAGTAGGTGGTCTTGGTTTTTCTAGCCACATTGTTTTGATATGGTCTTTAAGTTTTTATAATTTACAAAGCCTGTTTCATCATTTGACATAAATTTCATGACAGAAAACTACTAACATGGAAGTAATGTGTATGGAATGATGTTACTGGAAAGTAAACTACATCCCATATAGGAAAAGACCGGGAAGATGACTTCAAAACCTTGGCGTGGGGCAGTGATGCAGTGAGCAGCTTTTTTGCTCTTTGCTTTTCTGTGTAGTCCTGTCGCCAGTGGCGCAATTAATAATTACTCAGAGGAGGATTGTCTTTATATACAAGCGTATATTCAATTACACTGATTATCAAATATAAACAATTAATGCAAAAAGTGTTGGGTGTGCTGGAGCACCCCAACTAGCATTCAGTGTGCACTAATTAAACACTATAGATAAGTCACACTAGCCTAGGGCAGCTAAACACTACAAGTAATTCACACAATCCTAGGGCAACCATGAGCCCCAAAATACCTCCGGTGCTACGCAACTTCTCTCAGCCAAAGAGCAGATGTTGTCTTTGGTGGTTCTCTTCAGGTGACGGCTAGACATCAGGGAATGGTGGAGTTGATTCAGGAATGGACAGCAAGGTGGCCAGTCTCACTTATGTCCTTGGAGCAAAAGCCCCCAATGTGGCAGGACAAGCAGTTTAAATGCAGTTCCAAGTTGGTGGTGTGAGCTGGTGATTGGTTACACCCAATGAAAGTCAATGTCCATGGATTATGTCCAGTGAGATCATGTAATTGCAACTGGGCATATTCTTTGCACATGTGCATGGAGCTGTGCTCCCTCTCACTTGTAACCAGTCATTGCTAAGCATGCCTATGGCTAGTGCCCCTTACAGCCCCTTACTGATTGCAAGCAGGCATGACTAAGCACGTTAATGGCTGCTGTTCCTTATGGCCAGCAACTTAGTGAGTCCCAGCGTGTCCAGGCATGTCTATGGCAGATGCTCCCTACAAGTCCAAATTACCAAGTTGGACATCTATAAGTTTTATAAAACGAGAGTACAGTAAATGGGGAGACGATAAACTTCAAGTTTTGGGGGAAATATTTAACTGGAGCCAAATAGTTAAGGGACTCAGAACACATGCACATGCAGACCAGGCCCTTGCTGTCACCTGTCCATCCTGTCACCTGCCCATCCTGGCTATCTTGCTATGTTTCAGTGCCTGAAAAGTCGGGACCAAAGAAAAGAGATAGGAGTGAGAAATGCACTCGTGCACATGGTTCTCCTTGCTCTGTGTCATGTTTGTTCACCCCAAATTCTGCAAAGGAAATTCAGAAATTTTTTCTCCATATTAATTGGTCCCAGGATGCTGCTTGTTTACTGCTTTGGGATGGAGAGAGGACGAGGGAACCACTTCTCCCAAGGCATTCTTTAAACAGTGATGCATTTCAAGACAGTTGGCAAAAAGAGGTATCTGACCAAGTTTGAATTCTTAACCGTTATCCACTTGGACTTAGCTTTTGGTGTGACTGTTTTGCTTCACGTTGAGACAAAGAGTGAAGCCCTGGAAGAATTTATAAATTTTTTTAATTGACCAAGATGGGACATGAAGTTATGCCATAGTGGCTATTAGGATAACAATCTGGGGTCTCAGGGTTTAAGTCTCACAACTAGCATTCTTATGGCAGTTGGAGCCACATAGGGCCTGAGGTCAGGGTGTAGAACTGGAGAGAAATAGTCTGCTTCAGTCTCACACACAGATGAGGAAAGAAATGCAGGATGGCTAGAGACTGCTCTCCCCCCCCCCAGTGGTTACAGCTCCCGGGCCTGCGCCACTGCTTATCTCTGCAGTTCCTTCCTTCCCTGTGTCCTGCATCGCCTTCCCTTTGGCCCCCTGCCCTGGGGCAGAGGGTGACAAGAAAGCACTACGTGCTTACACACACACACACACACACACACACACACACTATTTTTCTCCTGTTGGGATTGGCCCAGGCCAGATCCATCAAAATGTGGAAGTCTGTCCAGGGACAAGGGCCTAAAGATCAGCAGCAAAACAAGCAGTTTATGCAACTGGCGTAACCTTTGTCTTCACTCTGGGTGACCTGACCAGGCCACATCTCTACCCAGGTGCGCCCCTGATGTCATCGCCTGGCTGGAGTCGGGAAAGCAGGAAACTGCTAGAGCGTGTTTGGGGAATTAGTGATGTCATCCCTGGTCAATGCTGGCAGTGCTGGGTGGGGAGTTACTGGACTGGGTGCAGAGGGCAGTGGGGGGGGGTGCACCTCACGAAGTCATTGCTACTTGTTCTCGCACTCCCACCCCCACCTCCCTCCTCCCCAACCCCTGTTCAGCCAAGCTGACTTTATTTTCCTTTCTACTCCCTCTGCTGTAAAAGTATGTACTGAATGTTGAGTTGCCCGCTGGGACTGATTCAGGTCAGTGATGAAGTTCTTTTCAATTCCGTGGGGTCCATTCCCCCGTCTGCTTCAGAATCCGTGGCTGTACTCTTGCTCTACTGGGTTAGGCATGAAGGCAAATTCATTCAGACCTTTGTAGGCTTAAATCAAATGCCTGACTCCTTGCATTTTGCAGAGATTTATGGCCAGTTACATAGTGAGAAAATTAAACATTCACTCTCTGGGCTGAGCTTTAAGTGAGATGTATACGCTGTAACACAGCAAAGGACTCACCACAGGACACTGTGCAGAACTCCAGTAGCCTGGAACACCCCTCAGGAGCTCGGTACCCGCACATTGCCAGCAAAATCACCCACTCTCCCTCTCCCTCAATTTCCACTTCTCCTGCCTTCCCAGTCCCAATCCCACAAATAAAGAAAGAAACTCATAGCTTATTTTGCAACAAGTCTCTGCAAGTGACCTTTCTGTCTCCAGGGCTCCTTCGCCCTGATTTGGCCTGACACCTGCAGTCTCTCTGATGAGTTTGAAATAAAGCACCTTCAGCCTTGCTTCACTGTGCTGGCATCCCTGTGTCTTCTGACCCTGTCGAGTGCCTGTCGGTTTCCTCTTCCCTACCCAGCACGGGTCCCCCTTCCCCACAGTCCTTCCTTATCTCTGCATCAGAGCTTCCTGCTTTCTCCCACCGCATCCCTGCCTTAGATTGCCTGGCTGCTTTGCTACCATGCCTTCCACCAGGGAAAGTCACTTGGGTCTGATCAAGAGAGGAGTCTTCCTGTCTTCATTATGCATGTTCAGGGGAGAGGAAGGTGACTAGCATGGTTCTCAGTTTCCAGAAATTATTTATCATATTGACAAGAGTAAAACGCTTTGTGACTCATGGAAATGATATTTTCCTCTCTGGCACATAAGGTCATCTAGATCTAATCCCTTTGTTTAGACGATCTGTTCTCCCCGATTTGATGTGCAAATTTATTTTTAGCATAAATATAAAATTACCATCAATGAAATCAGCCTCGGCCAGGAAAATATATTGAGTATTAATGTTGCCGGATAGTCCTGCTTTGCATTGAATGTTTAATCTGTCGTCATCAATTCCCATAGGTAGGTTCTTTCTCTTCCTTTCTGCATATGTAGAAACAGGAAGCTTGCAATGCTTTCGTGTCTAGCTCTACAGTCAGCATATTGATCTGTTGTTTTTTCCTAGGGCTTGATACACTACTCATTTCTCTTCCACTTCCATCTATAGCCTACTTGTTTTCTTTCCCCCATTTTTGGTTTGGAGTCAATATAACAATGACAATGACAATAAACCTTGGTTCTGAACCTCTGAGAGGCATCCATAAATAATCTGACGCTCGCAGAGCTTCTCTTTATTCTGTGCCTCTTTGTTACTTTCACTATACTTTGCTAAGAGGCACATAATCAGAAGCAGCTAAGCACTGCATGGAAAGAACATAGAATTAATATAAACCAAAATACCAGTTCTGCACATTAAGTCACCAGAGCATCCTCGGAGTCAGGCTTGAGGGTTACATGGGAAGAAAGAAAAAGGAAAGCTGAACTTTTAAGAAAAACTTCATGCTTTAGAACTGGAGATGTGATTTATGAAGACCTGTAATTGATAATATCTGGAACTATGGGTAGTTTGTGGAGATATATAGATAGGTAGATAGACAGATGTAGATATATATCAATTTACCACAAATATTTTCTTTTCTTTTCTTTTTGATACTGGGGATTGTACTGAGAGGTACTAAACCACTGAGCCACATCTCCAGCCCTATTTTGTATTTTATTTATAGACAAGGTTTCACTGAGTTGCTTAGCACCTTGCTTTAGCTGAGGCTGGCTTTGAACTCGCAATCCTCCTGTCTTGGCCTCCTGAGACACTGGAATTACATGTGTGTGTCTGGCCAAAAATATTTTCATTTAATATGATATGCATGGGTGGACAATTTTATTATACATATATGTGTATATATATGTAAATATATAATTATGTATATATTTGCATTATATTCACATATAATTGTACATAATATATCTTATGTATATTATATATAATATGTATTTATATCATATTATATATAATATATACATATATATGTATGTATGTTATATGTTATATAGAACATATGCAAATATTATGTCCCATAAGACTGTTCCTGCTCCAGACAGTAATGGCACATCAGTCTGACAGACTGACTGAAAGCTGGGGTTCCCAGTCCCCACATTGGCTTTAATTCATTTGCTAGAACAGCTCCCAGAACTCAAGGAAGCACATTACTGGTTTACTCTAAAGGTTATTGGAAAAGATATAGATATACAGCCCAAAGAAGAGGTGAGCAGGGTGAGGTCTGGAAGGGTCGTGAGCATGAGAGGCAACTCTGTCACTATGGAGCTGGTTGCACACCCTCCCAGCCTACAGGTGATTCGCCAAGCCAGGAGTTGTCAGATCTTTCTCTAGAGTTTTCCTAGATTTTAATCTCCATCCCTAAGCCCCACCATTCTTACAGGTTGGTGGGTGAGACGGAGGGTTCCAACCTGTCAATCACTCTTTTTGGGTGCAATGAGAGATTGAACCCAGAGCCTTGTGCATGCTAGTCAAGTGCTCTGCCCCTGAGCTACACCCAGCTCCCAGCTGTCTCAGTGTTACTGAACCAGACTATCTGCCCACCACCCAGAAGGATGGTCCCGAACATGAAGAATTTTGCAAATAAAAGACTATTTCACCAGGCAGCCAAGCATAAGGAGACAAAAGGCCCTGGACTCAAATCCACCTCCCCACGGACAGGGTTAGGGATGTTTCAGGGTTAAAAATAGAGTGGTCTGATGTGTGGGGAAGGTGAAGTCCTCAATGGTCTGCACATGCAAAAACTTAGTGGCTCTTCATAGGACACGTGTTCAGAAAAGGGTTCGTTCATAAGACCTAAGGTGGAGTTCGGAGCCCTCTAGTTCATATAGTTGCCCATCAGGCTCTTTGCAGGTGCAGTGAGGGTGATGTGGTTCAACAAGTTTGAGCCAAAGGAAGCTTCCTCAAAACTCCTTTGATAAAAGCTTAAACTGATTGTTGGTGAGGTGACCATACATCAGGGTGTTAGCCATGGTAAACTAGTAGGTTTTCCTTGACGGATTTTCAAAAGAAAAGATGTGTTCTTTGATTTTAAAGTTTAGCTAGGAAAGGAGGATGACTCAAATATCTTCAAAGAGAAAAAAATTGTTATTTTCATATGAGGACTTGGTTATGTGAATGTTCGCTGCAGGTTAGGGGCCCCAACCTGGTCATTTCATTAGCATAAATGGTATAATCCATTTCTTTGGTATAATCCAAAGAGCTCATTATGAATAATAGAAGATGCTCCTGTCACTCTGAAATCCCAAGGGTGTTAGGAACCCTGTGACTAGAAGTGAAGACAGAAACAAAATACACAGTAGGCCCTCTGCACCCATGGGTTCAACCAACCATGGTCAAAAATACTCAGGAAAAGAAAAAATGTTTGCACTGAATATATATAGACTTTTCTTTCTTTCTTTTTTTTAAAGAATTTAACCTTTATTTTATTTATTTGGTTTTTTTTTTTTATGTGGTGCTGAGAATAGAACTCTGGGCCTCACCCATGCCAGGCAAGTAAGTGCTCTACCACTGAGCTACAATCCCAGCCCATATAGACTATGTTTTGTTTGTTATTTCCTAAACAATACACCACAACAACTTTTTTTTTTTTTTTTAATTTTCGGTTCTGAGAATCAAACCCAGGTCCTCGCATATACTAGGCAAGTGCTCTATCACTGAGCTACATCCCCAGCCCCAGTATAAGAACTGTTTACACAGCATTTACATTGTACTAGGTATTAAAAGTAATCTAGAGATGATCAGACTATATGGAAAGATTGTGTAGGTTATATGCAAATGCTACACCATGTTTTAATGAGGGACTTGAGCATCCATGGGTTTTGGTGGGCATGAGTAGGGATTGGGATGAAAGTCCAGGAACCAGTTCCCTGCAGATGCCAGGGGCTGGTTGCTTGTCATATTATACCACACCCACTAAATTGGATTGCTCAGCAGTTCATCCCTTTTGCGTAGAAAGTGCTTGTCCACATTTTGTACCAATGTATTTTGGTCCTTACTTCAAGCTTTGCTATCATCGCCGTCGTAGTATCACAGCCTATTCTTACTGAAGCCCAGACATTCTTCCAAATGCTTCATATAGATGAGCTCATTACTCACACCAGCCCTGTGAACACAGTGGATGATAAGTGACAAAGGAGAGTTCTCATATTCTCTACATATCGAAGCTTATGAGCCGGGCATGGTGGTGCTCACCTGTAATTCCAGCAACTCAGGATGCTGATACAAGAGGATCACCAGTTCAGGCCAGCTTCAGCAACTCAGCAAGACGCTGTCTCAAAGTAAAAAGTGAAAAGAACTTGGAACATAGCTCAGTGGTGAAGCACCCCAGGGTTCAATTCCCAGCATCAAAAAAGAAAGGGAAAAAAAAAACCTATTTTGTCAGCCTAAGAATAATACTTTCTTTTCAGTAGCAGATTAGTCAGTGTGTGCTCACGGTGCTATGTGTGCTGAGCAGTGAGAAATAGAACTGAGCATGAAACCTGGCGCTGCCCTCAGTGGGCAGCAGGATATTGGGTAGATGAGACGAAAACACCTGAAAAATTAGGGCAAATACAGTTTGTGCTGTTTGCATGTCAAACGAAAGGTATCAGTGAGAGATGCTGTAGGTGTTCAAAGGTGGCAGAGACCACAGTGAGTGAGGCAGGCCGGGAAGATTGGCTGCAGAGCTTCGGACTTGGATGATGTACAGAGCATTCAAGATTCTGTGGGCAAAGGACCACCCTAGTAGTGACCTCCTGGAGGGGGAAGGGACCACGGTTGAGAGCCCTTGAGAGGCAGGTGCTATGTGACAAGCCCCAACAGGGCAATAGTGTAAGTAGAGAGGAAGATGTCTGTAGCCAGGAAACTCGGTGAACTGTGAGCGCTGAGCTGACAAGTGGCAGAATGTGAGGAAAGAGTCCAAGGGACTCCTGAGGATCTGGAAGATGGCACAGAACACAGGCAGCCAACTGGCCTTGTGCTTAAGGGATGACACCATGTTGATTGAGGTGCGTATTTGACATCCACGTCCAAGTGACCCATCAGACAGTTAGAAACTGGTTTCTAAAGTCTAGGAGAGAGGCTCTTGCTAAACTTTGGGAAGTTTTTATATTGGAATGATACCAGTCTCTGAATTTCCTTCCAAGTCAATACATTTCTTGCATGTCTAACAGACGCTGGGGTTACTGAGCCTGAAAGACCTGATGCCTGCCCTACAGCTTAGTTCTGAGGAAAGCAGACAAACTGATACATCCACAGAGTGTTCCAGGTGCCAGGATGCAAAGGGACGCTGAGGCAAGGAGGCCACTTCTCATGGGCTGAGGACCTTCCCTGAAGTGTCTCAAGGTTTTCTGAACAGGATGAGCAGGGGTGATGTGTTCTAGGCAGAGCTATGTGCAGGACTATGGCCACAAGGGGCCCGAGAGGCTATAGCTGGGAATTAAGCTTGACGCTGAAAGTAGTAGGTGAGCCGTCAAAAGCCCTAACCCACCCGAATGATGGGATCAGACCATAGCACAGCTGCAGGAACACTCTTCATACCAATCTGTGTGAGCCATTCCCAAACTGTGGCAAGACCTGGGGTGAGGTGCTGAGATACTATGTCAGTCTCTATCTAGACATCCAGGGGCTGCTATTTGCAACAGGTCAAAACCCTTTAAAATTGTTTCAAACTATATTATGCAAGTAAACACTTGTCCAGCAAATAAATTAGGAAATCCCTTCTGGTTTGACACTTCATGGGTTATTTGTTTGACTTCATATGTGATTTGTCTGATCCAGTATAATCTTCCACTTTGGACTTGTTTGCTACTGTACCAGTCATTATAAGGCTATCAGGACCAGTAACGTAGGTTTCAATCATTTTTTTTCTCTGTCTTATGGTATAGCTGATGCTACTTCCAAGTGACGAAGAGTTAACTTGTCATCAAAGCTATAAAATCCCAGTTAGAGGTTAAAAGCTCTCTTTTATACCCTTGCATCTAAGACAAGTGTAAATTCCCACTGCAATGCTCATATTAAGAAACACGGGTTTTTGGTTTTTCTTTTTTTTTAGCTAGGTATGGTGGCGTACACCTATAATCCCAGTAACTCTGGAGGCTTAAATAGGAGGATCAAAAGTTCAAAGCCAGACCAAACCAGGCCAGGTGTGGTGGCACATGCCTATAATCCCAGCAGCTTGGGATGCTGAGCCATGAGTATCACAGGTTCGAAGCCAGACTCAGCAACTTAGAGAAGCTTTCAGCAACCTAGTAAAACCCTGTCTCAAAATAAAAAATAAAAAATGCAGGGATGTGACTCAGTGGTTTAAACCCCCCTGGGTTCAATTCCTGCTTTAAAAAAGAAAAAAATGAAGTTCAAGGCCAGTCTCAGCTATTTGGTGAGACCTTGCCTCAAAATAAAAAAATAAAATAAAAAGGGTTGGAGATATAGTTCAGTGGTAGAACACTCCTAGGTTCAATCCCCAGTACCACCAAAAAGAAAGAGATGTGGGGTAAGAGTGGAGAGAAAGGTTGTAGGGTGGTATGTTTTGCCCCCTATAAGGACTCATTACCAAAATATCAGCCCTCCGAGGAGAGGGCAGTCAGTGGAGCTCCCAGGTTGGTAAAGTACTGTGTTCCCTCCCAAGTTAATACGTAATGAATTTAGCAAATTATTCACTTATAGTCCTTTATGCCACTTAAAAATAACTTAATTAAAAATGCCTTTCACATGGATGAAAAAGTTGCAGAGGTAGCTGTCAGTTCTTCATCATTTATGATCATCACACCTGACTTGTTTTTAACCTCACAGTTGTTTTGATAACTGGAGGTGGTGGTTTTAATATTGCTAAGTTGGTTATGAAGAGTGGAATGTACTCCTTTTTGGAGGTGGAAAAGCTTTCTCAAGGACAGAGGAAAGAAACACCACATTTCCCCACAAAGGGAACCATCAGGAGATCCGTTGGCTTCTTTGAAGTACTTTGAGTGTTCATTTGAGACATACAGTGGGGCCTTATATTTTTTTGAAGTATTTCAGAACAAAAAAAAAAAAATTTTTTTCTACAACCACATCACTCAAAAGAGAACAGAAGGTTTCATGAAGAATAATTACGCTTACGAGTTAGAACTGTAGACAGAATTCCTCCTTTATTTGGACAGTGAACAGTTAATGGTACATGGAAACCATGTTGAGAAATCTCTGCAGCACTAGAAAAAAAAAAAAAAACACGCCCATAAATCCTTCCCAGCACTTCTTGTGATCACACATCCAAGCTGAGGACAGTGATGGAGTGTTCCAGTTCATCTCAAGTGCATGAGCCTCAGCGGTGTGCTCTGACACCCCAGCCTCCCGCTGCCTGTCGTCAGCATGCAGGCCCGTGCCCTGCACCATTGATCTAGAAAAGAACCGCAGCAGGCAGTGAGTCTGCACAGCTCCTCCATATCATTTTCTTTCTTTCTTATTTTTCTTGTATCTTTTTTTGTTCTTTACTGTATCATCTTTACTGAGCCCATGGACAGACATTTTACTGGCCCCAAAATAATTAGCTCTTTTCCCCTAACTGTAATATGTCTGTAATATGTATCCTTAAAAAAATTGCAAGGAGAGTTGAGGATAGGAATGGCTACATAGTTTCAGACTAGAATGGTGTGTGTGTGTGTGTGTGTGTGTGTGTGTGTGTGTGTGTGTAGCTCATATCTTTAGTGATTATATATCTAAATAGTTGATGAACTGTAGAAACAACCCATGTGTTTAGTGGGGGGAATGAGATTTGGTAGAATATAATGTCAACAGTATAAAAATGCATAGAAGGACTGGGGGTGCAGCTCCATCCCATGTGTGAGGCCCTGGGGGGTTTGATCCCCAGCACCATAAACAAAGCAAAAATAGTCCCCATAGCTAGCATTATGGAACACTCGCTAGATGACAGGCCACACTCTGAGTGCTTCCTATGTATTAACTCATCTGATGCCCTCAGCACCCCTTGAGGTCTATTGTGTCACTGTCCCTGTTTTACACTCGAGGAAACCAAGGCACAGAGAGACTAAGTAACTCACCCTGGTCCTAGAGATAAAAAGTGACAGAAAAGCCAGGTGCAGTGGCGCACACCTGTAATCCCAGCACTTTGGGAGGCTGAGACAGGAGAATCGCGAGTTCAAAGCCAGCCTCAGCAACGGCGAGGCACTAAGCAGCTCAGTGAGACCCTGTCTCTACATAAAACACAAAATAGGGCTGGGAAGGTGGCTCAGTGGTCGAGTGCCCCTGAGTTCAATCCTTAGTACCAAAAAAGAAAAGTGACAGAATAATGTTCAATCCCTACATTGTCTCCCCCAAAATATTATACCATCTTTGTGCTGGTTATGTGGTCTTATTCTCTCATCCTGTGTGTTATTGAAAATGACCCTTGATTCTGCTAGCTAGCTCATTAGAAAGGGTAGGTTCAAGTTATCTATTCCAGAACAATACCACTAGATGGGAAGATGGCACCCCAAACCTCATTGATTTATATACATTGATTCAATGTAGCCTTTAAATCTTTTGTAACTTATGCTGGATTTGTAAATTTTGCCCATTGGTTATCAGAAATCAATGTTGCTCCAAAAGGAAAATTTTAACTCTCTTGTTGTGGTTTTCCGGTAGCTTTTCTGATCCATGAGTAACTTGCCCTGGAACTCTTCTAAGCCAGAATAACACTATCACGCTTACGGTGTGGACCTTGGAGTCACTGTCATCCATTAGTCAGTGAGCTCAAGGCAGGTCTAGAACTGTTTTCCAAGAGCACTCTGGCTGTGCTCTCTCTTTGGGTGGGTTAAATGTCCCCTTGTTTGAGAGGCTTGTTTCGGTTTCTTGATTTCACAAAAGCATCCAGGCATGGGGATGCGCTCCGAAGGATGTGGAGTACTCATGTGCTCATGCCACGGCAGAGGTCACTCCACATGACCTTGCAGTGCCACCTCCCTGCCTGCTTATCAAGGCCCCCTTGGGAAAGGGCATTTCTTTGAATTATCAGAAGAATATGCAGCTGTCCATTGCTCTGGAGGTGGTCTGGTTTCTGTACCCAGACCAGATTTTCCCTGGGAGCTCTGCACTTAACACAGCCATCAGTGACATGTCCCTGCTGTCTTTCAAGGGGCATTGGTGCTATAAGGAAGAACCTGTGAACCAGACATGATACTATGGGATACTCCCTCTTACTCAGCACCCCCTCCAGGAAGCTCTGAGGGAGGCACCTGGTTGAGTGGGCTCCTGTGCACTCCTTTGGTGTGTGGGACTTTTGGTGACCTGCAGCTTTGTGTTTGGCTACTTCTCCACTTGTTGGCCAGGCCTGAGAGGCAAGGACCAATGCTGCACATCTCTGCGTCCCAAATGCCAGGCCCAGCACTTGGCATGCAGCAGGTTCTGATCATTGAACAAATTTCTTCCCACTCTGACAATAAAGTTTGGGGTTTTACTTTGTTTCATTTGCTGCTTCCCCAGGGAAGGAAAGTTTCTCTTCCATGTGAATGTTCTGCACCTCCCTGCTGAGCCGCTAACACTGTTTGCTGGGATTGCCAAGGAGCCCCTGCAGCTAGTAAAAACTTCAGCCCTAATGATTGTGGCATGCCAGGACCCCATGCCTACTTTCTGACTGAATTGTAAATTTTATCCAGTATATACTTTCCATGATCTGATCTTGATTCTGCCCATCTATTTTTTTTTTGAGGGGAGAGTACTGGAGATTGAACTCAGGGGCACTTAACCACTGAGCCACATCCCAAGCCCTTTTTTGTATTTTATTCAGAGACAGGGTCTCACTGAGTTGCTTAGGGCCTCACTAAGTTGCTAAGGCTGGCTTTGAACTTGCAGTCCTCCTGTCTCAGCCTCCCGAGCCACTGGGATTATAGGTGTGCACCACTACACCCAGCATCTGCCCATCTAATTTTTACATTTTATTGTAAGCGAATTCTCAGGCTTTTTGCTGAAAACCTACCCCTTCTGGGAGAGACATCCAGAAGAGGAAGGGATGAAATAGAAGTGATAGAGCTACTTGAGAGTGCCTCTAGACCCCTCCTCCAAAAATTATGCACATGGGCATGCGCGCGCGCGCGCACACACACACACACACACACACACACACACACACACACAGTGAGGTGGTACTTCTACCTTTTCTTTCTAATTAAAACACTCCAGGAAATAATCTGGCCTTGGAGGAGAGCAGTACACAGAATTTCATTTCATTGCTAATGAGGGACAACCTATAACATATTTATGGAGAGTCAAGGTTTGACCTCACCTCTTGCCTCATCTCTATACATAGTAAGAGCTTAGTTGGTTTCCTACATTGATGTTTTAATGAAATACAAATAGCTTCTCACTGCTGCTGACGAGAGATTAGAAAGATCAGGACCTAGCACAACAGGGCCTCCAGATGGGTCAGGTCAGAGCTGGGGCTGAGAAAAGAGCCAGAAGTGGTGGGTACTGCTGCTCTTGTCCTGGGAGAAGCTGCTTTTGTGATCTTAACAAAAAGCTTGTTGGTTGTTTGGCAGATATGTACATTTCATTTCTTTGCTTTTAAAGTCTACCTGCTGGCAAATTGCCAACCAGAATCATTAATTCTATTAAAAAATCTGCAAATTTTTCACTATGATAGATAATAGCTTACAGAAGCCCATTTGACCCCCCAAGATATAGTCATATTATGAAAAGGGAGATTTACAGGAGTATGTGTCATTTGCCCTCACGAGAAAGGAGAGCCGTGGATCGGGCACACCTTGACTCCCTGCCTGCAGCACGGCCCTGATCCCCTCCTTTGGAGGACTCCTGACGCTGAGGAATGGCTCAGCCTGGGCTGGCCAAGTAAGTTGCATGGACATACATGTACATGTTCACCAGGAACAGTTGGAGGTGTGGACTTTGAGTTGCTTTTTACTGTTTTAACTTATTTAAATATACCTTGCCAGAATTTTGCATGTCACAAAGCTTCTAAAGGAACTTTTTTTTTAATCAAAGTGAAACAGCACCTCAATGAAGGGCAGGGTGGGGCAATGGTAAGCGCACTGAAAAGGGAATCAGTGCACAAGGACACCTGGGCTGGAGGTCCTGCCTCACAGAGCAGCTCTTGTCACCTAGCGGGGACAATGTCCCCCTTTCAGCTCCAAGCTTCTGTCATTCTAAGCTGGGTATGATTGGCATTTTTATAAAATCAGAATGTGAAATTTGAAAATGTACTTTTTTGATGAGAAGTAGCTACGACCAAAGGATTAAAATGCTGTCAAAGTCATCAGGTCCTTTCCCAGGCTCTGATTTTCCATTTTGTTAAGTAAGTTTTACTCCCCAAAACTCCTAGATAGTAAGCGTTGGTTCTAATCGAGCTGCAGGGAGGTGGGCACTTCCCAGAGCTGATTCTAAAGCTCCCTGGATGCTGCGCAGCTCTGGTTTGGCATGGCAGAGGAGGGCCCCTCCTCTCATGTTACATAATCCACCAGGGAGTCATCCATTTTAGTTACAAGTAAGTTGATGCTTTCAATGGATTTTGGCTTTGCTTGGTTCCAGACTGAACTCCTCCTTGCATTGCAGGGCGGATACAACAAACACTGGCGGAAGGACATAGGTTTGAGTGAAGGGCAAACAGGCCAAGGTCACCAAGGGGACATCTCTGAGATGAGCAGCACTGAATCTGTGGGAGGCAGCGTGGCAAAATCTCAACTCGGTTAATGTTTACGGAGTAAAGGATTCAGTGCATCACCTGGGCAGGCACACAGATACCAGAAGAGGTAGGGCCCACCTGAAATTTAGAAAAGAGCGCACCAGAAAATGAGATCTTATTGCTGTTCCCTAGAGAAGCCAGCCGATGGTATTCTCTTGCTGAAAGAGACTGAGCCCCCTGTCTTGAGACTCCGTCCTCAGGTGAACATGAGTCATGAAGCCATTCAGCTTAATGGCTGTGTCACTGTGCAGCCAAGCAAATGCCGAATTTCTAATTGGCTTATTTATTTAGATTAGGCTGTATACTAGGCCATGAAAATAACAACAGAGGCCTGGACCTTATCCTTGAGGAGGTCACAGGCTACCTAGGGACACAGCTTTCATAGATACACAACGGAACTGCTGGTACCTAGGACAGAGAGAAGCTGACAGGCCCTAGGTATCCACAGGAGTAGGTAGCACTGAGGGCTGGGAAGTCTAGCTTGGAATGGGGTTACCTGATCTAGATCATAAAGGACAAGGACGGGTGATGAGGGATAGAAAGTGAGCAGGTACAAAGCATCAAGGCTTGGGACAGTAGTGCTAACATCCTTTAATATGGCAGTCATGTATACAAGCAGTGAGATTTGGGATGAGTTGAGACACTGGGCAGAAAGGCCAGATTCAGGTCATGGAAGGACTTGAGAGTCAAGCTTAGGAGTCAGGAGTTGATTCTGCAGGGCCTGAGCATTTTAAGCACAGCAATGTCATATGCACATTTGCATTTTAGAAAAATCACTCAGGCAGCAGTCGAGGAGGCAGTAGTGGTTATGAAGGCAGGAAGTACCCAAGGCCTAAACTGACATAGAGGCAAGAGATAGAGCAAGAGGGTATGTGACTTGCAGAATGAACTGGATCCAGTGAAGACGGGAGGAGAGAAACACAGAATTTAAGGCGGTCCTCAAATTTCAAAATTTTTCTGCTATGAGTAGGGTTGTCATTTATTTAGATAAATCATAACGGAGGAAGATAATTCTGTTGGAGGTCCCCAAAACCACCCCCAGATTCAGTGATTGGGGAGGACACACAAATTCTGCATGTAGTCACACTCCACTGTGATTTATTGCAGCAGAGAAGGATTAAGCTACATTAGCAAAACAAGTGGCTGCCGGAGTCCTTTCCCTGTGGAGATGTGCTTAACTCCTCCAGCCCTGGATTGTGACCTCACCTAGAATGCTGTCCCCCAGGAAAGCTCACTAGGAACTGTCCCCAAGGTTTATCACGGGCAACTTCTGCCAGCACATATCAAATTTCAGACTCCCAGAAGGAAAGCAGGTTCAGTATAAACCATAGTGTTGGTCTATTTGGGGCACCGTGAGCCCCTCTTATCATGTAGGGAATGGCAGGAGCCCCCCCACCCCAAGTTCCCAGGCACCAACCTTGTAAGCTCTAAGGACAGCGTCCTTGGGCCTGTTACATTACCTCTCTTCTGCATAGTAGTGAATTCCATTATGAAGATGTTGAGTCTAACACACTTGTCACGTTTAAGTGAAGATATCCACTAAACAGGGGGGATTTCAAGGTTCAGTGGCAGGATCTGTGCTCTAAATTAATGATTCTGGAGGCATGAGCATATCAAATGGTCATTAAAACCAAGGTCACACAGAGCAAGCCCAGCCCTGATTCCTTAGACCATTAAGCTGGAGGTCATCTAGGTGAACCCTCTCAAGTGGACCTAGTGAGAAAACTGAGGCCCCTGTGATGTGGCTTAGCTGCAAAAATTGGTTTCCAATCTGTTGTTCTTTCCACGATACCAACTGCCTTTCAAAATGACCAAGTCATACATTGCCCACAAATAAATAAAGTGACATCTAGGTTTATCAAATGGGCCCTTGGAAGTTTGGTTAATGTGTCTTATTGCCCAAAGAGCCTTATCCCCCAGACCCTCAGAAGTAGAGCTGATCACATCCAAGGTAGGAATTTCTAAGCAGCTTCTAAGTCAACCATTTATATTTAGTCATCCTTGATATTCAAAGGGCAATAAATGATTAAGGCCTTTCTCTCCTCTTCATTCTTGTGTCTATTCAAGATTTTTATATGTTCCTACATACTCTCTTAGCCACTAGAAATAAAAAGATAAAAGTGGCAAAGTTTTTGCTCTCAAGTTATTTGTATTCTAGGGAAGAGAGAGATGAACACAGATTGTATATTAGGAGTATATTGCGGGCAGGAGTAGGCCAGTGACCCCTTGGATACAGGAGGTGAAAACAAGATAGATGCAAAGCCAGTTAATTGTTTGCCTGAAGCTTTGGTAAAGGATAAAGTAGAACTTGAAAACTAGAAAATGAAGGTGCTGCCTATTAATTCAGTTTGGATTTCATTCACGGGTGGCGATTAACTTAGATGGAAGTATACTAGAAAGCCATATGCCATTTGTTCTTTAAGATGTTCATTTCATCCAGCACATGTAATTTGGCTTTGGTCTTTGGAGTTAACTTTGGTACCCAAAGAAGTAAGCTTCTAAGTCAAACACCCTGGCATGCCCAGCTATTTGGGAAACTGGGGCAGGAGAATCACAAGTTCAAGGCCAGCCTGGACAATGTGTCAGACCCTGCCCCAAAAATAAAAAAGAAGTGACCTTCTCTGACATCCTCTCTAGCCTTTCTATGGCTGGAATTGGATTCAATGATGTGTGTGTGGCCCCTTTTTCTGGGGCTATCCATCCACCCTTCAGGAGGCAATAGTTTGCCTTATTCTAAATTGTCCCAGGGGACATGGTGAATTACGTGCCAAGTCAAATTTAATAGCAGAATGTAAATTTCAAGACAAGCTGTAGGTCATCTGTATAGTCTTGAAATATGTATTTTTAAAACAAAAAAATCCTCTCTTGATTTTTTTATTCCTATCTGAGCTTCATTTACTGTCTCATTTGTCATCTAAACAGTCTTTGTTCTTTTAGCTTTCAAACATGATTAATTGATGCTGTGCAGCCTCGCATTGGGAGATGCTGAATATTTCCTAAGATGAGTAATCTAGTTAAACGCCCATCTCTCTTTTCTTTCAACTTCACCAACAATTGTGGCTTATGCAGAAGCAAGGACAGTTTGCTTATTTCCCTGTTCAGATTCTTGCACTGTTAGCATAGCGTGTTTCCTTTCCATTTAGCTAGCCAAAAATAATATTGACAAATTCATGACGGCTTCCATCTGATACTGCTGCAAACTTATGCAAATATATTTAGACGGTTAAGCAAATAGAATAATTAAACATCCAAACGTCAAGAATGGAGCAGGGGGAGTAGTGCCAGCTATTAGCTCTTGAGTTGGAAGTTAGTGAAGTGTCTGAAAATACACCTTTAAAGTTGAAGGTCTGAATTGTGATTGGTTTTTTGGGTTTCTTTTTTTTCTTTCAGATTTAAATAAAGCACAGTATATTATAGTTGTAGGGAGTTATAAGCATTCCGGGAGCGCTCGTTTTCTCAACACACACCATTTGGAATTTTAAAAGACGGGCAGTGTATGTTTGTCATGAATCTTTCCACTGGGACCAGGCCACTCCTGGATGAACTCACACAGATTGAGAGTTTCTCAAAATACAGAATCAAATGTTTGTCTTAAAAATATGCTACTTTAAAGTCCCCCAAAAAATCAAAGAATGAAAATAGGCTAATACTTGGCAAAAACAGTCAATTTGAGGAGTTGTCTTTTTTTTTTGTTTTTTTAAGGATTTGTCTTCTTAAAAGACTGATTTCTCTTACAAAACTTGCTTCCAAAGAAATTCACTTTGTATGTCATAAACCTAAAAGTTTTTCTTCATGATACCTTTAAACTCCTGATAAATATCCTTGAAGTGTGAAATTGTTTAACTTGTTGGAGATAGGGATTTTCTACTAATTTAGCAAAGATTGATTTAACATTTACTCTCATTCCCCAAAACTTCAAACAGTACACCAAATCATAGCTTAAAACTTTTTAAAGTAGTGAATGTATGTTCTTCTGGAATATTGTGTTAGTTTTTTGTGGTTTTGTTTTGGATGTTATGGTGTTGGAGATGGAATCCAGGTGCACTGTACCAACAAGCTACATCCCTAGCCTTTTTTTATTTTTTAGTTTGAGACGGCGTCTCTCTCTCACTACTTGCCATCCTCCTGCTTCAGCCTCCAAGTCTTTGGGATTACGGGTGTGGCCACTTCATCAGGCTGTCTGTCTTTAGAGAAATGTCTTTTCAGGTCCTCAACCCATTTTCTAAATTGGGTTATTTGGGGTTTTTGTTTATTTTCTGTGGTTGTTGTTGTTGTTGTTGTTTGGTACTAGAGATTGAACTCGGGGACACTCAACCACTGAGCCACATCCCCAGCCCTATTTTGTGTTTTATGTAGAGACAGGGTCTCACTGAGTTGCTTAGTGCCTCGCCATTGCTGAGGCTGGCTTTGAACTCGCGATTCTCCTGTCTCAGCCTCCCTAAATGCTGGGATTACAGGCTTGCACCACCACACCTACCTGGGTTATTTGTTTTATGTATTTTTTTCTTTCTTTTAAGGTATTGGAGTACCTAACTTGTTTTAGTATTTGTAAATGACTTCCTTCACATCTCTACAATTTTGTGCCTGTAATGTCATTTGATTTAGGAGCATCTGAAAGGCCACTCCAGTCTAACCACTGGGGGCATTTTACCATGGATGCTTGTCAGGTGAGCAAAGGAGCCTGGTTTTGCTGACCACCTTTCTTGTCCAAAAGGAAGGCTTTGGGGGCTGTGGCTGCCCAGCCTCTACCCTTGCACCACCGCCCCAAGCTGCCTCTCACTACTCTCCTGCTTCTCTTCCAACCTCGACCAGCTCTTCCCTTCCTCCACAATAAAAGCCCTGGACCACTTGCTAGCCAGTAAGGCCTTAGCTCACTGTGTTTAACAGAACTCCCTTCTGGAGCTGTAATCTCATCAACTTGGGAGACTGAGGCAGGATGATCACAAGTTTAAGACCAGCCTCAGCAACTTAGTAAGGCTGTAAGCAACTTGGTGACAACCTATCTCAAAATCAAAAAGGGCTAGGGATGAGGAATGTAGCTCAGTGGTAAAAAGCCTCTGGGTTCAAATCCAGTACCAAAAAAAAAAGAAAAAAAAAACAACTCTTGTGGTTGCAATCAAGAGAAACTCAAACTTAGACAAGTTGGTCTGGCCTTAGCTGCTACTAGACTCGGGCCTCTGGCTTTCATTCTCTGATCGTCAGCCCAGTGTCCCTCATAATGATGCTGTCTGTCTGTAGTAGCCCACCTCAGAGGAGACTCACTGTCCCAGAGAAGGAAGAATCCTCCTGTGGGCCCTGTTTGCCCCACCAGCACCAGGTGCAATGGCCTCCACAGTCACAGAAGTCCAGGAGCACAGAGATGACCAGGCAGGGCCCCAGCAGCTGCTGCTCAGCTGTACGTGGTCAGTAGAGTGAATGAACCACAGGTCTCCTGCAGGCAAAAACCACTCTTGGTTTTTGTAGAGGAATGTTGAGATTTATAGGACACAAAGTCATTTAAAGTACAATTGTATTTCTAGTGGCTCCTTCTCATTGTGTATTTTTGTGTTGAGTGGATCTGCCCCATGGGCATTTTCCACTTCAAAAGAGGTTCCCAGATTCACAAATTGGGTAGCATTGAGTGTTTTAAAATAATGTTCTAGCTGGGAAAAAAAAAAAACCACAGGGAAAATATCTTTATTCTGATGCTGGCTCTTAAAGGTCAGTAGCTGGAGTAGTGTTTCTGTGTTGCCTGAGGACCCCCTACCTGGGGCCTCCCGACTTTACCTCTCTCATCTTAGGCCCACAAAGTTCCTACAGTCACTCGTTCATATTTAGCTCATTAAAGTTGTATATTCCACATCAGCAAGTAGAATAAACAATGTGATTATTGTAAAATCAAATTAGATTGACCAATTACAAGCATCGCAAATCATTTCATCGTTTTTGTCACCGTTTTTGTGAAGTTCCTAAGTAAACGATACCAGCTTATTACCCCATAACACCAGAAATAAGATTGTACGTTAAACTGAAATGTAGATGGGCACTGACATTTATAAACACAGACCCCATGGAGTGACACCTCTCCAGCCAGTGACCTACCTGGGCTTGCTCCAGAGTGGCTTCTTCTCCAGGACCTGGAGCGTGGCGGCAGCCTGGCAGCTTGGCATCGCCGCTGCTTCCTTTATTTCTCTGGTGACATCGTGATTATACCGGCCAAATGAACTCCAACAGATCCCATGTGCTTTTGGCATGTGGACCCGTGGTGCATATAAACAGCGGATGGTTATTCCCGATAGCACATTTGTAATCGTTAGTGAGGCTCTAAGGGAGATCTGAGAGGACTTGAAAGTCACATTTGAATAACAAGTTTATTCTTAGGCGTGGCTACATAAAAGAGATGAGTAATGCTAACCCGATAACACAGTTCTGACTGGGGCCATTGGCAATAGAGGCGACTTCTGAGTAAACAAACCAAAGTAACAGCTAGAATGCAGATCTGATAACAGTTCTGAGGTTTGATTAAATCTAAAGATGACAAAGAAAAGTTTATGCTGGTCTTCCTATCTGTAGCAACGGGCCACGCCTGCCTGACCACCTCTTGCCTGGCGACCCATTAAAAGGAACTTGAGCTGAGATCTTATCAGTGATGGAGATGGCGACACCTCAGGATTCTCCAGGGTTGTTTTTCACTTTTTGTTCTTGGACGTGGTTAGTAATGCTGCTACCAGATCTTTTAAATCCTGAGGCATTTCCTCATGACCCTGAGTAGCTGCGGTAGGTCAGGTTCTTCTTGAACTGCGGGTTCGGTTACAACATCCATATGTTCCCAGCCCATTCTCTGACCTCCATTTTTTTTCAGTGCTTTTTGAGGGCTTTTCATGTTTCCAGCCACTAATCCCAGCAGACTCTAAATATTCTGAGTATACAGCCTAATTATTTTTTGAAAGCTAATTTAGTGGAAATTTCTTAAGCTTGATATTAATTGCATAAATATTTTAACTTAAAAATCATTTACTCACAACCTAAGACAGGCAGCATATAAAAGGTAATAAATTTAAGAACTTGCAGGCAAGAGTATTGCCATCCTCATAGGTACAGAGTGTGTATCTCTAGAAGGATATACAGCTGTGATTGCACCAGGAAGGCAGAAATGAAATGGGGGGGAGGTCCTTACTTTTCACTGTAAATGCTTCTCTTCCTTTGTTTTTAACATGAGCATGTATTAGCCATTTATAAATGTATGTTTACATTTTAGTGTTTAGAATAGTATTGGCATGTATTAAATGCTCACTAAATGTTATCTACTCTTATTCCTTTTTTTTTTTTTTTCTGGTGACATCTCCAGAAAAAAAAAAGAGTATCGCCATCCTGCCCACATTTAGCACTGTCAACACTGTTACACTCACTGGAGGGATTATCAGTGTCCTGAAGAACAGTATCAATATTGTCCACAGCAGTATTTCTTTTGAACTCAGCTGTTTCTTTGAAGCATTGATCGTGGTATCCAGCTTTGATTTCTTGACTGTGGACTCATGCCAGTTTGCTTGATTTCATTAAATTTTTGGAAAGGACAAAAACTATGCTATCATTTTATTGCAATCCTTACATCAATCATAATTTAGGGCAGTCTTGGTAAAATATGAGGAATTCAGACTAGAAAGGCAGAACCTGGGTAGCGGGATAGAATGCAGTGAGGACTTACTTCGTAGTTCAGCCACCTGGACCTCATGATTCTTTAGCTATGGTTTTATTCTAAAATGAGTACAGTCATATAGCCCAAATCGAGGTGTAGAGACCAGACAGTATTTTGGTTGGTTGTTTTGGTTTGGTTTGGGTTTTTTGTTTGTTTATTTTTTGGTACAAAGGATTAAACCCAGAGGTGCTTAACTACTGAGCCACATCCCCAGAACTTTTTTTATACTTTATTTTGAGACAGGGTCTTGCTGAGTTGCTTAGGACTTCGCTAAGTTGCTGAGGCTGGCTTTGAACTTGTGATCCTCCTGCCTCAGCCTCCCAAGCCACTGGGATTATAGGCATGTGTCACCATGCCCAACAGACAGTTTTTAATTAAACGCAACTCTCTGGTTTTGGTTGGATGGGGAGCCCCTAGCCCTCCAGGTTGGACAGCTGGGAACAGCAGGATGAGTCAAGAACAAGCAAGCACGCTGCTCCCTTGCTGGCTCAATAGGCTGCAGAGCTGTTCTGTGCTGGCTTCTCACGCGGTGCTTTCCCCGTACCACTCCTCACCCTTGAACCCAGTCCCCACTGTATTGTTTTTCTGTTGCAATCCTCTCTCCTGGGCTTGCAACCTGCATCTTTTCATCTTTGGAAAGTACCCTTTCCCATGAGTAGCTAAGCCACTTTCCTTCTGCCAGAGGGCCCAGGGTTGCTTGAGCTTGCATCGTGTATCTTGGTTCTGTGTGCTAGCCTGTCCAGGATCATTTCCTGAATGAGGTGCCTCTTTGGTCCAAGTGGGGCAGGAGGTTCCTCATGCCCTTTGGTGTGAAAAGACATGAGGTCTCCAAGAACTCAGGTGTTTTTACAGTCACAGAGAATTTTATGGTCACAGAGATTCCAAGTGAAATTTCATATGTGTATTTATATTAATATTATAATAAAAAAATTATACAAGCATGGGATATGTCTTATTTTAATTAGGACCTCATTCTTGTGGTTGGGCATTATGGTGGGGTTCACTTAGGTATTTATGTTTACATAGGAAAATTATGTTAGATTTATTCTACTATCTTTCCTATTCCTATCCCCTTCTCTTCCCTTTATTCCTCTTTGCCTAATCTACTGAATATCTCTGGCCCCACGCCCCTTACTGTGGTCTAGCTTCCACGTATCAGTAAAAACTTTCAACCTTTTGTTTTGAGGGATTGGTTAATTTCACTTAGCATGATAGTCTACAAATCCATCCATTTACTGGCAAATGTCATAAAGTCATTATTCTTTATGGCTGATTAATACTCCATTGTGTATATATACCATAGTTTCTTTATCCACTCATCTGTTGATGAGCATCTAGGTTGGTTCTGTAGCTTAGCTATTATGAATTGTGCTACTATAAATTTGATGTGGCTGTGTCACTGTAGTGTGCTAATTTTAAATCCTTTGGATATACGCCAAGGAGTTGGATAACTGGGTCAAATGGTTTTCCAGTCCTAGTTTTTGAAGGAATCTCCATACTGCTTTCCAGCGGGGTTGCACCAATTTTCAGTTCCACTAACAACATATGAGCATTCCCTTTTTCCCGCATCCTGGTTGATTTGTTGTTACTCGTAGTCTTGACAATTGCCATTCTGACTAGAGTGAGAGGGAATCTCAGTATAGTTTTAATTTACATTTCCCTAATTGCTAGAGGTATTGAACATTTTTTTATATATTTGTTGACCACTCATATTTTTTCTTTTGAGAAGGGTCTGTTCAATTCTTTTGCTCATTTGTTGACTAAGGTTTTTTGTTGTTGTTGTTTTTTTTTTTGGTGTTAAGCTTTTTTAATTCTTTGTATATCCTGGAAGTAGTCTATCTGAAGTGTAATTGGCACAGATTTTCTCCCCTTCTGTAGCCTTTTTCTTCACACTCTTGATTGTTTCTTTTGCTGTAAAAAAGTTATTTAGTTTGATGCCATCCCATTTATTGATTTTTTTAATTTTATTTCTTATGCTTTAGGAGTTTTGTTGAGGAAGTCAGTTCCTGTGTCAATATGTTGAAGTGTTGGGCCTACCTTTTCTTGTAGTAGGTGCATGGTTGCTGGTCTAATTCATAGGCCTTTTATCTACTTACAGTTGATTTTTGTGCAGGGTGAGAGAGGGGGTTTAACTGTCATTCTATTACGTACGGATTTCCAGTTTTCCCAGCACCATTTGTTAAAGAGGCTATCTTGTCTCCAGTTTTTGGCACCTTTGTCTAGTATGAGGTAAGTGTACTTATGCGGGTTTATCATTGTGTCTTCTATTCCGTTCCATTGGTCTTCTTGTCTATTTTGGTGCCAATACTATGCCATTTTTGTTACTATGGCTCTGTAGTATAATTTAAGGTCCACTATTGTGATGCCTTCTGCTTTGTATTTCTCACTAAGGATTGCTTTAGCTATTCTGGGCCTCTTGTTTTTCCAAATGAATTTCATGACTGCTTTTTTTATTTGTATGAAGAACGTCATTGGAATTCTGATGGGAATTGCATTAAATCTGTACAGCACTTTTGGCTGTATGGCCATTTTGACAGTATTTGTCCCGCCTATCCAGGAACATGAGAGGTCTTTCCATCTTCTAAGGTCTTCCTAAATTTCTTTCTGTAGTGTTCTGTACTTGTCATTGTAGAGATCCTTCACCTCTTTGTTAGATTGATTCCTAAGGTTTTTGTTGTTGTTGTTTGTTTATTTGAAGCTATTGTGAATGGGATGGTTTTCCTAATTTCTCTTTCAGCTGATTCATTGTTGGATTATAGGAGCACAATTGATTTATGGGTGTTAAATTTTGTATCCTTCCATCCAAGTGGAATTTCTATCTCAGATAATATAAATTAGGTCTTATGAATTATTCTACAAATCAGAATCAAGGAAATAGATTCTAAGTTAAAAATACCATAAAGTACTATCACTTATATTTAAATAGCTTTTAACCTGAGAAAGTCTGTCCTAAAGTACTCCCTAAAATACTGAGACTGTATCATGTTGTTCTCTTTGACCTTTCATTTTTGGAAAGTGTGTATTCTATTGGAGCAGTTGTTTATTTATTTGTTTGTTTTGGTACTAGGGATTGAGCCCAGGGGCACTTCACCACTGAGCTGCATCCCCCGCCCTTTTTATTTTTTATTTTAAGACAGGGTCTCACTACATTGGTCAGGGCCTCACTGAGTTACTGAGGCTGGCCTCAAACTTGCAATCCTCCTGAGTCAGCCTCCTGAGCCGCTGAGATTACACGTGTGTGCCACCACATCTGGTAAAGCAGTAATTTAGATTTAAACACCATCACCAGCTTCTCTTGTTCAGTTGATATCTACAAACTGGCCCTGATGTCTGTAGGGAAAATTATGGAATACCCACATTGTTCTCAAGTTACTCAACTCTTGGTTTTTACTTAACTCTTTTGTCTATAACTCTGTCTTATAGAACAGAGGTCAACAAACGTCTTCTGTAAAGGGACTGAATAGTAGCTTAGTGGAACAGACCTAGTGGATTAGACATGATCTGTCCTAACATCTCAGGTCTGCTATGAGTGCAAAACCAGCCATACACCAGTATACACAAATGGCAGGCTGTGTTTTGTTTTTTGTTTTGTTTTTGTGTTTGCTATGTTTTAATAAAACTTTATTTATTAAAATAAGCAGGTAGTCAGAGATAGTGTGCAGGCCTTAGCTTGCCAGCCCTTGATTTAGAAAATATGGAGATTGATGTAATTTTATCTTTTGGACAGGAGTCCCTACCCTCTTCCTCACTGAGAACTATTTTTACTTTACCAGTATCCCCAAGTACTGGTGGCAATGAAGTAAGAAAGGCTAAGAATGCCATTTCCTAAAGCAGATAGCCAAGCCTTCCCTTCTCCATGGAAATCTCCATTGACTGCAGGAAGGAAACAGCTGGCTATGAAGCCTGCAGCCTGTCCCAGTTTATATAGGGAATTCTTTTTTTGTTTTTTCTTTTTTTTCTTTTTGGTACCAGAGATTGAACTCAGGGGCACTCGACCACTGAGCCACATCCCCAGCACTATTTTGTGTTTTATGTAGAGACAGGGTCTCACTGAGTTGCTTAGTGCCTCGCCAGTTGCTGAGGCTGGCTTTGAACTCACAAATCTCCTGTGTCAGCCTCCCTAAGTGCTGGGATTACAGGCTTGTGCCACCACACTTGGCTTATTTAGGGAATTCTAAGCTCTGCTCTAGGTCACTTTCAAACATAACAGCAAGTGAATTAAATGTTGTTTGTAGTCTTGCCACACCTAGTAGGCATGCTCGAACATTACATTTTAATGTAAGCACTAGATTTGCTATAGGCTTATAGAAAATGACATCGCAGTGGGTTGAAAGGTTGTGGGGGATGGGGACAGCCAGAGGAAGAAGTAAAAGTGACATGTTAGCAAAACTGGATGCCATCATACCGCTGCACCAGGCTAGGAGAGAGGGATGCTGTAGAAATGTTTGCTCTTGTAAAGTGCATCTATATTGATAATTTATATTTCATATATACATATATAAAAAATTCAGGCTTTGTTGGCTTGATTTCTGTGGGAAAATAGCTGAAGGGTTGATGGTATCGCTCTACTTCAGCATGCTAGAGAATTACTCAGACGCTTGTCAGATGCCCCAACCACATATTTATTTGAGAATGTGCCGCAATGCGAAGCCCTCATTCACCAAGGTCACTGGGAGGGCAGCAGAAAGAGGCATGCTGAACTTCAAATGGTTCTTGCTGCTTGTGTCAGTAGGAAAGGAATGAAAGAGCCAAGCCACCAAAAAAATAGACCATCAGGGAAATCTGAATTGCTTTCTTTGAGAAAAGCAGGTGACTAAGCAGTAACTAAAGAATCCTCATTAGGAGGAGGAAGAGGAGGAAAGTTGTAGTCGTAGTAGTATTCGGTTTATTGGCCTCGTTTGCTATTCATTCCTATAAATAATTTTCTTTATAAAAGTTGTATAGGAATGGGTGTGGTGGCACACACCTGTAATCCTAGTAGATTCAGGAGGCTGAGGCAGGAGGATGGCAAGTTCAAGGCCAGCCTCAGCAACTTAGCAAGACTCAAACTTAAAAAAAAAAAAAAAAAAAAGGCTAGGAATGTAGCTCAGTGTTACAGCACCCCTAAGTTCAATCCCCAGTACGACAAAACAAGGAAAATTGTATAGGGCAGGGGATGTAGCTCAATGGTTGAGCACTTGCCCAGCATGCACAAAGCTCTGGGTTCAATCTCCAGCACTACAATACAAACAATAAAATGTTGTATAGGGCTGGGATTGTAGCTCAGCGGTAGAGTGCTTGCCTCACATGGGTGAGGCCCTGGGTTCGATCCTCAGTACCACGTACAAAGCAATAAAATAAAGACATTTAAAAAAAAAAAAAAGTTGTATATACCAATCGACATTATAAATACAGAATTTCTTATGTCCTCTTTTAAAGATTGCAAACATTTTCATACAAAAAGATTATTTTTTGTATTTATTTTATATGTTAGTAAATGAATAAGGTTTTAGCCCTGGACTTTAAGTAAGTGATACAGTTTTAAGCTCATTGTATTTGCTGAGTGTATTTATTTTGAATTGGACTTTATTTAATTTATTCTTGGGCTATTGATCTTAAAATCAAATTCTGTAATTAAACAATGCTCCCCATAAACACTGCCTTTTAATTAAGTAGTGAATAGAATAATAATAACCTTTAAAACCTCCATCAGCCTATAAAATTTACACTTATATTTATAATTATTATTATCTCACTCAATGAGACATGACAGTTTGCAAAATAAATTGCATTCTAAGGAAGGTGGAGTAAAAGGAACTAGACTTACTTTGAAACAACTGAAAAATGGGACAAAGTATATTAAAAGCATCACCCAGGACCCTGGGATTCAGGCAGAAAAGGAGAGTGATCCCTGAGAAACAGGAAACAAACAGGATGAGCTCTACAATCATCCTAGCCTACTGTCTTGAAAAAGGTTCTAGACCACTGCGTAGAGAGAGAGAAAGCACAGCTACTGCCCTGAGTTGAAGATATGGGAGCCAGAGGTCCATCCAGGGAAACTGAGGCAGCTAGAGATTCAGAGAAAAGAGAACGGCAGAGAGAGAACCATGCAGATCTCCAGAGGATCTTCCTTGAATATTCAAGTGCGTACTGATTACGCATGTAGGAAGAAACGACCTGAAGCCAGGGAAGGGATCACCCAAAAGTAGAGGAAACAATGTGTGGATACCACACAGAACCAAGAGGATGTGCCTGTGTCTAGCATGTAAAGTGAAAAGCCTCACAATCCAGGGGCACTCGTTGAAGTACTAAAGAGAGTCTGGCATCAGTAATGGGGAAAAATTAATCCTAGACTAAACACAGCTCTCATTCCACCCAAGATAGCTTAATAACAAAACACTAAAAACATCAAATTGTTTTCAAAAAACTAAACTGGGTCCCAGAACAAAATATTAGAATATTTAAAGAGATACAAAATGACCCATACCCAACAAGATAAAATGCCTAACATCCAATCCAAAATCATCAGACATGAAGTAGGAAAATACCACCCATAATGAGGAAAATGAATCAGTCACCCATTAGTTATATAGATGACAGAATTAATAGGGACATTAAAAGTAGTTGTATTCCATATGTCCAAAAACTAGAAGATTTAACATGTTAAGTAAAGATAAAGATTATTTAAAAAAAAAAAAAAAAAAACAGACTTCTAGCAATGAAAACTACAATAACTGAAATGGAAAAATAATTAATGGCAGATTTCACATTGCCAAGGAAAAGATTAGTTAACTGGAAGACATAACAAGTAACTGCCAAAATGAAACAGAAAAAGGCTTAAGTGAATGAAAACAGCATCAGTGAACTTTGGGACAAAAATACATAGGAAGATAGGAATTCAAAAATATTTGAAGAAATAATGGCCAATTTTTTTTCCAAATTCGATGGAAGCTACAAACCTATAAATTCAAGGTCAACAAACCCCAAGTACAAAAACATGAAGGACATTATACCAAGGCACATCTTAATCCAAATTTTTTAAAGACACTGGTAGGAGCTGGAGGTGGAACTCACTGGTAGAGCATGTGGTTGGTATGTCCAAGGCCTAGAACCAATCCCCATCACCACAAAATAAGTAAATAAATTAATTAAAGCAAGCCAATGATTAGGAGAACATCTTACAAATAGAGAATAAAAGACATATTACATGCAGAGAAACAAAGGTAAATTGGCATCTGGTTTGTTGTTGGAAATAACACTGGCTAGAAGACAGTGAGTCAACATTTTTAAAGTAGTGAAAGAAAATTCTCAACCTAGAAGTCTTTGCTCACTTAAAATATCTTTTAAAAGCAAAAGTGAAATAAAAACATTCTTAAACAAGTAAAAAAATCACTAGCCGACCTGAACACACACACACACACACACACACACACACACACACACACAAAAGTTAAGGAAAATCCTTTAGGTAGAAAGAAAAGGATGCTAGTGGGAACCTGAATCTACCTCATTCACAGGAATGAAAAAGCACCAGAAATAGTATTATCTGGGTTCATATAAAGACTTGCTCTTTTATTTAAGTTTCTCTAAAGATAAATTAAGCCAGTGCAGTGGTACCCACCTATGGGCCCAGGCACTCAAAAGGCCCTCAGCAACTTAGTGGGACCCTGTCTCAAAATGAAAAATAAAAAATGGTTGGGAATGTGGCTTAATTGTTAAGCATTCCTGGGTTCAATTCTCAGTACAAAAAGAAAAACATAAATTACTACAGGAGGCAAAAATAATATAAGTATAGCTATGACAACAGTAGCACAAAATTGAAGAGAAAAATGAAGTTCCCTTTTGTAAGACCCTTCCGCTGTGTGCAGTAGTAGGATATCACTCAAAGGTGGACTGAAAAGTTAAATGTGCATGCTACAAATACTAATGAAATCATCAAAATAATATGACAGCCGGGCGCGGGGCACACGCCTGTAACCCCAGCACTTAGGGAGGCTGAGACAGGAGAATCGCAAGTTTAAAGCCAGTCTCAGCAACAGCGAGGTGCTAAGCAACTCAGTGAAACCCTGTCTCTACATAAAACACAAAATAGGGCTGGGGATGTGGCTCAGTGGTCAAGTACCCCTGAGTTCAATGGTACCAAAAAATAATAGTAATAATAATATGACAAGGAGTTATAGTTAATAAGCCAACAAAGGAGATCAAATGAAATCAGCAAGAACACATAGTCTAGTCAGGCATGGTGATGCACACCTGTAATCCCAACTGCTTGGGAGGTTGAGGCAGGAGGATTGAAAGTCCAAGGCCAGACTAGCCAACTTAGCAACTTAGCAAGACACTACCTCAAATTTAAAAAGGTGGGAGGTGTAGCTTAGCAGTAGAGCACCCCTGAGTTCCATCCCCAGTACTGCAAAAAAGAAAAGAGAAAAACTCTCCAAAGAAGACCAAAAAGGGGGGAAAGGAACACAGAACAAATAGGACAATGAGAAAAATAATAGCAAAATAGTAGATTTAAACCCAGCTATACCAATCATCACATAAAATGTAAATGGTCTCCATACCCCTGTTAAAATGCAGAGATTGTCAGGTTGGTTTAAAAAATGCAAGACTCAAACATGCTGCCTCAAAGAAACCCACATAAAGACATAAATACAGTAGTCCCCCTGATATAAGCAAGGGTAAGTTCCAAGTCCCTCACAGTGGATGCCTGAAACTTCAGATAGTACTGAATCCTATGTATACTATGTTTTTTCTTATACATTTGTTTTGTTTATTTATTTACCTATTTATTTATTTTGCAGTACTAGGGATTGAACCTAAGACTTCACATACACTAGACACACTCTACCACTGAGCTATATCCCCAGCCCTTTTCCTGTACATTTATAACTATGCTAATGTTTCCATATTAAGCATAGTAAGAGATTAACAATAATAACCAA
Source organism: Xerus rutilus (assembly GCA_028644305.1). Taxonomy (NCBI): domain Eukaryota; kingdom Metazoa; phylum Chordata; class Mammalia; order Rodentia; family Sciuridae; genus Xerus; species Xerus rutilus. The sequence goes on along the minus strand of CM053406.1, from coordinate 13,013,666 downwards.
TAATAAAATAGAACAGTTATAGCAGTATACTATAATTAAAGTGATATGCATGTGAGCCCTTTCTCTCTGCATCTAACAGTACGCTACCATATTTTTCGACCACAGTTCACTGTGGGTAACTGAAACCATGGAAGGAGAAACTGCAGATGAGGGAGGACTGCTATCAGTTGAAGTTGAAAGAGTGGAAAATGCTAATACTAATCAAAAGACAGCTGGAGTAATATATTAGTATTAAAGTAGAACTTGAACAAAGAATAGTCATTAGGATGAAGCAAGTTGTTTCATAATGACAAAGGGGCCATTTCATCAACCAATATCATAATCCTGTATCTGTGCGTAAAATAACAGAGCTTCAATAAACATGAAGCAAAGGGGCAAAGTGGGCAAATCCACAAATATAATCAGATTTTAGAATCTCAGAACAAATAGGCTGAAACAAATGATAATGTGGGACCCTTGAACAATACTATAATCCAGCTCGACCTTGGCATGAACAGAGTGCCCCACCCAACAACAGCAGAGTACACATTCTTTGCAAGTGTACATAAAACATTTGCCAAGATAGACCATATTCTGGACCACAAAATAAGTCTCAATAAATTTTAAAGGATTCAAATCACTCAAAATATATTCTGATAAAACCCTTCCAAACTCATTCTATGAGGCTAGTATCACCTTGATTCCAAAACCAGAGACATGTCAAAAAAGGAAAATTTCAGACCAGTATCCCTGATAAATATAGATGCAAAAATTCTCAATAAAATTTTGGCAAACTGCATACAAAAGCATATTAAAAAAATAGTGCACCATGATCAAGTGGGGTTCATTCCAGGGATGCAAGGTTGGTTCAACATACAGAAATCAATACACGTAATCCATCACATCAATAGACTTAAAGATAAGAATTACATGATTCTATCAATTGACGCAGAGAAAGCATTTGACAAAATACAGCACCCTTTCATGTTCAAAACACTAGAGAAACTAGGGATAGTAGGAACATACTTCAGCATTGTAAAAGCAATATATGCTAAGCCTAAGGCCAACATCATCCTATATGGAGAAAAATTGGAACATTCCCTCTAAAAACTGGAACAAGACAGGAATGCCCTCTCTCACCACTCTTATTCATTATAGTCCTTGAAACTCTAGCCGGAGCAATCAGACAGATGAAGGAAATTAAAGGGATACGAATAGAAGAACTCAAACTATCATTATTTGCAGACGACATGATTCTATACTTAGAGGATCCCAAAAGTTCCACCAGAAAACTTCTAGAACTGATAAATGAATTCAGCAAAGTTGCAGGATATAAAATAAATATCCATAAATCAAATGCATTTCTATACATCAGCAATGAGTCCTCTGAAAGAGAAATTAGAAAAACTGCTCCATTCGCAATAGCCTCCAAAAAAATAAAATACTTGGGAATCAATCTAACAAGAGTGGTGAAAGACCTCTACAACGAAAATTACAAGACACTAAAGAAAGAAATTGAAGAAGATCTTAGAAGATGGAAAGACCTCCCATGTTCCTGGATAGGCAGAATCAATATTATTAAAATGGCCATACTACCCAAAGCGCTATACATATTCAATGCAATCCCAATTAAAATCCCAAAGTCTTTTTTTATAGGAATAGAAAAGTCAATCATGAAATTCATCTGGAAGAATAAGAGACCCAGAATAGCCAAAGCTATCCTGAGCAAGAAGAGTGAGGCAGGAGGCATCACAATACCAGACCTTAAACTTTTTACTACAAAGCAATAGTAACAAAAATGGCATGGTACTGGTACCAAAATAGACATGTAGACCAATGGTACAGAGTAGAAGACACAGAGAGTAATGCACATAAATACAGCCATCTCATACTAGACAAAGGTGCCAAAAACATACACTGGAGAAAAGATAGCCTTTTCAACAAATGGTGCTGGGAAAACTGGAAATCCATATGCAGTAAAATGAAACTAAACCCCTATCTCTCACCATGCACAAAACTCAACTCAAAGTGGATCAAAGACCTAGGAATTAGACCAGAGACCCTGCGTCTAATTGAGGA
>CM053406.1:12969512-13011108 GCA_028644305.1 Xerus rutilus | reverse complement strand
GCAACCCAGATGCCCTTCAATAGATGAATGGATAAAGAAACTGTGGTACATATACACAATGGAATATTATTCAGCAATAAAAGAGAATAAAATCATGGCATTTGCAGGCAAATGGATGGAATTGGAGAACATTATGCTAAGTGAAGTAAGCCAATCCCAAAAAAACCAAATGCCGAATGTTCTCTCTGATTAGTGGGTGCTGATACATAAGGGGGGTGGGAATGGGGAACATAGGAGAAATGGAGGAACTCTGGATGCGGCAGGGGGGAGGTAGGGGAGGGAAAGGGGAATGGGTGTAGTAAAGATGGTTGATTGAGATCGTCATCACTACCCTTGGTGCATGTATGAAGACACAAGTGGTGTGACTCTATCTGGTTTGCAACCAGAGAAATGGAAAAATTGAGCTCTATATATGTATTATGACTTGAAATACATTTAAATAAATTAATAAAAATATATATATATTCTCTGACCACAATGGAATTGAATCAGAAATCAACCCTGAAAGAATCTGGAAAACTCCAAATATTTGGAAACTAAAGAAGCTTTCAGAGTGAGAGAAAATATTTGCCAGTCATCTATCTGATAAGAACGAGTATCCATAATATAAAATAGACTCATAAAACTCAGAGAGAAAATAACTCTTAAAAAATAAGTAAAAGATTCAAACCCTTTTACCCAAGAAAGTATGAGATGATACGCCGGTAACAATTATGCTTACCATCATTAGTCATTAAGGAACTGCCAATTAAAAGCACAGTGAATACCATGATGTCACTACTAGGATGTCTGAAATTAAAAAGACTCATTGTACCAAATGTTGGTGAGGATGTTGAACAAATGGACCTCTGGTTCTCTGCTGGTAAGAACATGTAATAGTACAACCCTTTTGGAAAACAGCCTGTGGTTTCTTCATTCCTGCCCTACAGCCAAGCCATTCCATTCCTCATATTTACTCAAGATAATGAAGCATGTGCCCATATAAAGATCAGAGCATGAATGTTCATAGCAGCTTTTTTTAAAATTTATTTATTTATTTATTTTCATGTGGTGCTGAGGATCAAACCCAGTGCCTCACACGTGTGAGGCAAGTGCTCTACCACTGAGCTACAGCCCCAGCCCACATAGCAGCTTTTTTATAATAGCACACAATAAGCTTTACACTTGGACATCTGCAGTGTGTCATGTGCCAAGTTTGCCTCAATAAAGCTGCTCAATAATGCTATTTGTTTCAAAAATAAACTGGCAACAGAGTGGGAAAACTAAAGAAAAAAATTCCAAAAGTTAGAGGATCCATCCAAAAGGCTTACCATCCAAATAATGAGAATTCCAGCAAACAAGAGACTCCAAAGGGGGAGAGATTATGGAAAAAAAAAAAGATCTCCTACCCTACTTCATTTTTTTCCCCCAGAACAGAAAGACTCTACCCAGAGGGGCCAGTGAAATGGGCTTGTAGACTCAGTCCAGTGTACCTCATCATAAAGTGAACAGAAACCCTGGGAAGCAGAAGGGGAGAGTAGAGCTTTCAGAGGAAAGCACAACACTGCACAGATTATCCAGAATCTGAATGGCATCGGCCCTGTCAGCAGCAGCATGGGAGGTTGGATTGCAGGTCTTCAAAATTCAGAGAAAGCCATACCCCCAGCCAAACCATCGGTCAAGTGTGTGAAGAACAGAGGCAAGTTTGGAGTTCTAGAACTGACCTCCATGCCCTTTCATTAGGTGCTGGAGACGCTCTCACCCTCATGAGCAAGCAGACCCTGAAAGAGCAAGATGCCTCGATTTATCTTCTCCTCTCCGCTGTGCAACAGATCACCACAGACGTCACCGATCAGGCAACACCATTCACCCCCTTCCAATCTAGTCTCCGTGGGTGAGGAGACTGAGCACAGCTGGGCGAGTTCTCTCCTGAGGCCTGGGGTCCTCTTATTAGCTCGCAGAGCTAGTCACAGAACGCAGTTGTCTGGGGCTGTAGGACTGAGGACCTAGCTTCTTGCTGGCTGTCGTCTACTCCCAGATCCTAGAGGCCACAGGTGGGGATTTGTATGCCATGTGACCCTCTTAGGCCCTTTCACAAAAGGCTGGCTTGTTTCTTAAAATCCAGCAAGAGGGAAAGTCTCTTTCTTGAATCTGCTAAGGCAGGGTGATGTCCCTTCAGTTTTACCAGGTAACGGAACATAACCACGGGTCCCTGGTGCCACATTTCCTTGGTTAGAGGTGCGCCCCAAGTCTGAACTTCACTCAAGGGGAGGGGCTGATTGGGAGTCACCGTTCTGTCAGTGGATGACTTGTGGGTGACAGGTGTGAAGGAAGTTGAGCAGACAAGGCACAACGCCTGCCTCCTATCATCCCTCCTGGAGCTGCTGGGAAATTCCTTCCCCTTCCACATGGGACCTTGACCTCCAGTCATTCCCTATATACATGAAAAAGGGACAACAACCCTCACCTTCATGGGCCTCTATTCTAGTGGGGGAGACCATAAACAAGGAATGTGAGTGTGTGATGCTCTGGCTGGAGGAGAAGACAGTTACTAAAGAAGATATGCAGGAATGAGAGCATCATGGTATGCAAGATGGCTCATAAATCCTGGGATCTAGCTGGAGGTCACCATAGCTCTGTAGTTGGAGACAAAAAGAGGGGTGAGCCCGGGTAGTACAAAGAGCTAACTCCTGGCCTCTCCTAGAAAGCCAGGAGGTACTGTCCAAAACTGCAAGATCAAGACAAGGCAGAGTGCTTGCCTAGCATGCAAAGGCCCTGGGTTCTATCCTCAGCACCACAAAAATAAAAAACAAAGTTAAACTGCATGGCACAGAAGGGCAGCAGTTCCTTTGATAAGTGGAGGAAAAAAGTGGATTTGCTGGGTCGGAGCAATGCCTGTCACCCACCCTGACTGCTCTTCTTCCTTCTCCTCTCCTTAAAGGGGTCACAAGAATAATGATTTAACTACCAGTAGGACCTAGGGATAAAACCCAGGCCCAGATAATTAGTTAATTTTCAGGGGAGAGGCTTCTCAGAAATCAGAATTTAATTACTTAATATTAATCTTCCAAACAATAAAATCTTCAATAGCCAGTTAGTGGAGACTCTCATGGCATGCCACCTGCAGGTCAAAGAGCTAATGATTGAAGATGCTGCAGAGATCCCAGTAGAGAAGAGCATACATGGCATCTCAGACCTGCACAGGGTAGACTTCTTTTCATTCCCTGAACACTGCTGTTCAGTTTAGAATCATACCTGGTCACACTTCTGGAGGCTTCTCACTTAAGCAGCCTCCATCCTTGATCCGTGCTGCCCCCATTTACTTGACTACTCCAGGTCTTGATTCTTTAGTTCCAAAGTTGATCATCTTAAATAGGAACTACAGAGTGTGGCTTTTATTTTGGTTTTTTGTTGGTTGGTTGGTTTGGTTTGGTTTGGTTTGGTTTTTGTGCTAAGGATCAAAACCAGGACCTCATGCATACAAGCTAAGTGCTCTACCACTGAGCTACATCCTCACTCCATTCCTGAAATTTGTAACTGAATTATGCAGATGGCTCTTTAGTTACTTCAGGAAATAATGATGACTGGTACAGTTTTCAGACAGGTGTAAATAATCCATATCTAATTTTTTTGGGGGGGGTACTGGAGATTGAACTCAGGGGTACTCGACCACTGATCCACATCCCCAGCCCTATTTTGTGTTTTATGTAGAGACAGGGTCTCACTGAATTGCTTAGCGCCTCGCCATTGCTGAGGCTGGCTTTGAACCCCCGATTCTCCTGTCTCAGCCTCCCTAAGTGCTGGGATTACAGGCTTGAGCCACTGCTCCCGGCTTCCATATCTAATCTTAAAAGGGTAACAAGCCTGTTATTTATAAGGAAAAACTCTGGATAGTTAATGTATTTCTATCATCTGAAAGCCTTTATTTTTTAGGGTCATAAGGCATTATTGACTCACTGCTGCTGTCACTAGCTTTTTTTTTAATTTTTAGACATCAATGAACACAATACCTTTATTTTTATTTACTTGTTTTTCTGTGGTGCTGAGGATCGAACCCAGTGCCTCACACATGCCAGGCAAGCACTTTGCCACTGAGCCACAGCCCAGCCCTGTTGTCTCTAGCTTTTGAAGATGTAATTTGGAAGATACTATCCCAAATGTGAGCTCTATTATACATTGCTTTTTTTTGTTAATATTTTTTTAGTTGTTGATAGACCCTTATTTTATTTATTTATATGTGGTGCCGAGAATCAAACTCAGTGCCTCACGCATGCCAGACAAGCACTTTACCACTGAGCCACAACCCCAGCCCCTATTATACATTCTTAAACAGATAGATGTTAAAATGGAGAAGGAGTCGAGGCTAAAATTGTATAATACAGATATATTTTCATGAATTCCCTGGTAGCTTGGAAGCATGCATAGAACCCTGGAGAACTCATAACATTTCCTATGCATTTCCGACCTGGGCACATGCATCTTCACAGCCTCTGCAATTGACGCATGCCTGCTGCTACTGGAAAGGTGACACCACATCCCATGAAGTGTGGCGACAACCAGGGCTCGGTGGGTAGGGCTCAGACACTTGAGTCACATTGTCTGTATTTGAATTCCATCTCCACCAACAAGCTGGGTGATTTGGAGCAAATCAATTAGCTTTTCCATGTCTCGTTTTCTTAATCTGCAAAAAAGGGAGAAATAGGAATATCCACAATGCCGACCTTGTCAGGTGGTAGGAATTGATGATATATCCTTCCATGCTAAAAATAATCTTTAAAGCAGTGTTTTTAAAAACTAATAGAAAAATTCATTAAGGACAGGCTTCCTACCCCTAAAAGAAATGTGTATTCTGCTTGCAAAAGAAGAGAGAAATCACTGTGCTTGTTCAGTCTTTCATTCAAGGCCACTGAAATAAATTGGAACAATGTGAGCCATGCAGTGCCAGCACCGTCTGAGAGCAGAGGAGGGCAATCTTCATGGAGCATGACCTCCACTTCAGGAAGTTATAAGCTGGGAATTGATTCAGTTCATTCCTTTGATATAAAAAGTTAAAGCATTAAAAACTTTTAAAGCTACAAGTAAAGACTTGGCCCAGGTGCCCCATGGTCTACTTTATATGGTTTGGTTGTCCCTCTGGATGCAAGGACCATGTTTTAGTCAGTTGTTCCGCTGCTGTAACTAATTTTTGAGGAGGAAAATTTTATTTGGGGGCTCACGGTTTCAGAGGTCTCAGTCCATAGACTGCTGGCTCCATTCTTCAGGGCTCAAGGTGAGGCAGAACAACATGGCAGAAGAGTGTGGTGGAAAGAAGCAGCTCACATGATGATCAAGAAGCGGAGAGAGACTTGTCATTTGCCAGACACAAATATATATCCCAAAGCCACGCCTCCCAATTCCCTCCTCCTCCAGCCACACCCTGCCACTTCAGTCACCACTCAGTTAATCCCATCAAGTTTTTAATTCCCTGATTGGGTTAAGGTTCTCACTACCCAATCATTTCTCCTCTAAATTTTCTTGTATTATCTCACACATGAGTTTTTGGGGGACATCACATCCAAACTATAACAGAGCAGGTCCTGGCCAACTTGGTGTCCTCTCAGTGAGCCCTTAGCAAAGGTTTCTGAGCTGAATTAAACAATTTGCCTCCTTTTAGGGAGTCACGGGCACTCGAGAGTCCACACTGTAGGGTTGATCAGCCACCATGAAAGATGAGTGAGCTTTAAGCTCACAGAGGACCCCAACTACTAAATATAGGTCACCTTTAGAATGCAGTCACAAGCTGTATGTGTAGATATTACCTAACTGCTCAAGTGGAAATTCCAGAACATTCCATCACTACTAAGTCAAGCAATAGACATTCCTATTATAGCAGCTCTGTTTTCACTATATTGACTTTTAATATCCCTCCTTCCTCCCTCAGTCACTGGACATTTCACTGGGCCATTTTTCCTCGAGGATCATCTTAAAGTTACTCAAAGGGAAGAAACAAAGAGTCTAAGCTCCAAGAAGCTCTCTTATCATTTGTTTATGTCCTATCCTCTAATCATCCTCTGGTTTTACCCCACCATTTTAAAAAAATATTTATTAGCCAGGCTCAGTGGCACGTGCCTATAATCCCTGTGGCTTGGGAGAATGAGGCAGGAAGATTGCCAGTTCAAAGCCAACCTTAGCAACTTATGGAGGCCCTAAGCAACTTAGCAAGATCCTGTCTCTAAATAAAATATAAAAAAGGGTGGGAATGTGGCTCAGTAGTTGAGCAACCCTGGGATCAATCCCTGGTACAAAAAAAAAAAAACCATAATAATAAAATAAAAAATATTTATTAGGGACCTAATATTGCCAGATACTATATTAATAACAGTTCATAAAATAACTATGCTTACTGAGATGTTAAATTTTTTAGATATTTCATCAAAGAGAAAATCTTGTTTACTTAAATTCTATTATAATGTCATGTTTTAAAAGATAAACTAAGACCAAGTAAAACTTTAAAGAGTTCATTTGAACAAACAACAATTTATAAATTGTATCTGCTCCAAACCAGAAGTGGATCAGAAGCTCCACCAGGGAACACAGAAGTAAAGCAAAGAAAACTTTTGATGGTGTACAATTAAAGAGCTGCCATATTTGATTTATGGTGATTTTTTTTTTTTCTTTTTTGTGGTGCTGGGGATCAAACCCAGGTCTTCATGCACGTTAGGTAAACCCTCTACTCCAAGCCACACCCCAGCCTGCTGCATGTGACTTATCCTATTGGAAAGTCCCAAGTTGTGTGAGTTGATTGGCTACTTCTGATTGGCTGGGCATGTTTTCTATTTTTTTAATATAAATATTTACAATAAAGAGCTCATGTCCAGTTTCCCTTGTGTTTGTCCCTGTGAGGCCTATGTGGTTTTATCTGCTCTTGGAGTCTTCCAGTCTGGTCTCCATTTTAATTTACCTGAACAATTGTTAACCAGTACAGGAGTGTTTTGTTTTGTTTTGTTTCTGGTTAAGTATTTTAAACAAGTTGATATACATATCAGCCATCTTCTGAGAAAGGTAAGAAAAATGTAGGATTTCCTTCCACTGTAAGAACAAAATAGATATATGCATAAAAATACTATTGCTTTTCTGAATCAAAATAAAACTAAGTGGCTTATTCAGAAGGAAAAAGTAGTAGATTTAAGGAGAAATCAGAAAATAAATTATTTTACAAACACAACAAAACTAATTGATATGATATTTTAGTTAAGTAGAAATTAAAATTCTATTACTTTATGAAACAACTTTTTTTTTTTGTACTAGGGATTAAACCCAAGGGAGCTTTGCCACTAACCTATATCCCCAGCTCTATTTATTTATTTATTTTTCTATTTATTTTAATTTTGAGACAAGGTCTCACTAAGTTTCTTAGGGCCTTGCTAAGTTGCTGATATTGGCCTCAAACTTCTGACCCTCTCAGCTTCCTAAGGCCCTGGGATTGCAGGTGTATGCCACCGTGCCCAGCTGAAACAATCCTTAATACTTTTTTCTGTTCATGCCAAGAATATTTTTGTACTTCTTAAATGATTAGTTTTTAAATATATCTCCATTTCTCTTTAATAGTGTTTAATGTATATTCATAAAGGCTATTGGTAGAACTTACTGTTTCCCTAAAATAAGTTAAAGACTTGGAAGATTTATTACAGTCAAAGTTAGGGTCATGAAGGGCAAAAGCCCATGTTTCTTGGCCTTTGTAAAAGAATCCATTAATGCTGCATGACAAGTAAGTACAATTTAGTGGTTCCTTGGTTATTTTAAGCAGGAGGCCTCCTTACAGGTCACAGAGATAAAGTCAACACACAGCCCCAGTGACCCCGGGCATGTGGCCAGGGGTCAACTCCCAAGGGCTGTCAGGCTTTTTTTTTTCCTGTAGTGCTGAACTGAGTCTTGTGTAAGGACTGCAATTCTGTGGTAAGTGCTTTATGGGTAGAGAATGCCACATGAACGTGTAGTCTGTTCACAGCACTCCGCGTTGTGTTTGCCCAGCAGGAAAAGGTCTACCTTAGGAGTAGACTGGAGACGGCTGTTTACTCACAGGTCAGGGAACCTCCGGGCTCTAGAGTGCTGTGTGATTTCCTGTCTGCTCTGGCTTATTCCAAATAAGTAGTCCAGATTCTTGGAAGTGATTATTGCATCATTGGAAAGGCACATGGGAATCTTTTGATTAAACTCGTTTCCCTCCCATTTGAAAGAATAAGTCAAAATGAAGGAAAGGCATGTCACACTTACTGGCACAAAGTGTTTTGGCTGAGTTGAACTCCCAACTTGGTGACAGAATCGGACCAGAAGACCCACATTCTGGTTCATGGCAACCAGCAGAACCTCTTGTAGGAACACAGGGATCATACCCTGACTTCCTCAGTCCTGGCTTCTCAGCAGCTCAGATGTACTGCTGGAGACTTGACGGTTTTCTTCTGTAGAGAGACTTTGGACATGGGGTGGGGGGGAGTACAGCTGGGTTGTCTACAGATTCTTCTGTTGGTACCTTTGTGGCTCCACATACACTTCCTTCAGAGTTCTGCTTGGTTTTTGTCACCTCAAGTGGATTTGAACTTGAACTGCCTGTTGCTGAATTCTGTTCTAAAGTGGATAATGTTGCAGCCTCAGGAGCATCACCTGCCACAGTGTTTACATGAGGTCCTTACTTGTAAAGGATGCTTTGGGCCCAGAGAATTAAGAGATGCGGCAAAATATGGCTGAATATGATCGTTCCTTTTTTTCTCTCTTAAATTATGAAATGCTGTTTCCTTCTCTAAATTCATAGCCCCATACGGATTATAGAAGTATCTTAAAATACCTTCCATAGCTGGGCACAATAAGGCATACCTGTAATCTTACCAACTTGGGAGGCCGAGGTGGGAGGATTGCAAGTTTGAGGCTAGTCTCAGCAACTTAGCAAGACCCTAAACAACTTTTTAAGCTCCCATCTCTAAATAAAAAATTTTAAAAGGGCTGAGGATGCAACTCAGTTGTTAAACACCCCTAAATTCAATCTCCAGTACCAGCCCCCCTCCAAAAAAAAATGTCCTTGTAGTTAGCAATTTGGAACCCAGAATGCCACAGATGTGTTATGGGGGCTTTATTCCAGACAGGCATCAGAAGCCCTTTTAGCCATATAGCCCTGAAGAACAGGCCTGTCCTGTTAGCAAGATGGCAGCCGCCACCGGCCACCACAGTGTTCTGTGCCTGCTCCTTGCCCCGCCCCCACCTCCCCACTCCCACCCTCCCAGGCCCAATAGGGCGGAAAGGAGCAGTTCATGAGGCCTGCAGGTGCCCAGATTTGCTCTCCACCCCACCTGCTGTCAGGTGAGCAGTGGGTGGCACTGCAGGGGCGGGGATCTAACAGGTTCTTCAGCCCTTGCCTTTCCCTGGGGCTGAAGGAGAGGGCAGTGAGGTGACCAGTGGTAATGGACGCCCTGGGAGTCTAAGCCGGGGGCCCTTCCCAAACTAGTGTGCCTCCAAATCCCCTGGGCACCTACTGTCATTGCAGGCTCTTACCCAGCAGGTCTGGGGGCTCCGAATTCCTAACAGACTTCCAGGCTGCTGCTGGCTACACACCCCCGTGTGAGGTTTGAGTGAGAGGAGATCCTATACACGGGGGCAGGAGTAGGTGGTGGAGAACTCCATCCCCCAGAAAGGACGCCGAGTGTGGGAGAGCTGGAGCCTGCCGGCCTGTGGAGGTCACTCTGTGAGAGCAGTGGACGGGGTGGGAAGAGGCGGTCCAGCCCGGGTTGCCAGTAAGCACCAGCCGCCTCCTGGCTGCACCTCCTGAGGAGCGCTCATGGCCAGGGCAGGCCCGTGCCTGCAGGACACAGCACTTAGCCTTGGGAGAGCCGGGCTAGGCAGAGGCCCAGGTGCTGCCCAGGTACTCGTCAGATGCCCCTATGCCTGTGAGCAGCACCGTTAGGGCACAGCAGGAAAGACTGAAATGGAGCAGCAGGTTATCTGGGAGCCTCACAGTCCAGATCCTGGAGCAGTGTTAGTGTGTGAGTCCCTGGGAACCCGTACTCATTCCTGGCACACTTGTGGCTTCTGAAGCAGGAGACAAAGAGCGCCCTTTAAAGTGCTCATCCAGACTTGGCACAGCAAAGCCACGAGGAACTGGGCTTAATTCTGTCTCTGCCACTGACTACCCTTTTTGGTTTGGTTTTGTTTGTTTTGCTTTGCTTTTTTGGTGCTAGGAATTGAACCCAGAGGCTCTTTACCTCTGTGCTACATCCCCAGCTCTTTTAATTTTTCATTTTAAGACAGGGCCTTACTAAGTTACTGAGGCTGGCCTCAAACTTGTGATCCTCCTGCCTCAGCCTCCTGAGTCTCTGAGGCACGCTCCACCACTCCCAGCACTGACTGTATCCTTAGGCATCAGCCTTTCTGCCTAAACATCCCCTGGCTTCATCTGTAAAGTGAGGCGGAAGTTAGTACCTACGTCCGAGGGTACAGGGAGCTGGATGAAGTCATCCATGCAAAACCCAGTGTGTCACAGAGGTGGCGGTAGGGACATGAGTTGGAGTGACATTGCAGGAAGAGTCAGAGTCCCTGTATGGCACTTACTACCCATGTGCCCTTGGGCACCTCTTTGAACCTCAGTTTCTTCTTTTGTAACATGGAATTAATGAAAGTACTTCCCCCGTAGATTGTTGAGAAATTAAGCAGGCAAAACTCTGGGCCCAAGGGCCTGACACAAAGTACACCTGAGACTGCTCAAGGTGAGCAGGCAACTGGGGCTTCAGAACAGATTGCACAGTGCTCTGAAGGTTTTGCCAAAACATGTGCCCACTGGTGAGAAGAAGCTGCCATTTACTCTACCCACACTCGCACCCAGAGTTGGGGTTCAGCACCAAGACTTGACATGGAAGGAAAGTTTTGGTGTGCCGTGGACCACGGGGAAGGCCATGGAATCAACATTCACCTTTTCTAGAGATTGAAATAACAGCTGGCCAATCTAAAGAAAAGCTCATATACAGAGTCTAGTGTTCCTTGAGGCGGGCCACATGATATGGTTGATTGTTGTCATTGGGCCAGCCATATCCAGTGTGATCACTGTGTGACATGTGCCAACATAGAATACTTTGTTTTCCCTCCAGATGAGCACGATGCCAGGGCTGCCCACTCGGCCCTGCTTTTATGACATAGACCTGGATACGGACACAGAGCAAGTGAAAGGTTTATTCTAATTACAGAAGAACCTGCCAGGACCCACTCCAGGTAAGCTGTTGTGTTTGTACTTTTTCTTCCTTTTCTGTTGTTTTAGTTCAAATGCTTTTTTTGTTGGTTTTTTTGTTTTTCTGATACTAGTTATAAAAGTGATCAGATAAGTAAAGTCCTTCCTTGATTCCTACAAGTTCCTGCCTCACGGCCGCCCATGACTTCAATCCACTCCCAGATGTGGACATGGAATTAGGTGGTCAGTCCACAGGCCTTTAAAAGAGTAACATTTTACCTCTCTACCACACATCCATTGGTACAGAGTAGATGACCACGAGTCAGAAGAACCTCGGTGTGTTCATTTCCTAGGCCACCGTAACAGAGCGCCACAGAAGGAGGGCTCAAAACAGCAGAGATTTATTCCCCTGTGGTTCTGGGAGTGTGAAGGTCAGGGTCAAGGTCTCATGCTCCCTCCAAGGGGTGTCATGGGCAAACCCACCACACTGCCTCACTCCTCTGGTCTGTACCAGGGCTCTCCTGTGAGTGTCTCTTCGCAGCCTCCTCTTCCTTACCAGAGTCGTATTGGACTCAGGCCCGCCATAATGACCTTATCTTTCTCTTTTTTAAGATTCATTCTTTTATTTGTTCTATTTAGTTATACATGACAGAAGAATGCATGTTGACACATCATACATAAATGAAGTATAACTTCCCATTCTTGTGGTTGTACATGATGTAGAATCACACCAGTTATGTGGTCATATATGCACATGATAATGTCTGATTCATTCTACTACCCTTCCTACCCCCACGCCCCCTCCCCTCCCTTCACTCCCCTCTGTCTAATCCAAAGTACTTCTATTCTTCCCTAGCCCCTCTCCTTATTGTGAATTATCATCCACATATCAGAGAAAACATTCAGCCTTTGGTTCTTTGGGATTGGCTTATTTTACTTAGCATGATATTCTCCAGTTCCATCCATATACCGGAAAATGCCGTAATTCCATCCTTCATTAAGGCTGAGTAATATTCCACTATGTATATATACCACATTTTTTTTATCCATCCATCTACTGAAGGGCACCTAGGTTGGGTCCATAGTTTAGCTATTGTGAATTGATCTGCTGTGAACATTGATGTGGCCGCATCACTATAGTATGCTGATTTTAAGTCCTTTTGGGTATAAACCAAGGAATGGGATAACTGGGTCAAATGGTTATTCCATTCCAAGTTTTCTGAGGAATCTCCATACTGCTTTCCACAGTGGTTGCACCAGTTTGCAGTCCCCCCAACAGTGTGCCTTTTTTCCCACATCCTCGCCAACGACCTCATCTTCACTAGGTTACTCTACATAAGACCCCATTTTCAAATAAGGTCACTGTCACAGTGCTCAGGATTAGGGCTCTAACATATCCTTTGGGGGACACAATCCAACCCTTGACTATGGCACAGCCAATGTCATGGACTCTTCTGCTTCTAGAGGGACACTTACAGATGGGCGTATCTTCTAACTCAGTAACAGGGAGGACAGAGCAGCCGAAATCGGGGCACTTGCGACTCCTGATCCACAGGGTTTCAGAGTGGGGGGCTTGGCTTCACTTACAGCTTCTTAGCCCAGAGCTGTCCACCCCTCAGCGACTCAGCCACACCTGTTGGCTTTTGTCCTAACTGCCTGTCATGGAGAAACTAGCCACACTCCTGATCCTCCTCCTCAGAAAACTTTCAGTCAGAAGTTTTCAGGGCTTGGGGCTGCCTCCCCCATCTCATAGATCAGCATGTCCAGCATATTTTCAGGAGATAGTCCTTCCTCCAACACCCCAATTCTTTCCCCATCTACTCCTGTTCCTTATCCCAGTACCCCTCCCTCTTGCCAGAACATTCTGGGCCTTCAGATGAGCTTGCCTGACCTAAAGGTCCCTCTCCAGCCATCTCTGAGTGAGGCCCACGCCATGCCTGAGAGACTCCCCGCTTCACTGCCAGGAGTCAAGATGGAGGAATTTTTTTCTTTGTTTCCTGTAAGTCTTCCTTCCTAAAACACTACAGACCCAGGCTGTGGTGACGAAGGTAAAGAGCTGTTTAAATGAAATTATGTTAAGACAAGGTGTGGACTTGTCTGTCTCGTGCTGTGAGGTCTAGTTGGGGGTGTTAATGTGTTTGTTGTTAAAAAGCAGGAGTTCCACTTTTATCAATAACCACGTTTTCTCTTCATCGTTTCTGAAAAAGAAAATTCCGGAAATTGAAATGGAGTGGCTAGTTTAACAAAGGAACCCACAAACTCGAGTGCGGGTAGCAGGGTTATTTGGGCCTTTTGTTCTGACTCTGTGTGTTGTGAGTGTCTCTGATTTCCCAGCCTGGCCTTAGGAAAATAACAATATCATTTCTTTTAAGCTGAAAATTGACCCTTGTCCTCACTAATCTCTCTTCTCATGTCACAGCCCTGTACAGTACATTTCTGTCATTTGTCATTTGTCTCCAGAACAAGTATGTACAGTTCTCTCATCCTTCTTGAATAGAATTTTTCCAGCCTTTCAGTTGGTTTTCATTTGCTCTCCAAGTAGGTCACATGAGCCCAATTGTACCTTAATTATAGCAGTTATGCCTCGGGCAGTGCCGAGGGAGGTGGCCCCAGCTTCAGTGATGCGGATGCCTGAGCCCTTCGTTACTTGACATGCCGGCTTCTCCAGCAAGGGTTCCTTGGGGGTTACCTGAGGATCCAGCAGGAGTTGTGGTCAGACTCTTGGCCGCAGTGGTCACCTCCTATGTGCCAACCACTGTGCTCAGCACTTGCCACAGGGGATACAACACCCTCTGAGCCACGTGTTGTCCTGAGAGGCCACAGGCTTCAGGAAAGCCAGTCCTTCCCTTGGTGGTCACTGAGAAGCAGAGGCTGAGAGCCGGTCTCCACCCATAGGACTTGCCTTCTCGCTGTCCACGCTGCCTCTCTTGTGACCAGCATGTCGTCCTGCCACCTGTCACCTACAGGGCAGGCATCAACCCAGTGAGGGTTGCAGTATTCTTCTATGAGAGCTGTGTAAACATTGGCCCAGAGAGGTGAGCAACCTGCTCATGTCGCACTGCTAATGACCGCAGAAGCTGGGGTTCAGCCCAGACCATTTAATTTCAGGCACAGGCTACACGGACTTCCACTCATTCTGAAATTTAATATCAGCTAGTTGAATAGGATAAGTTTTTCAAGATATTTATAACCATTTAAAGATAATTATTTAAAGGGATTAAAACATAGGACTTTATTAAAATTCTTTTTAAGCATATTGGGCTCTTTCTTAATTCTCTATTTGACTGGCATTTTTTGCCCTTATTTATTCAAGACTGCCTCTTTGTGAGCTGGTAAATACCATTCTGCTGGGCAAGAGTTTAAACCCTTTACCTGATCCTGCTCAAACAATCAAAAAGGGCTGCGACCCCCCCAGCAACATTCCCTCTCAGCAACTGCTTGATGTTATGATCCATCAAACATTCTTTCTCTTTCCTTTGCCTCTCACAGCAAGCAGAGACCCCTTCACCAATAGTCAGAGATCTGCAGCCATTAAAAATAGAAAAAAGAGCCAGGTGGGGTGGCACATGCCTGTAATCCAGAGACTTAGGAGGCTGAAGCAGGAGGATCGCAAGTTCAAAGTCAGCCTCAGCAACTTAGTGAGGCCCTTAGCAACTCATTAAGACCCTGTCTCTAAATAAAATATAATAAAGGGCTGGGGAGGTGGCTCAGTGGTTAAGCACCCCTGGGTTCAGTTCAATCCCTGGTACCAAAAAGAAAAGAAAAAGAAAAAATAAAGATGTGCCATCTTGAATAGCCATCAGCTTGGACCAGATCGAGCATCAGAAAAGGAAGTTGCAGACTTAGCTGTCATAGGGACCAGATCCCAAATGGCCCTGGACCCTGAGCTGATGAGCAGCACATTCCTTATTCCCTGAGGACCATGGTTCAGGTGTGTCCCCATGGGAGAGGATTGCAGGCCGCTTTCTCTCCTCCCTCACCTTCCCCTGCTGGCCTTTCCTGCCTGCCTCACCCTCTAGGAAACTGCATGAGACTAAATATGAACATGAGATCCAAGAAATCGCCAGGATTTGAGCTTTGGCTCCTCTGTCCCGAGACTTCCTCTGAGGTGCTTTCACTGTGCTGGACGAGGGCCTGGTTCCTTCTTTCAAATGCCACTAAACAGAGAGAATTAAAATAAGTTTTTGACCCAGTGAAATTGATCCTGCTGTTCCGTCTTTTGTTTGGAGATGGTTGGGTTTGGAGTTTGTTTTGTTTTGTTTTGTTCTTTTGGTTTCTCATTCTGAACCTTTATCATATTTCTGAGCCTTGGCTGGGTTCCTTCAAAGGAAGACACTGTAAAGTCTGGCAAAACCCCTAAGGAATTTGGGTCCTCCCTCTTTCCCTCCCTCCCTTCATTCTGATGTGCAAAGTTATGCTTAGTATAGAATCAGATTTACTCTGGTCTTGCTATCAGTGTAGTTATTTTCCAGGGAATTGCATTTCTAGAATCCTGCATACAGAAAGAAGCATAATGCCAACTCATTTCTTCCCTAAACTGCTTTTAGGGCAGAAATTGTCAAAGATACTTGATATTTATAAATTAATCTTTTGTTGTTGCTTTGGTACTGGGTATTGAACCCGTGTATGCGCTACCACTGAGCTATATCCCCGGCCCTTTTTATTTTGAAATAAATAAATAAGTCTTGCTGAGTTGCTATGGCTGACCTCAAAGTTGTAATCCTCCTGCCTCAGCCTCCAGAGTCACTGGGGATCATAAGCGTGTGCCACTGCAGCTGGCTCATGAATTAATCTTGAGTAGGGTAGCTTCATGCCAGCCCTTCTGTGGACAGGACCTTCCAGCCACAGCTCACACACCACAGGGTTACAGGGTGCCCCAGGAGAGCACCTGGGCTTTGTGATTTGGATCTTGAAACCTTATCTTTTCAGATAGGTTCTCAAAAATTGCCCTTCAAGAAAGAGGGCCTCGGTTCATCACCCTGGGCCTCTGTGGGAGTAGAACACCCCTTCTCCCTCTCCCCTTTCCAGGCAGGAAAAGGATGCCAGGTAGGATGGATGTCCTGCTACTTAAACAGTCCTCAGTGGCATCTAAAAGATAGTGATAATTAAATCTCCCCTATCTGACTAAGATGAGATGTTTTGAAGCTTAGGCAACAATTGTGATTTCTTAGATCCCCTTAAAAGGAATTTTGGGGGCACTCTTTTATTTCTTATAATTCCATAACCAAAATAGAATGTTTCATACTCTGTCTTCCGATCTATTTTCCCACTAAATAAACAATTGCTTTTTATCTCACCTTAGCGATTGCATGTCTGATTTTTTTTTCCATCTATAATCAGACTTTCTTTACTTTTGCCAACCCTTCAAATTTCCTTAAAATGTGAGAGTACAGACTCTAAGCCCTTCTAAACACAATACTGCAGGGGACAGAGGCAGTGTGGCTAAGCAGCAGGCCCCCCCAGCCCCCACTGGCCACCTCTGCCACAGAGACAGCCTTGTGCCAGCCTGGCTTGTCTTCTCCAGCTAGCAGAACCCACACTCCTCTGCCCCAGCACCCCCTCACACCCAGGGCTCACTGGCCTCGTGTCCACAGTCACTAGAGCCACCAAAGTGATGCTGGCTATGTCTTTGGGGCAAGGGCTGCACAGGTGCACCCACACACACACCAGCATCTCAAGTATTTTCTATTTGTTCGTGTTTATTATACTTGCAGTGCTTCTGTGTTCTGTTTTCTCCCCCAACTTGGAATCTGAGGTTAGGGGAATATTGAGGTCCCTGCCCCCTCCTTGCCTCCCCTCGGTCTCTGTTTTGTGTTTGTAAACTCATCAGGCCTCCCTGCGCCTCCAGCCACTCAGTCGTCTGCAGGAGGCCAAGTTGCTGCCTTTCAGCAGAGTGAGCTCCAGTGGCCCAGAGAGACCCTTCCTGTGTCTTCCACATGAAAGGCCACCTACTTGCATCTGCATTTTTCCTGCAATGGGGAAGGATTTTTTTTCCTGGAACTTAGGTCTTTTGTTTGGTTTGGTTTGGTTTGGTTTGGTTTGGTTTGGTTTGGTTTGGTTTGGTTTTAGTACTGGGGATTATACCTAGGGGTGCTTTGCCACTGAGCCACATCCCCAGCCCTTTTTATTTTTTATTCTGAGACAGGGTCTCAGTAAGTTGCTTAGGGTCTTGCTGAGTTGCCCAGGCTGGCCTCAAACTTGCCATCTTCCTGCCTCAGCCTCCCAAGTCACGGGGATTACAGGTATATAGCACCCTCCTTTTTGGTATCTTTAAAGCATAGTCCAATCTCTTTCTAAAAGATTACAGGATTTAAGGTGGGTAAAGGATCTGAGTATTCTCTGAGAGAAACCAACAAAGCTTTAACAATAGGAAGTCCCAAGTCCATCCACTTCCTCTTGTCCCCAGAGCGTTTTCAGACCTTGCCCTCTGTGCCCACTGTGTAAGAGGGGAACTGAAATCCAAGGCAACCAGATTCCTAATCTAAAATCCCAAACATTCACAGGACCCGTAGACTACAATCTGGAAGTCATGGAAATTCTGGAATCTGTTGGGAAGTTCAGGTGCTGGATCCAGGGGCCATGCTGAGGCCAAATCAGAGTCTTGCTTCTCACAGGGAAAACCCCAGCAGAGTCCCGGCCTGCTCTTGTTATGAAGTCACTTGAATTTTCTTGTGGCCCCAAACTTAGTAACAGTTGAACACCATAGCTGTTCTTCTACCACTGAAACATTTTTTTCCTGTTTTTCAGGTTCCTCAAACACAATTCATTGCCTTTTTGCTGCAGTTGGAGAAAAAAAGTGAATTTGAAATATGCCTGTTATGTAATGTCGGGGAAATGATGAAATAGGCCAAAGATTTCTTCTTCGTTCAAGAGGAATTCTGTTTCCAGCAGAGTGTGGTTTGCAAGAGTGTAGCATTCAGTGAAAGGACCTCTAGCAAGTCTGAAAGAAACTTAATTTACTTTCTGCTTCTGCAGAGTTTACATTATTTTCCACTGCTTATACTTTAAAATGTTTATTTTATAAGGACTAAGGGATTACAAGAGTGTGAACTGAAAGGTACAGTTTTTCACGACAGTTTCTTATTTTGCTCCCCCCCCCCTTTTTTTTTTGCAGTGCTGGGGATGGAGCCCAGGAGCTCATGCATGCTAGGCAAGTGCTCTGCCACTGAGCTACACCCCCTGTTTTGTCTTTGAGCTGAAAATAAACATATATCTAGAAATACAAGTTTTTGGTGCCAGATAAAACTGCTCTCTGGATGTCACTCTCCATCTGGAGGTGGTGGGGTTGTTACCTGATGCCATTTTCCTGGAAATTGTGAATGAATTCAGAGCTTTATAAATGTGACAGCGAAGAAATGAAACATGCATAGAAATATTCGATCCACTGTGAGATCTTCCAACCGCTGGAGAGATGTGAAGTTGTTGAACAAAGTGCACTGTACATCCAGAGCTGCTTTTTGGTGCCAGTGAAGTTGACATCACTTACTTAAAACAACTGGATATGTGCTAGTTTCTTCCACCAGTGAATGAATGTCAATGGCTGTTCAACTTTGTAGGGCCCATAGGGCCAGGAAACATAGCCCTTAAAGGTCAGGTGTTTGGCAAATGTTTTTCCTTTCACCCAGCCCTTCATTCTTGGTAGAGAATGCTTCATGGCTTGTTTCCCTCTCTTGAGAGTTCCTGACCCTTCTCTGTTTCCGTTTTTTCCTACAATAATATGAAATTATATAAAAGTTAAAACAAAACCAAGGATTCAGGAGCAAACAAGGAGTGATTGTCCTCTAGGCAGTATAAGTAAATGGTCACCATAAATATCCTAAATGACCCCAAGGCACGTCCTGCGGGACTCTTCCTGTGGTTCTTGCACTACCCTCTCCAGTGACCCCACTTGGCCCATAATGTATCTTTATGCATGATTTAGTTTGTTCCAAAACATTGTTTGATAACTGAAAAGCCTTCCCACTCAGAGGCTGCCTATCCCAAGAATGATTTTGTTTGGCAATTCTAAATGTCCCTCCTCTTTATTTTGGGGTACCCCCCAAATATACAGTCAACTAGCATCTCCTAGATATAAATTCATTTGATGATTAGGAGTGCCCAGGGTGAATTCACTGTCCACAGAATGTACCAGGAACCAGTCTGTCTCATTGTAAAGTGATTTTTTCAATGAAAGCTGCCTGGGGGGTTTTCATTTTTTCTTTCTTTTTAATATTTTTAGTTTTAGATGGACACAATACCTTTTTTAAATTTATTTATTTTTTAATGTGGTGCGGAGGCCTGAATCCAGTGCCTCACACAAGCTAGGCAAGCGCTTTACCATTGAGCTACAGCCCCAGCCCCGAGAAGTGAATTTTTTTTAAATGTCATCTTCACTCTTTATGTTTTTATTATTTTCCGCTGCTATTTAAAGTGTCATTTTTTATTTCTGAAAGTGTTTTAGGTAAAAACATATTTTGGAAACCTGCACTGTAAAGGTTTAGGCCCAGGGCTTGCTTCCTTACTGGTTTCACCCAGCAGCTCATCAACTCCAAAAAGCAACAGCTCCCTGTCCCTCTGTGCAAGACCCAGACTGTAGGTGTTACAGGGACTCAAACTCTTTTTCCAGGTGAGGGCTCATTTTTAACCCCTCTTGGTGTCCACTGGGCTCTGCTCACCTGCCTTTTCTCCTTGGCTTACAGCACAGAGAGCACACTCCATGTCTATGAAGGGGGAAGGAGAATCCATCCTCCATAACTGTGGTTCCACCTCCATGGATTCCAACAACCAGTGATCAAAAATATTCAGAAAAAGAAAACTGCGCCATCGTCTGTACTATACCAGTACACATTTCCCTGAACAATACCATAGGACAGCCATTTCCATGGCATTTACATTGTGTTAGGTATTACAAGTCAACTAGAGATGATGTGAAGTATACAGGAGGATTTTGTAGGTTCTATGCAAACACTATCCCGAGCATCCTTGAATTTTGGTATCTATAGGAGGTTCCAGAATGAATGTCCCAGGATACTGAGAAACAACTATACCATTTGGGGGAGGATTGGAAGGAGCCAGTTACCAATCATCTTTTCTGAGACCACAATATGGGGGAAATTAGCTTGGTGGTGTAAACTACAAGTTTTCCCAAGAAGGGCAGATCCTGATTTCTCTCTGCCTCTATAATCAGAATGTACAGAAATGGTGAGGGGGGGACCCCAGCTACACACCAGGGCACACAATGAGTGTCCCCCACCCTACCCGATGGCTGGCAGTGCAAAGAGGAAGTCCCAGGCCAGAAGGATCACCCATGAAAGCTCCAAAGCACACAATGCAGACTCAATGGTAACAAAGTGGAGGTGAACCTGCAATTAGCAGGGCCTTCAGTCAAGCCATTCATTAATACTTTTTTTTAATGGCCTCACACATGCTAAACACACACTACCGCCAATCCATACCTTATCCCCAGTTAATACTCATTATTCTTCTATTGCCAAGGTTGTTTTGTTTATTTTGACTAGAATGTGCTAATTTCATTAAAGTTATATATAGGATGCTTCACAACAGGTGTTTAAAGAGGGCTTCCCATCTGATATTAACTACAGTTTAATTTTTTTTTTTTTGGTACCAGGGATTGAACTCAAGGGTATTCAACCATTGAACCACATCCCCAGCCCTATTTTCTGTTTTATTTAGAGACAGGGTCTCACTGAGTTGCTCAGCACCTCACCTTTGCTGAGACTGGCTTTGAACTTGCAATTCTCCTGTCTCAGCCTCCCTAATTTTTACCAGAGTGTACACTTGCCTTCAAACAAAATGATAGACTAAGCTTACCTTATTCATTCCAGAAAAATCCACATACACATATTTGTACATTGCTTTTGTATACAGTTGTATGCATAGGGAGTAAAAAGAAGTGATGTATTACAAACTTATAATCCATATGCTCTGAAGAAGTTCAGCATTGAGACAGAACAGCTGCTCAATAAATAGGTCTTGATATATTACCTTGATCCCCAATGTAGGCAGACAGAGACTCAAAGCTTACAGCTGTACTTCAAACAAGGAAGATGGCTTGAGATCCTCCTGCCTCAGAATTCAGGGGTGTGCGAACTTGAAGGAATGGTGAAGAGAATCCTCATCTATCCTTATTTTCACTAATCTCCAACCGCAAGGTAGTATTTCCTTCTGTTGTGCGTTTCGGCAGAAAACCAAAGTGTATTAAAAATAATTATGTTTTTGTTGCCAATAGAAATCAGTTCCTACAGATATTCACGGTAGCATTTATGCTTGTCACTCCCTCAAAATTATGGTAGTTATTAGATCTGCCACTTTCTTTGCTTCATATGTAAGTAAATATATATATGATTGTACCAACTTTGCCTTTTCAACATTAATAATCATATTTCACCATCACTGGTCAGCTTCCAAGCATAGTGTTTTAGATTAGGCATTTTAAAACATTATTCCAATAAAGGATACACAGCTCTACCAATCTGTTCAAGGCAATCCATGGCACAAAAAAGCTCGTTACCCCTTGGACTAGATATGAAATTCTAGCTGCAGCCTGGGGCAGTGGCACCCACGTGTAATCCCAGCAATTCAGGAGGCTGACACAGGAGGACCACAAGTTCAAGGCCAGCCGGGGCAATTTTGCAAGACTCTGTTTCAAAATAAGAAGGACTGAACTGGGTGTGGTGGCACATGCCTGTAATCCCAGCAGCTTGGGAGGCTGAGGCAGGAGGATCTCAAGTTCAAAGCCAGCCTCAGCAACAGCAAGGCACTAAGCAACTCAATGAGACCCTGTCTCTAAATAAAATACATGGGGATATAGCTTAGTGGTTGAGTGCTCCTGAGTTTAATCCCCAATACCCCCGCTCCCCCAAAAAATAAGAAGGACTAGGGATGTAGCTCAGTGGTAGAGTGCCCCAGTAGCAAAAAAATAATAATTCTAGCGGCCTAAACCCCTGGTTCTGGGGCAGCACTTCCTTCTCTGGGATTTTGCTACCTGTATCTGTGTTCCAGGCTGTCCCAAAGGTCACATTTAGGATGCCTGGGCTCTCTTTGATAGAGATTCTTGGTCAGGGTGGCACAAGTGGCCATGTCACCTGTTCTTCCAGCCTGACACAGATGGGATAGAGGTAGCTCTGGACACTGTCAATGTCCAGCCTGCTTAGCAGCTTCACCCTAGCCGGTAGCTGCCATCCTCCCCTGCCCTGCACTGGCCTGGGGCTCCCCACACCATGGCTTTGCACTCTGCCCAGCAACCCACCCCCCTCAGCTTGCTCAGGACCTCAACTTGCATCCTAGGTCTGGCCACTGCAGGTCTGGGGTCACAGTGATGCCATGTCCACAAAATTACAGGTCTTCCTGTATGGTTTTCATGATAAAGGATCTTGCACTGTTAAATAACATTTTGATTCACTGATTGGTTCATTCATTCTACAAACATGTATTAATTGGGTCACTACCATGTGTGGAGCAGAATGTTTTAAGAAGAGAACATACAGGGTCCTTGGCCAAAGGGTGCTCTTCAGTGTATCTCCAACCCACACAGCAATGGAGTGCAAAGTAGTAGTTGATCAGTAAACATTTTCAGAGTGAATTTATCCATCCAGTTATTCCTGAAGCATGTGTCAGCTGCCCACTTGCAACAGGCGTCTGAGCGAGGAAAGCCTTGTTCAGAACCTTGCCCTTGATTTGTGCAGGGTGTGCTAACTCCAAGTAGTTAGTGTCAGAATTGAACTGAATTGTAGTTCATCTAGGTGGTGCCAGAAAATCAGGATCAGTGTGTACACCAATGTAGAATTTAATAAGCAAACGGTTTTATTTTGTTCATGTCATGAGAAATTACTGAGATGCACAAATACCAGAAGTTCTAGAAATCACAGTTCAGATTTGACAACCTACACCCTGTCCCTGGTGGATTGCTTACAGCCCCGAGATCACACCCTGAGAAATATCTGACAGCCACACACAGTCTTGCTATGTTGCTTAGTCTGACCTCTGACTCCCGAGCTGAAGTGATCCTCCTGCCTCAGCCTCTTAAGTACCTGGAACTACAGGTGTGGAGGAATGCACCTATAGAACTTACTTTAAAGAGGCTTTCACTTCCAGGTCAAGCCGTTGATCATTAAGGGGGTCTGATTTGGTTTTGCCCATTTATTTTTCAAGAACTGGGGGGAAAATTTTTTTGTTCCTTTGTTTTGTTTTTGAGGTACTAGGGGTTGAACCCAGGGGCACTCTACCACGGAGCTATTTCCCCAATCCTTTTTTTTTTTTTTCAAGACAGGGTCTCACTAAGTTGCAGAGGCTGGCCTTGAACTTGCAATCCTTCTGCCTCAGCTTCCCTAGGCGCTGGGATTACAGGTATGTGCCATTGTGCCCAGAATGAGCAAGGCAAGATGTCTGCCAGAGCCCGTGAGTTTCCTAAAAGCAAGTCAGTGTCTACAACCCTGGTCAGATGCCATTGGTCACTGTAGATGGGACACAGCTAAGTAGCTCCTGTCCATTCCACTACCTGGCAGCTGCTATGGGAGACTACTTACAGGGGCCTCATGTTCAGAACAGAGAACATGCATATAAAATAACTTCAGATTCAGGGAATTGTCCAAGGAACTACTCTTAATGTTGACCGTTGAGTCTTCTTTAAGGTCTCAGTAAGACGGTTAATTCTACAACAGAAGGTGGATGTCATGAACAAAACTGATGGCGAAAACACTTCACAAACTGGCTAGGGTGGTGGCACACACCTGTAATCCCAGCTACTCAGGAGACTGAGGCAGGAGGATGGTGAATTCAAAGCCAGCCTGGGCAACTTACTGAGGCCCTCAGCAATTTAATGAGATGTCTCAAAATAAAATATATTTAAAAAATAAAAAGGCTGAGGATATAATGTGGCTCAGTGGTTAAGCACCCCCGAGTTCAATCCTTGGTACAAAAACAAAAATACAAAACAAAACAACTTCACAAGCTGGAATGGGGCCATATAGTTGAGTCTTCAAGATAAAACAGAAAAGGAAAAAAAAATTTAACCATGCCACCTTCTTATGATCATAGCTTTGTCAAGGTGGGTCATCACCCTAGATATTTCAATCCTATTCCTTTGTTGTTTTTCAATTGGGTGTTGAACCACATCCCCAGCCCTCTTTTATTCTGAGTCAGGGCCTCCCTAAGTTGCCCAGGCTGACCTCAAATTTTCAGTCCTCCTGCTTCAGCCTCCCAAGTCACTGGGATTGCAGGTAGGCACCACTATACCCAGCATCAACCTTTATAGCTTTGTGACATTGAAGCTCTGAGAAGGTAATTCCCTGGGTCTAAAGTGAGGCCATCTAACCCAGGATTGCTTTCCTGAGTCCAACACTGGAGTCCCTGCTACAATGGTCACTTTTCCTGGAGCAACACCAGGTCACATCTGGTGTATTCAAGTTAAGCTAAACCCTTATGAACTAGCTGAACAGCCTCTCTAGGCAGCTATTAGCTAATCACCAAGCATTTAGGCTAGTTTTTGTGTACAAAGAGATTTTAGAATCATGACTTTCAATTTAAAAAAAAAAAATTGGTCCCAGGAGCATCTTCATTATATGCTTCTTGAAAATGAAGCTCTTTTCCAGGCACGGTGGTCTACATCTGTGACCTCAGTGACTCAGGAGGTTGAGGTGGGAGGATTGCAAAATTGAGGCCAGCCTCAGCAGTTTAGCAAGACCCTGTCTCAAAATAAAAACAAAAAGGAAAAAAAAATAAAATAAAAACAAAAAGGGCTGAGAATGTAGCTCAGTGTTTTAAGCACTTGCCTAGCATGTACGAGGCCCTTGGTTCAATCCTCAGCACAACCCCTGCCCCACAAAAATGAAGCTCTTCATCTCTACTTAGATGCTATCCTTCAGATGCCCTGGGATTGATTCTGGGAATCTGCTTTTTAACAAGTTCACTAAATTATTGTTCCACATAATAAAGTTTAAGGGTTAATCTAAGAGGAAGCCCAGAGGACTAAAATGGAGCATTATATTCCATGCATGTAGGTTATGTCAAAATGAACTCCACTATTATGTATAACTATAATGCACTAATAAAAATATTCAATTGAAAATACTTAATAACAGTATTAATAGGCGGGATCTGTAAAAAGTGATTAGGCCAAGAGGGCTCCATCTTTATGGGCGAGATCTGCGCTTCTATGAAAGGGTGTGTTCCGTGGTCTGTGAGCTCTCTCCTCCCTCTTTTTGCCCTTCCACGCCATGTGAGGCCTCCCGCCATGTCATGATGCAGCAAGAAGGCCTGAGCCAGGTGCCAGTACCTTCATCTCCTGACTTTGGACTTCCCAGCTTCCATAACTATGAGAAATACATTTCTGCTCAATATTAAAAAGCAGAAAAGAACTAGCCTAACTTCCAGCTCTGTCACCACGGGGTCTAGTACAATGCCAAACACGTAAACTCATTCAAAGGATGAATGAACAATGATGGCGTTCGATGTTCTGGCCAGTGTCCCCTCCCACCCCGTTATACCTCCCCGTTAAAGCCCTGTCCATTCCTGACAGCCCTTCAGAGTCAAATAATTTAAGCTTTTTTCACAGAACTTCCCCTATTGCCTTTCCCAGCTATGACTCCACTAGGTCCCCAAGTCCCCCAAGTGTAATTCTTATGCAAACTCAGCACCCACACTCTGCCTCTTAGGAAGTTTCCATCAACAACCAAGAAGGGATGTGTCATTTGAGTTCAAAGTACATTGATGAACCCAGCCAAATTCTATCTTAAGATTAAAAGCCATCACCCGAGGTCATAAAAGGTTTATTTTTGTTTTACTTGTTTGGACCATGTTTGACTTTGATTAGGTAACTGCCCTCCTTAAAAATCTCAGCGGCGCCCCCATGCTGGAATCTGAGTTTACTCCCTATCTAAAGATGTTCAGCCATGTAAATCATTGATTTGCTATCTGCTTCTGTATTGCACTTGCTGGAACCCTATCAGTTGTAAATTCCTAAGATACCTACCTTTATAATTCTCTGTGTTATAAAAACCTCCCTGCTCCTGGACAAAGTGGCTGCTCTCACTTTTTCAAGGGGACAGCTGCTGTACAACTAATCTATATGCACAACATAAGCTTGCTTAATTTGACTAAGAATTGGAGTCGGTGGTCCTCTCTTTGCGTCCTAGGTCCAACAACATCTCATTCCAGAATCCTCTCTGCTAATCCAGGAAGGGTTGAATCCCCACCCTCACCCCCAGTCAAGGCATCACAGCACACCCAGAGCAGAGACATATGACTGTAATCCCAGTGGCTCAGGAGGCTGAGGCAGGAGGATCGCAAGTTCAAAGCCAGCCTCAGCAACTTAGCAAGACCCTAAGCAATTTACCGAGACCCTGTCTCAAAATTTCAAAAAGTATATTAAAAAAGCTGGGCATGTGGCTCAGTGGTTAAGCACCCCTAGGTTTAATCACAAGTACCATAAAAAGAACAAAAGAGACAGACCAAAAAAAAAAAAAAACCAGTGGGCTCAGTGGAATAAGGAAGATGAGGAGGATTCTCCAAAAATGGTCCTAGAAGCCATTTAACATCCTGAGTTTCTATTAGATAGTCTCCTGAAATGCTTTAAAAATCTAAACTTTCAGATCTGCTGTCAACCATATTCATCCCGTGATTAAAATGAGCTTAAAGGTAGGTTTGCTCTGGATACCGCCTGTGCCCCCTCTGTTCTGGCACAGCAGAGCTTAGAGGAGAGCAGTGTCATCGCTCAGATTGAGCTTGAGGTTAGAGTGTTTATGTAACAAATCGGCTCGACTTAAATATTTCTCATTGCACAGTCAAGGCTGCAAACCTTGGCCCAACACATCAACGGGAATATCATCTGTTTACCCAATCCTGTGTGGGCATCTATGTTTATATGAAAAGGCCTGAGAGTTCAAAGCCAGTTAATGTTTTCAATCATATATCATGTTGTTTATGCATTTTACAATAAGGACGATGAAGAGATGATTTTTCAAAATCACCAGACTGATTACATGCGTGCATGTACTTAGGAGCAGACCCAGTTAATGAATGTTCACTTGGCAAAGTCTTACAATTAAGGAATTTTTCTTCCTCGGATAATTGCATGAGCCCTGATAATTTTCCTCTAAGTCAGCCTCCCGGTGACTCCCCTCTTGATAGAGACAATGTGTACCAGACAAAGAGCAGAGACAGCACCCCAGGAGCCCTACTGAAGGCTCTCCTGGGCTCCAAGCAAGCCAGCTACATGAGAAGTGATGCTTTCCAACTCCAGCATGGAGTTGGGAGCCAAAGACTTCCAGGGGCCACGGGAAATGACCCACTGAAAAGCCTCCCTCTCCTCTGAGGCATTTTAGATGTGGTTTCCTTACATGGTTTGAAAATTTGAATTCCCAGAATATCAGGCACCCCCAAACTCAAATGCGAGTACAAAAATGTATTCCAAAGCCAAAAGCAGTTTTAAATTATTCATGCCACCTAGCTCGTCATTAGAACAGATAATTGAACTAACTGTAAATACGTATAAACAGAAGTGACAGGAACAGAAATATCCACAACAAATTACAGATGAACAGAAAAGTCCACTTAAGTGCTGAATAATTAGGGAGGCAGGGAGCCAGGGGAGGTGGGAGGCCACAGTGCCCGCAATGCGTGCGCAGGGAGGGGGAACAGAATGGGCCATGCCAGCGGGCGTGGCGAAGGCCTAGGGGCCAACCTCGTGCAAGGAGAGAGCCATCTGCGGTGGGGTCTGGTTTCTGACAACTGAATTCAGCAAGGCAAAAGTGACAGATGGGGCCAAGACAACATGGAAAAAAAAAGGAAGTCACACTATTTGAGACATCTGAGCTCTTCCTGAAGCCCAGAGATACAGTGCAGAGAAATCACAGCATCCAGAATTCCACCCATCCCTGGCCAGCTTCTCTGTAGAAGGAGAGAGCAAGTGTTAAGCATTTTCGTAGGAGGAATAACTTCTAATGCTCTGTAGTACATTAGGATAACTAGTCAACACCAAGTAGTTGCATATTTCAAAATGGCTAATAGAGAGAATTTTGAATGCTCCCAACACAAAGAGATGATCATTTTCCAGGTGATAGATACGGTAATTACACTAACATCATTACAGACTGTGTACCTGTATTGAAATGTCATACACCATCCTATAAATATGCACTACAACTGTGTTAATTAAAAATAAAAATACATATTTTTTAAAAAGTTCTCAGAAGCAACTCTTTTCTGTAGTGGGTGATGATTTGGGAGCAAGAAGATACTAACTTGGGGTTCCTCTTTAAAAAAAGAAAACAATTAGAGGGTTCAAAGCAGCCATTTAAAACGCAGATGGTTTTAAGGGTAAAAGAATATGTTATCCCTCTAAAGCCTTCCCGATCCTGGGCTTTTCCCACCATGGTGTGTTCCCATTCATATCCAGGCAGATGATCCATAAAGAGAAATTCCATTCAAGCTGGGCACAGTGGCGCAAGCCTGTAATTCCAGCACTTTCGGAGGCTGAGACAGGAGAATCACGAGTTCAAAGCCAGCCTCAGCAACAGTGAGGCACTAAGCAACTCAGTGAGACCCTGTCTCTACATAAAACACAAAATAGGGCTAGAATGTGGCTCAGTGGTTGAGTACCCCTGAGTTCAATCTCTGGTACCAAAAAAAAAAAAAAAAAAAGAAACTCCATTCAAACCCTAGAGAAGCCAGCAACCCGAGAATAAAAAGTCCAAATGAGTTGGCAATATTGATCAATCCTAAAGGAGAACTCAAAACATGAAAATTCCAGGTTCTTTGCAGATTTCCAAGTGGGAACAGAGACCTGGGCAGATGTCCTTCATCTGTGCAGACACCTGATGGTGGCTGGCAGTTAATGAGCCCAGGTCAGCAGCCAGATAGAGACCAGCCTCAGTAAGGAGTAGTCCCAATGAAGGTGCCCAGGGGTGGGGGAACACAAACAGCAGGAAATAAGCCAGTAAAGTAGGTATCTGTCTAGTCCATCTTTTTGTAATTGTTGACATTTGCTGAAAGATGACCATCCATGGGGGGCTTTCCCAAGTATTTTGCACATATTATTTTATTTAATCTTGGGAAGTGGATTCTTTTCATTTCCTCCC
Source organism: Xerus rutilus (assembly GCA_028644305.1). NCBI lineage: Eukaryota > Metazoa > Chordata > Mammalia > Rodentia > Sciuridae > Xerus > Xerus rutilus. Next base: position 12,981,870 of record CM053406.1, on the reverse strand, counting down.
ATTTTATAACTAAAGAATCTAAGGCTTAGAGAGCTGAGGGGACATGCCCAAAGTCCCACAAATGATACTTCTTTGAAGGTCCTTAGAAGCCTTGGGCCAGGGCCAAGCCAGCTTTATGGAAGGAGTTAGAAAGAGAGGAAATCCGCTTGTGGGGTAAATGATTTGGAGGCATAATTAACAAAACATGGACTGTGCAGCTGGGTGGCCACCTAGACCCCCACACACCCAAGTGACCAGGGAAAACTGCCCATAATTGCCTGACTGTCCCCAGCAAGAGAAAGAGAGGAACTGTAACTCAGAGCCTGTGCCCTATTGTACACAGCAAGCAGCTTCTCACCTCGGGGCCCTTGGCCAGGTATGAGCAGAGGGGGCAAGTGTCCCAGGAGGCCAGCTGTGCCCTGTGCCCACATGCAGTGAGTGATTGCTTGTACAAACCTACCAGTGTCACACACACTCCAAATACATGCACAAGCCCTGGTGCCAGTCCTAGGACTGAAGTGTGGAATCAAAATGGAGAAGGAAATCAACTTTAAAATTGGTGATATTGCTACCATGATATCTTGGGCATAATCGTGCTTAAAATTCTGTGGTCTGATGGAATTGTCTCTGAATCACTGTTTCTGAGAGCTGAAGACATGTTTTATGGAGTGTCAGATTCAAATTAAGACACATGCTTTACTAGTTCCTTATCCCGGGCACCGTGGGGAGCAAATTTCCATGCAGATTCAGCCAGGTGAGAGGACTCTGCTGCAGGCAGGCCAGACACACCTGCTGGGGAGGCAGATTGGGGATTCCTTCCGTCTTCCTTCCCACTGTTCCAGGAGCTCCATTATGAGGCTCACCCTGCACCAGGCCCCCCAAATGCAAAGATAGCAGGGCAAAAGACTACATTTCAGAAGGTCTCAATTTAGGAGGCCAAAGACCATTGCAGGACCCAAGTCAGAAATCAAGGAAGTGGGAGGGAGGTTCCAAGAGCCGAGGCAGAAAAGTCCCCCCAGAGGAGGGCATGCCACACAAATGCTCCAACTCTGGATTAGAAGGTACAGGGGTGGTAGTGAAGGAGGTTGTGGCCTCATGGGTTAGGGAAGGAGTCACCAAGGAGGGTTAGGTTTATGATAGAATGCAAGGGAAATTGTCACCTCCCTTCTTGGTGGCGTACAGCATTGAGTAACAGATTAGAGTTCCGGTTAAATCTCAGCTCCACCCTTAACTGGCTGTGTGACTCTGGGCAAGAGATTTAACTTCCTCTAGTCTTATTGGTCTCAGTTATAGACTGGGAATAATAGCACCGGCCTCTCAGGGTTGTTACCAAGGAGTGACGTGGTTCCACTCATAACTTGCTCACAGTGGGCTGGGAACATAGCACCCACTGAGTGTTAGTATTATCGTTATCTTTAGCACTTAAAGAAATACTATTTCCTGACTTTGCTTAGCAACATATGATAGCTGCTGAACACTTTTCTCATCAATTCATTATCAACATGGACACTCCAGTTGCCCCGGATGGCAGGTGGAAACAGGACAGAGAGAACCCACGAGCCAGGTGACATCAGGAAAGGGAAGTCTTGTCTCGAGGTTGGTAGGAAATGGAAGCAAAGGACGGATGTGGTCCCCTCGAAATTGCAGGAGCACATCCAGCATCCAACAATAACTCAGTATGAACAATTCCTAAAGTTAAAGGCGTAATCCCAACAGTCTGGGAGGTGGAGGCTGAGACAAGAGAATTGCGAGTTCAAAGCCAGCCTCAGCAACAGTGAGGCTCTAAGCAACTCAGTGAGACCCTGTCTCTACATAAAACACAAAATAGGGCTGGGGATGTGGCTCAGTGGTCGAGTGCCCCTGAGTTCAATCCCCAGTACCAAAAAGAAAAAAGAAAAAAAGGCGTTTGGCCTTCCTTAGAGACTTGCTCCAACTATTGGACACTGAACAATGTTGAAGCTTGTGAGCTCAGGCCACCTGAGGGAGGAAGGGAGGGAGAAGGGTGGGCTAAGAAACTAGGGCCCACGAAGCACTGGACAGTTCCTGCCTGCTATGGGGTCCCTACCAAAGCTTGCCATGAGCCAGGCACAGGTGTGTCCTGGGCCTCCATGGGCAGAAAACCTCACATATGCAGCTGCCTCCTGGGGAAAGAGCCACAGGCCACCCCCAAGACCCTGCCTTTAGGTCTCAGCCCATGGCCCGGGTCGATGCAAAGGCCAGTCCTTGGATCCTTGGAAAACTGTTGACCCTTCTGGAGGCAGCTGACTCTAGAACAATCTCTTACTTCCCCCAACCCCAGACACTCTTAGAAAAGGAGTGCAGAGGAAACTCCTTCCCTGGGAGTGTCACCATGTCACTGATGAGCTGAGTGGAGGATAGGCCATTCCCCTCTGCAGAGGGTGTTTTCATTGTAAGGTGACCTGGTTCCAGTGACAGAGGCAGAGGAGAAGGCGTTAGACTGGCAGGAGGCCTTTGCAAGGTTACAGCTGCTCCCCTCGCTGCCCAACCCAGCTGGCTTCCCTAGAGACATCTCTGCACGGAGGCGGCCCGGGCTAGCTCTGGTGCAAGCAGAAACTTGAACTGAGTTAAAAGAACTCTTGACAAGATGCTCCAGAGGAAGCAGAAGAATCGGCAGAGGCCTCAGCCTTCCTGATCATGCCAGGACCGTGCTCAATTTAAAATACAAAATTATATGTTGTCTTTATTTTTACACTAAAATTTTGGGGAAAAAATAGACCATTTGTTAGCATTTCAATTTTTGAAATAATTATTATGTTCACTGAATTGTATTTATTATTTTTGCACGAGCGTGGTGCTAGGGATGGAACCCTGGGCCTCACACATGTTAGGCAAAGGTTCTACCACTGAGCTACACCCCAACTCCAGTCCACTTTTGACAGTGACTACAACTTAGCTGGTGTGACCAACAAAATGGGAGAATGGCCAGAAATGCCCTCCTCAGGGAGGAGGATCCAGATCAAGTGGCAGAGCCAGGTAGCCTGGCCACCTACCTAGCACTGCTTTCTGCCAGTATGACCTCAGCAGGTCATTTATCCTCAAAATTCCTTGGTTTTCACATCATTCGATGATGAGTTATTTTATAGGGTCATCATGAAGATAAACTCTTAATGAGTATAATGTGCTTGCTACAGTGCCTGGCACAAAGTATAGCACTCATGGCTAAGCTGTATTCTTATCAATATTCTCATAACAGAATTGTCTTTTTAAATGGGTGATTGAGATCTAAAAATCATTTTTATGTGATTAAGAAGCACTAAACCAATTCAAAGAAAGGACTCGTAGAGGATGACTCAGAGTCCTGTGCAAAGCCTTGTCTTTGGAATTGGATAAGGGCATGAAGTCCTGCTAAGCATACGCCAGGGGAGGCTAAGCCTGTTGGCTGATTGCTCCTTTGGGAAGTAGGACAAGCCACTGGTCCCCAGCAACTGCCAATCACAGCTGTGAGCAAATAGACCTAGTGTCTCTTTATTACAATTCTGTTTGCTCTTATCACTGGCATTTTGTCATTTATGCTCCTGAGATGCGTGACCATGCAAGGCACATTAACCTTCCATTCCCTTAACACCCCAACCAGTAAACTACCACCCCACCCCAGACCCCAGAGACATACAAGGAAGCATTTGAGATGGCCATTGGGTGGATCAGCATTGACATTTGCCTTTGAAGTTGTCAGACCTGATTGGAAACCATCCAGGGAGAGAAGAGCATGCTGGGGCAGAGAAATCCTTTCTTGTTTTTCTTGCCAAAGCCAGGTGGCTTTTGTTTCATGGAAGCTCAGGCAGTGGCAGGAGCTTTTTGAAGCGAGAAGATTTTGCTTTGCACTTGGGCTGTCATGCGATCTGATGGCTTCCCGTGTATGAGTTGTGGCTGTCGGTTTGAGGCTACTTTTCTCAATGTATCAGATAAAATTCAGTCATTCCTGGGAAGATAGAGCCCTGGTCTCCCTTCCCTTGATCATGACATCGGTGTCAGTGCAAACTGTAAAAGGGATCCCGGTGACAAAAGAGTCTTGGAGAGATGGAGTGGGACATGGTAGCCAGAAGTGACAAGACAGGCTGAAAAGCCAAGCATCCTAGAGGGCACGGGGTGCCTCTCCAGCCGGGCCCAGGACAGGGCAAGGGGACACCCAGGGGTGGAGAAGCAAAGGCAGCAAACACCCTGTGGTCCAAAGAAGGAATAAACTGTTCCTAAGTAAAAGTGATTTAAAATGAGGCAATGACCTGCTAACAGTTCAAGGAGAAGAGGAGAATTTGTAAGAGTCTTAAGTCATATCCCCATGCCCGATTACCCTAGAAACCTACTTACTTCCTAATTTGAAATATTTTAATTCTGATTTAAAAGCCCATTAACCATATTTTATTGGGGAGAGAGTTTCAGTGTGAGAAGATGGAAACAGTTCCAGAGATGGATGGTGGTCATGGCTATACAACAAGGTAAATGTACTTAATGCCACAAAAGCATGCACTCACAAGAAATTGAAATGGGCCACTTTGTTTTGTATATATATTTTTCCACCTGTAAAAATAAAGTTAAGTACGTGAATTATCATAGACCAATAGCAGGGTCCTGTGGTGCATCCCTATCACCCCAGCAACTCAGGAGGCTGAGGCAGGAGGACTGTGAGCTCGGGGCCAGGCTTTCTCAAAATAAAAAATAAATTTAAAAAAAGGGACTGGGGATGTAGCCCAGCAATAAGCACCCCTGGGTTCAAGCCTCAGTACCAAAAATAAAAAAACATTATTTCTGGGGTTAGATTCTACTCCAACTAGTTAGACCACCTCAGGTAAGTCATCTCACCTTCCAGTTTTCAGTTGCCTTACTTATAAATGAGAAACTTAACAAGAGCTCTCTGTTGTGGTCCTGGCAGCTCTGGTATTCTAGAGGTACTAACAACTGATGTTTACTGAGAGCCTACTATATGCCCGGCTCCCTGCTGTGCTTCGAGTCACAAGGCCCTTGTGAGGGTGAGATGATCATCCCCATTAAAGAGACAGAAATCAGGCCCAGAGAGGTTCAGTAACTTGCCCATGCACAGTGAGTGAGTAAAGCAGGCTTTGGGCTTCCGTGTGTGGGATTCCCAGGCCTGTTCTCTCAGCTGCTGCTCCATCCTGCAGTATGGAGAAACTCAGAACCAAACCTCCAAGGAGTTTTCAATCTGGAAAAGCAATTAGACTGAAAGAAAAGACTGAAGTCTAAAAAGAGCAGCCATTTCCTGCTGGGTGACAGATGATGCTGTTGTCTCCCGGGACGGAGGTTGAGGAACACAGGCAGGAAGAAGGATAGGCTAGCAGGTGAGCCCGCTGGTTCTTCTTGCATTAGATCTTCACAGTCAGATTCATTATTTCTCTCTAAACAAAGTAAAACTCCCCAAGGTTAGACACAACCTTCTTTCGGTGTAATTAAAGTGTGTTTGAGAAAACAGGCACAACTCTGAAATTATGCTTACTCTGGGTCCCCACCCCCTACACAATCAAGACTCCACTCTCCTAAGCATCCGGACTCTGAAGAGACATCCACTCTCAGGTCTGCAGCGAAGGTTTGTGGACCTTCAAATATTCCTTTTCCTGTCTCCCTAATCCTCAGCAATAATCCAGGCTCTGAGCAAGCATGAGAATAGGCAAATGCACAGGCTGCCCAGTGGCCCTCAGCCAGAGGAGGAGGAAAAACAAGAGGAGACAGCTAGAGTACGGCTGAGCTCTAGCCACCCATGGGACACAGCAAAACTATGAGATATTGACCTTTGGGGAAAAAAATCATTGAGAAATCAACCTAGGAGCCAGGCATGGTGGCACATGCCTGCAATCCCAATGACTTGGGAGGTTGAGGCAGGAGAATCACAAGTTCAAGGCCAGCCTCAGCAACTTAGCAAGGCCCTAAGCAACTTAGCAAGACTCTGTCTCAAAATAAAAAATAAAATAAAATAAAGGGCTTAGGATGTGGCTCAATGGTTAAGTACCCCTGGGTTCCATCCCGGGTATAAGACAAGGAAATAGACCTAGAAATTGGATTTTTAAAAAAAATATTAGAATATCCATATGCAGATGTTACGTAGCTCTTAGGAATGAATCAGATCTTTAATGGAGCAAATCAGTGTCCAAACTAATGGACAAAACTTTGGAACTTGAGGCCAAGTTAAGCAATCATCATGCAGAAACAGAAACAGATGAGAAATGGTATTAAGAGTCTTCAACAAGTATCAAGCACTACAACAAACATCCTGAAAAAAGAAGAGCTTAGGACATGGTAGGAAGAAGCTTGAATGAAAATGACAGGAATCCGAAGTGTGCCCACGTGCGCCTATCTCCTCAACAGCACTCACTCAGCTGGAGCCCAAGGTGTGATCAGAGCTCCACCCACCAGCCTGTGTAGTGCATTACATGTGTATTTGCGTTATTTGTGTTTATGCTCAGGTGCTAAGCAACATGCATGCACATGGATATCCCTCAATTCATCATCAGGATTCAAATGCTCTTTTTCTTCCCAAGGAAGTCCTGAACTGACAAGGCCTATATATAGACACCCGTATCATTGGATACTATCGACTGATAACCAAGAGTGGTCACCTGAGGGGGGCGAAGCAAGGTAAGTAGCATTGCATCAGTTGATCACCCTAGCACAATAAATGCCTGCATACCTTAACGATTTAAAGTAATCATAGCCATTTATTATTGCGCATGGTTCCTGTGGGTCAGAAATTGGGAAATGCCCAGAGGGAGCAGTTTTCTCTCTTCTCTGCAGTGACCAGGGCTTCAGTGGAAAGCTGGAAGAGTGGGAGGTGGACTCATCAGAAGGCCTGTTCACTCACATGTCTGACCATGGACTCAGGCTTTCAGCTGGAGGCCTTGAAGGCTGTGGGCCGGAATGCCCACATACAGTTTCTCCACGTGCCCTGGGTTTCCTCCAAGATGGTGGCTGGGATCCAGGACAAGCATCCCAAGACAGAGATCCAGATAGAAGCTCTGTCCTGGTTCTGACCTGGCCTGTCAGTTACACAGCATTGTTTCCACCAAACTCATGGATCAGGCTGATCCCAAGCCTCTAGCAGCTTCAAAGGGAGAGGACCCAGCGCCACAGCTCCACCGGATGAACTTTCATGATATAAGGAGAGTAATGGAGAAGGATACTCTACAGGCAAGGCCTCCTTTGGAAAAAACGACCTTCCCTCACAGAATTCCACTGTAAAGCGGGTTTCTAAATGAGGGTCTTAGCTGGATCCCAATGGAGGGGAATATTCAGTGTCTGGGGACATGCGGGGATGTGGGATTAGAAAGGTATGTTAGGGCCAGGTTTCAGAGAGCCTGGAATGACAATAAAATTGTGGACATTATTCCCAAGGCTCTAGGGAGCCATACAAGTATTTTCGATAAAGATTGCCCTCATGACCCTGGAAAGGATGGATTAGAGACAGCCATGAGACAGGGAGACCAACTGGGAGCTAATTAAAGTGGTCCAGGTGAGAAATGTCTAGAGTCTGGACAACAGCGTTTGTCTGCATTTCTGAGCTGCCAGCCTATACTATCTGTCCATTTTTGTTCCTGGCTAATTATAAAAACAGCCAGGACCCAAAGAGTTGCAACATATAATATTAGATTATAGGTTTTAAAAATACTCACTTGATATAAGTTTTGTTTTTGTAATCATGAACATCCCATATAAAGCGATTTGCCTTAAAATTACATTTACTTAACACAGATAAGCATAGATTTTGCTTACAAACTGCATCATTTTCTTCTTACATAGGCTTCTTCTTGTATTTTTTAAAAAATTTTTTGTAGTTGTAGATGGACAGAATGTCTTTATTTTATTTGTTTATTTTTATGTGGTGCTAAGGATCAAACCCAATGCCTCGCGCATGCTAGGCAAGTGCTCTACCACTAAGCTACAGCCCCAGTCCCTTGTATTTGTTTTTAATGAATCACCTGAACATATTACTATGGTCCCTCTGTCCTCCTTTTCCGGGTTTACTTAATCCTCACTATAAGCCAAAGTCACTGAGCAAATTACATCCCTGCTTCTCTGAAAAACTTGACTGATGTTTGCATCAGAAGTTTGCTTGCTTGAGAAGTTGCTTCAGAAGTTTGATATTCACAAGAGAAAGCAGGGCATATCACAGATGTCTCTAAGAATGTAATAAAAATTCATAAGTGAGCTTGTTGTCTCGTGAAATGGGAAATAGCTTTGAGGTAATGGCCTGAGCCAAGAGGGTCACATATAGCAGCTGTAAGTTGTCACCTGCAGGTATTCTTGGCCTCTGGAATGAGGGCTCTGTCTGAGCTGGGGCAGTTGTTCATTCATACCTTTGAACTTTGGTTTCTCAAGATGAGCATGGTACTGAGACTCGTCCCCGAAAGCCATGTCCTACGGGGATGGCCATCTGCTTGGGAACCTGATGTAGCTGTGTGCAACATCAAGCCAGGTGGAACGTGTCCTTTCACCTGCCTATCTGAGGTCACACTTACAACTATGGCTTGTAGTTTAGTTTGCTCTTGGATTTCTTTAAACTTTAATATTGTTATATAAACACACCTTGACACATTTTACAGGCCTGAAATTCTTTCCATCATGGCTTCTTCTTCTTCTTGAAACAAACTCTGGAGTCCAGACTTTGTCGGGTGGATACATGCGTTTGGGGACTATTTATACCAAAGCCATAGACACATTCCAGGAGCCTGCCTTATCACTGATCTGAAACAAGATGATGAGCCTAGACTCACAAAGGGACACCCAAGAAATCTTTGGAAGTGCAAACCCTGATTTACCACTTAAAACAGGTAAGAAGATTCCACCAAACTCACAAGGCCGCTTTAGGAAGAGACGGGTGTTGGCAAGAGAGCAGGTGTAGCTCAGTGTGGCACAGAGCGTTCTCATGACAAAGCTGTTGAGAGGAAAGGGGTTGGGGAATCTGGATAGCAACTGTCCTCTCCATAGATGGATTTAAGCAGGACAGACTGACCATCTTCAAGAAAAGGTCTGAAAGGGATTCACTCAGTCAATGGAAAATCAGATGGATATGTGAACAGTTTTCATTCAAATGTCATGTCTTAAGGGCTGGGGATGTAGCTCAGCAGTAGAGCATTTGTTTAGCATGTGTAGAGCCCTGGGTTCCATCCCCAGCACTGGGTCGTCGGGAGGAAGCGCCAAGTATCCTATCTTAGATTTGTCCAGGGAGCCTATGAAGACAGGATTGTATTAATGAACAGATCTTGGGGACATGGCCTTCATGCTGTGGGGACTATAGGAGGGCTAGGTATTTTAGCTCAAGTATGTGATCCTGAGAACACATTGCTAAGCTTTCAAAAGAGATGCATTGTACTTGACAAACCAGTGCTCAGTGGCTGCTTCTTTTTAATGCAGAAAAAGCACATCTAGGAGTGACAAGCATGACCTTGCCAACCTGTCACACACTGTAGACTGGGGGCGGGGCAGTGCATACAGGCCAGGCCCAAGCAGGGAGGGGAGTTGTGGGTCCTTCAGAACAGGCTGACCATTGCGGTAGATGAGTCACACTAGAGCTAATGTTCAGGAGATGCCAATCAGCCCTCGTGGCCTCAGGGTGCATGTTCATCATAAATAGGCCTGAACCGCCCCGCTGGCCTCTTTGGAACCTCATAGTGGCCATATGCGATGAAGTTCAGGGCTGTGGTTTTTGGTGCAAAGTAAACTGTAGATTGTCAGGCTCTGAACTGTAGTGTAGATTACAGCGTGATGATTGGAGTCCATGTCATATGTGATTAATGTCTGTGGAATCAAGACTTACAAGACCTGATTGCTCCTATCTGATTCTTTTGAGAGGAAAAACAATAACACACACACAAATATATACATAAATGAACTTACACCAATGAATTCCTTCCCTTTGAGCCACTGAACAATAAAAATGTAGATAGAGCTCTTGTTACGTTTTCTGCTTTCTGCCGACTCACATTCTGGCATGGGGTAGATGTATTGCTTTTGCCTGCCCAGGATCCAATCCTTTTTTTTTTTTTTTCCCCTAGAAACCACGCCATCATTTTCCTTTAGGAAATCCCATCTGTCCATTCTTGAGTACTTCTGGTGGAGTGAACTCCATCGCTGGCTCCACGCACGAGCCAGGGTCCAGGTCTGCCAGTCACTAGCATTGGTTTCAAGATGCAAATGTGACCTGAATTGGGCGAGTATAAGCCAATCCTAAAACAGGCGGCAGTAGGGGGAGGTGCGGGAGGAACAAAGTGCGTCAGGCCTTTGTACCCGTGGGTTCCTCATCTGTGGATTCAACCAAAAGTCTTTGAAAATATTCAGAAAAAAAGTCTGAATTGAACATGTACAGACTTTCCTCTTTGTCATTGTTCCCTTAGCAGTACAATACCATTATTTACATTGACACTGTATTAGATACTATGAATAATAGAGAGATGATTTAAATTATACAGGAGAAACCAGGCACAGTGTTGCATGCCTATAATCCCAGCTACTCCAGAGGCTCAGGCAGGAGGACGGCAAGTTCAAGGCCAACCTCAGCAACTTAGTGAGACCCTGTCTCAAAATAAAATTTAAAAGGGTTCGAGGTCATAGCTCAGTAGTAGAACATTTGCCTAGCATGTAAGGGGCCCTGGGGTTCATCCTAGCACTGCTAAAAAGGAAAAGGAAAAAAAGAAAAACAATAAATTTTTCCTTTCTAAGGAAGGAAATTATCACCACTTTCTTATAATTAGAAAAAGTACTAAATTTTGAAAAAAATAGTGCTATAAAAATGTGCATAGTAGCAGGGCATGGTGGTGCACAACTGTAATCCCAGCAACTCAAGAGGCTGAGCAAGAGACTGAAAGTTTAATGCCAATCTTGGCAATTTCATGAGGCCCTGTCTCAAAATAAAATGTAAAAAATGACTGGGGATGTAGCTCAGTTATAAAGTGTCCCTGGGTTCAATTCCTGGTACAAAAAATGTATACAGTTATATTTACTATATAAAATTATAAATATGTAAAATTATATTAAAATTATTAAGTACATTAAAAATTCTTTTTACTAATGTTTACTGTGACAGAAGAATGTAATTAATTATTCTTGGAAAAAGAGGCTGTTTTTCTAAGAAGAGATTAGGAATGTGTATCATAGGAAATGCTGGTGTGACGAGTATGTTAGCTTTCTGTTCTGTAACAAGATACTTGAGATAATCAACTTATAAGTAGGAAAGGTTTGTTTTGGCTCACAGTTTGGAGGTTTCAGCCCATCGTTGGGCAAATCCATTGCTTTTAGACATGTGGCAAGAAAGCATCTAATGGCAGGAAGCATGTCATAGAGCAAGGTACTCTTGGCATCCAGGAAGCAAAGTAGCAAAGAGAAAGGAAGAGAAGGGGCCAAGTCTTCAATACGCCTTTCAAGGTTACACCCCAATGATCTAACTCATTCCCTCTAGGCCCCACCTCCTAAAGGTTCCATTCTTCCCAGAAGCACTATAGGATAAAGACCACGCCTTCAACATAGGCCTTTGGGGGACATTCAAGATCCAAACTAGGTAGGCAGGGTGATGCACACTTGTAATCCCACTGACTCAGGAGGATGAGGCACAAGGATGGCGAGATAGAGGTCAGACTCAGCAACTTAGTGAGACCCCATCTCATTTAAAAAAAAAAAAAAAACTAAAAAGGGTTATGGATGTGACTCAGTGGGAAAGTACCCCTGAGTACAATCCCCAGCATTGCAAAAACAAACAACAAAAACTGTACAGGAGGAGTTTAGGCAAATGCTACACTTTTTATATAAGGAATTTGAGCTTCTGCAGATTTTAGCCTCTTGGTGGGGGCCTCTTGGAGCCAATCCCTATGAATGCCAAGGAATGATTGTACTAGTTTTTCCACTGAGGTTGCTGAGTTAGTAGGAAGTAAGCCTGGAACCTGCCAGGTACCACTTGGCAAGAGGTACCATGAGAAAAGAAAGGAGAGAGAGAGGTGGAGAAGCAGTGGTATCCTGACAATATTTGTTTAAGCCCCTGGATTCAATCAGGACTAAAGCCAGACCATTCCCCAAGCTTCTCAATTACCCAGCCAAGAGAAACACTCCTTTACATTATTCCAGATTGAATTCAATTTCTGTCATTTGCTTTCTCAGGAGATTTCAAGGCAAATGCTGAGCTGTAGTGGTACATGAAAAAGAGCCAGTCCTGGGCATGGTCCTGCCAGGAGTCTGGCCAGGTTGCCTTGAACAGACCCAATAAGAAACTCAACTTGAAGCCGGGCGCGGTGGCTCACGCTTGTAATCCCAGCACTTAGGGAGGCTGAGACAGGAGAATCGCGAGTTCAAAGCCAGCCTCAGCAATGGCGAGGCGCTAAGCAACTCAGTGAGACCCTGTCTCTACATAAAACACAAAATGGGGCTGGGG
>CM053406.1:12918220-12969012 GCA_028644305.1 Xerus rutilus | reverse complement strand
AAAAAAAAAAAAAAAAAAAAGAAACTCAACTTGATGATAACTTTGAGACTTTCTGGTTCATGTCTTAATCCTTTATTGTCTAAGCTCTAGGGATACAATTAGATTCTTTAAAATACAATTTGTTTTCCAATGGTGATGGCTCATGAATCACCATTGGAAAGTTTGGTCATCTGTTTAGTGATTTTGGAAATCTAAGTAGTTCAACAGGTGACTTCTAGTGCATCCTTGAGGATTAGTATTTTATAAGGACCACTGAGATAGCTTTACAGAGTATTATTCATTTTAATTTCATTTTGTGCATTTGCAGAAATAAAGTAGGTTTGCATGGTCTCAAGTGAATTGGGTTCAGGCCTGGACTAACCATCTCTTCCCCTTGTGCTAATCCATGTATTGTGGGAGTTCTGCATTCTCAATCTGTGATGAAGTATGGGAAATTTAAGAAAATCACCTAATGCTAGGGTCGAAGGGAACGGGTTGGCCATTTGGAAGTTTATTTCCTCTGAATAACTATGGAGCTTCCAAATTCACTTTACTAAGTATGCATACTTAATTCGCATCCAATTAGATAAAGCAGCTGAATAGAACCTGGAGCCCTCATATTAATTCATTAATTCAGGCGTCAGAGTGGGAGGCTATGCACAGACATGGCCCAGATGAATGCATTTAAATTGCTCTAATCTACAAATTGGAGCCGATTCTCTATCATTTGAAAGCTGGGAAATGTTTCCATTACAGCATATTTTCTGAAATACTCATAATTGCAGTCTTGCTTTTCAGGAGCATGCTTTTTAAGCAGGGCTGTGAGGTGATCCATCTCACATTGCAGAAAGAGCATCCCAGCGCTCCCCAAGGGACAAACTAGAGAAGAGCAGATGGGGCAAAAAAAGGCACAACTTGGAATAAGCCAGCCAAGAAATGACAAGGGGGTGATCCAGGATTGTGGTAGAGGGTCCCTGGCGGTCATATGTGTAGTAGAGTGCCTATAGTGGACTGAAGAGTGCCCACCCCCAAAGATATGTCCACCTAGAACCTGTGAATGTGACCATTTTTGGAAAAAAAGTCTGGGGCAGGTTCCATGGCACATGCCTACAATCCCAGCGGCTGGGAGGCTGAGGCAGGAAAATCACAAGGTCAAAGCCAGCCTCAGCAACTTGGCAAGACCCTAAGCAACTTAGTGAGACCCTATCTCAAAACAAAAAATCAAAAGGGTTGGGGAGGTGGCTCTGTGGTAAATGGCCCCAGGTTAAATCCCTAATATTCACCCCCGACTCCTGCCCAAAAAAAAGAAAAGAAAGAAAGAATAAAGGCCTTTCCAGGTATTATTAAGGATCTCAACCTGAAATCATCCTAGATTAATGAGAAGTGACCTAAATCCAGCTTCAGGCATCATTCTAAGAGACAGAAGGGGAGACAACTCAGGGATACATGCAGAGGTGAAGTCCACAAAGAGACAGAGACAGAGACTGCAGTGATGCTGTCACAAGCAAGTAATGCCCAGAGCTCCTGGAAGAAGAGAAGTGGTATGGATGGATTCTCTCCACTATAAACCTTCAGAGGGATTGGGGCCCCACTGCCAGCTTGATTTCAGACTCTGGCCTCTAAAACCCTAAGAGAATACATTTCTGTCATTTTAAGCCACTAACTTGTTGATAATTCATTATAGCATCTACAGGAAACTAAGACAGCACTCTCCTCAGGAGCATGCCCAAAATGTACATTTTGGGTTTTCTCACCTTACTTACCACCTGTTTGGGGGACTAAAAATCACCCCCCTAAAGCAGATCTGCCTTACTCTACAGAGAATTACTGACTTAAAAAAAAAAAAAAGGTTCCTCCTCCTCCCCTAGAGGAAGAAGGTAATACAACTTGTTTGGGAGGTAGGAGAACAGCCTCTATAAAGGCTCCTCCATGGCTAGGGTGTAACACAGGGGTAGAGCATGTGTATTGCATGCTTGGGACCCTGGGTTCAACCACAAAGAAAAAAAGCAAAAGAAAGAAAAAGGCTTCTCCTTTCAGGAGTAGAGAGTTGAAAATGCAGTAATTGGGGATAGGTGGAGAGACAGTTCTGAGGTACAGCTAGAACATAGCATTAAGAGCAGAGGTTACTGTACCAAATGAGACTCTTAGCTACAGGAGACAAAAAGCTCAATTTAAAGAAACTTAAACAACAATGGAAAGATATTGGCAAATATTTGGGAAGTTCCAAGGAAGGGCTGCTTGATCCAGTCTCCACATCTCCACCTGTCCTTTCTCCATATGGGGAACTTTAAAACTATGCACAGTGGCACACAGCTGTAACCCCAGTGACTAGGGAGGCTGAGGCAGGAGGATTGTAAGTTTGAGGTCAACCTCAGCATCTTAGTGAGGCCCTAAACAACTTAGTGAGACTCTGTCTCAAAATAAAAACTAGAAAGGGCTGGGGGTATGACTCTGTGCTAAAGTGCCCCTAGGTTCAATCTATGGGTATGCATGAGATTACTCATGAGATTGTAGACTAGAAAGAACAAAGGTGAACTCGTGGGAAACAGCAGTGCAGAAGCATGGATAGAGGTAAGACAAATGAGCAAAAAGTGTCTCCATAGGCCAAGAAAGGGCAGGTTCAAGCAGGAGGAACCAGTTCACACAAGCCAGAGTCATGAGGAGCTCCAGGAGGAGAAGCGCAAAAAGTGTCATTTGTTGTTGACTGATGACCTCAGCCGGAGCTGGTTGGTGCAGTCAGAGGTCTGACTGGAATGCAGAGAACAGATAAGGGGCCAGGAGGAGAGAGCTCTTGTGATCTGAGGAATAAGGCGGAGGAACAGAGACTGAGAGACGGAAGGGCTTCTTGAAAACGAAAGTGGAAGGTTAACACTGAACAACAACAACAAAAGCCTCCTCCTCCTCCAAGTCTCTGACACTGGAGAGAAGCTGTAAGGATGGGTGTTGGTACAGACAAGTTGGGGGAGGAGGTGTTAGAGGAGGACAAAGGAAGTCGAGAGAAGAGCACAGGAAGTTGAAAGAAAAGCACAAGAAGTCTACAGAAAAGCACAAGAAGTCCACAGAAAAGCGCAGGAAGTTCAAAGAAGAGCACCGGAAGTCGAGAGAAGAGTGCAGGAAGTTGAAAGAAAAGCACAGGAAGTCTACAGAAAAGCACAGGAAGTTCAGAGAAGAGCACAGGAAGTCGAGAGAAGAGTACGGGAAGTCGGCAGAAGAGCACAGGAAGTGGGCAGAAGAGCGCAGGAAGACTAAAGAAGGTACAACTCCAAGGTCTTTATTTTCACCCAAATGAAAGTGCTTGTTTTCTAAGGCTGCTAGAGTAGAGCACCACATACTGGATGCCTTAAGACAACCGAAGTATATTCTCACAATTCTGAAGGCGCAAGTCAGAGATAAAGGAGCTGGCAGGACTTTGCCTCCTCTAAGCCCTCAAGGGGAAAGTCCTCTCTCCCCTGCTTCTGTGACCCAGGCACTCCCTTCTGTTTCCACTCTCGCGTCTCCTCTCTGCATCTCTGTCTTCTCTTCCAAGAAGGACGCCAGTCCTGTGGAATTAGGGCCCACCTAATCCAGTCCTGATTGTGACATGGTTTCCAGCGTTCAAAGTGCAACCAGGTAGTGGTAAATGTAACGTGGGTGTTTAAATGTAAATGTAAAACGTGGGTATTTAAATGTAAATGTAAAATCTGGTCCCCAAGTACACAATAGCCACATGTAGTTAGTGGCTACTGCATTTGACAGCAGAAAATATAGAACAGTTCCAATATGGCAGGAGTTCTATGGGCAGCACTACTTTGGAACTTACAAGTAGTCCTTGGAACTATTTTTTTCCTTTTTCTTTTCTCTTTTCCAGTGTTGGGGATTGAATCCACTACTTCAAGTCATCCATGTACCACTGAATACACCCACGGCTCTGACCTAATTTTTCATGGACTAACATCTTGCTGAGCCAATGAATAAACCTTTAAGCCTCTTATTTCATCTCCTTCCCATGTATCTCAACTGGCAGACCTGCAGCTGTGACTCCTTCCTACCATACACCTCTCTTTGCTCCTACATGGAGACTGATAAGCACAGCTGGAAAAATTATTCACTGTGTATGCTAGTATCACTTCATAGCCCCTCTTATAGAACAGGAAAAGCAATAATACTTATAAGATTATAGGAACAATTGAGTGAGTATGCCCAAAACCATGTCACATAATGTTTGGTAAATAGTAGCAGCTCAATAAATTTTAGTTATTCTTATTATTACTTTTATTCCAAACCTCAGCTGTATGCTCACACTGTTTAGCTGATTTTTGACTTGTTTGTGGTAAACTCTCCCATTTCCTACAGGGACCATTCCAAATTATTAATAATCTGTGTCCCCTTTGTCCCTCTCTTTTACATGCTGACTTGTGTTCCTCTCACACAGAAAATTTACATGTTGAAGTACTAACCTCTAATGTCTGTGACTTTATTTGGAAGTAAAGTGTTCTGCAGAGTAAACAAGTCAAGATGAGATTGTTAGGGTGAGCCCCAATCCAATACAACTGGCTTCCTTATAGAAAGGGAGTATTTGGCCAGGTGCAGTAGTCCACATATGGAATCTCAGAGGCTCTGGAGGCTGAGGCAGGAGGATTGTGAGGCTATTCTCAAATCTTAATGGCTATTAGAACACAATTCAATGACTTCTTTTGGTTTTGGTTTTGGTTTTTTCTTTGCTGGCTGCTTGCCAGAACACCCCACCCCACGCCTGCCTCTGCATCTCTTCTAGGGGTAAGCAAGAACAGTTAACACCTGCATCCATATGGCACCAGAAAACAAAGTTTAGACTGACCAATTACTGCTAAGCTTCTACTTAGACTGCTATTTTGTTTTGATTTTTCTGTACCTAACATCACACAAACCATCAAAGGACTACCTGGAAAATTCATACAATGGAACTAAAATGCACTCATGAAATGTGCAGTTCTCAATAAATTGTAAACCACCTTTCTTAGCTGAGGGTGCTCCTCTCTCCCAGTTTTCACCCTCTGTGTGCCTCATCGTATCTCTTGGCCATGCACTGAACACATCAGTGAGGGGCTGTGATTCTGCCATCAACTCAGAAGCCACAGGTGCCATGCTTTCACAGTGGAAGGAGCATATGCTGCAGAAGTCTATGGAACCTTTAAAAGTCATCTGCTTCCATAAAATCCTTTGAGAAACAAGAGAGGAAATACATGAATGTATTGATAAGTGCTAGGATATCTGGCCCAAGGATATAGATAGATGACAGATGATAGATATGCACATGCATTTGAACTCTACCACAAGTCTTATAAATGTAATAATTATTCTTAACTTTTGAACTATAAAAAAAATCAAGCTTCAGAGCCAGGCACCATGGTACACACCTGTAATCCCAGTGACTTGGAAGGTTGAGACAAGGAGGATTGCAAGTTCAAGGTCAGCCTTAGCAGTTTAGTGAGGTCCTAGGCAACTTAGTGAGACCATATCTCAAAAAAAAAAAAAAAAAAAAAAAGACTGAGAATTTAGCTCATTGATAAAGCACCCATGGGTTCAATCTCCAGTACCAAAAAGGGGGGAAAAAGCAGGCTTCAGGATAGTTTGTCAACCCCTGATAAAGAGAACTTGAAAAGTTGACTTGTATTAAAAATTTAATGGAAAATGTTACTTATGATGAGACTATATCCTAAGTGAGAAATAGGAAAATAAAATCACTTAAAATCTAATGAATAATAATAATTAGAAAAATGCACTTCATGCATCTTAGGGCCAAATGTTTTAAGCAAATGTGGTACATACCAAAATAGTTAATATTTAAACATTCTGATTTTAGCTTTTAGTTTAGGAAAAAGCTTTTTTGTGTGTGACTTTTCTCATATTAAACTGGAATTTTAACCTCTTGTTTTTAAGTGTATCTTTTTTAAAATTTTATTTTGAAAGAGAAATATGATGCTTTTTTCCTTACTGAAATTTCTTTCACAATAGGTTTGGTTGCATTCTTGAGGCAGGACTGTGTTTCATCAAATCCTGTTTGTTGAAAGAAGAAAAGGCCCTAAAGCACAACATTAGCAAAGAGACTTGGCTTCTAACAGACCAATTACAAGCCCCTTGAACTTGAGCAAGAACCTTGATTTCCTTGGGTCTCAGCTTTCCTCTCAAAGGTATGTGAGGATCAGATTAACACATATGTACAAGGGCTTTACAAACATCCAAAGGATGCATACATGCAAGTTATTGTCTTTTCTATTTGCCATTTGTTCCTTTTTTAATTTCTTCTAATTAGGTATATGTGACAGCAGAATGCATTTTGATTCATTGCACACAAATGGAGCACAACTTTTCATTTCTCTGGTTGTACACAATATAGAGTTACACCATATGTGCAGTCATACATATACCTAGGGCATTGTTGTCCATCGCATTCCACCATCTTTACTGCCCCCATGTCTCCTCCCCTCCCCTCCCTTTGACCAAAGTTTCTCCATTCTTCTCACGCCCCCTTCCCCATTATGGATCAGCATCCACTTATCGGAGAAGACATTCTTGCCATTCATTCTTCATGTTTAAATATGCCAGTGCTCAAAATTATTTCAAGGAGGGTATTAGAATCCAAACAAAATATTCATCCCTACTCATCCATGAATCCATTCTTTTTTAAAAATATATATATATTTTAGTTGTCAACGGAGTATTTATTTATTTATTTATTTATTTATTTATTTATTTATGTGTGGTGCTGAGCATCAAACCCAGGGCCTCACACATGCCAGGGAAAACACTCTACTATTGAGCCACTATTCCAGCACTAATGAATCCACTCTTTAAACAAATATTTGTTGTGAGTAAAGCACTGAATTATGCACTGGGATTGTACTGGAGCAAAACCAGAGATGGCCTCTGCCTGTAGGGGACTTAGAGCCTCAGGAATTATTGCAATTATGGCTCAAAGGGAAGAGGAGGTAGTGTTGGGGCACAACACATTGGTTTTTTCCTGCAATTAAATGAGGCCAAAGTATATTATAGTCATCAAATGGGAAGTGAGTGCCTAATAATCCACTTAATATGCAAAATTCAAAAACCACAAAAGACTAGGCTGTGGATGTGGCTCAGGGGTAAAGCAGTTAACTAGCATGTACAGAGCCCTGAGTTGCATCCCCAGCAACACACACATACACACACACACACACACACACAGATATGAAAGATCCTGCAGCCAAAAGTTGCTGTGCACGGTTGAACAAGTGCCCCACTGAAATTCATGTCTCCCAGGAACTTGTATATGTTACCAATTTGGAAATTGGTCTTTCTTTTTGGTTCTTGGGATTGAATTCAGGGATGCTTTACCACTGCGCTATATTCCAGTCCTTTTAAAATTTTGAGACAGGGTCCTGCTAACCCTAACCCTTTTGCAGTATGATCCAGAAGGAAGAGAAAATTGCATTAAGTGTATTAGGGGAAGTACTGAGGATTGAACTTGAACCCAGGGCACTTTACTACTGTATCCCCAGTCCTTATTTTTTATTTTGAGATAGGGTTTCACTAAGTTACTGAGCCTGGCCTTGAACTTGTGATCAAAACTTGTGCATGAGGATCAAAAATTTGAGGCCCAGCCTCAACAACTTAGCAAGACCTTCTCTCAAAATAAAATAAAAGGGCTGGGAATGTAACCCTGTGGTAAAGTGCCTCTAGGTTCAATTTGCAGCACTTAAAAAGGAAGGAAGGAGGGAGGGAGGGGGGGAAGGAAGGAAGAAAGGAACATCTGGCACAGTGACTACACTTGTAATTCCAGCAATAGGGGAGGCTGAAGCTGGAGGATGACAAATTCAAAGCCAGCCTCAGCAACTTAGACCCTGTCTCAAAATTTTAAAAATTTTAAAAGGGCTGGGAATGTGGCTCTGTGGTTAAGTGGCCCTGGGTTCAATCCCTAGCACTAAAAGAAAGAGGAAAAAAATGGGTTGGCTTGTGTAGGAATCAGAAGACAGATTGGATCCACAGTATTTAGGTAAGGATTTTGAAGATAGGATATAGGGATGGCAGCAGAATATTGTTTCAGCATTGATACCAAAGATCTAGTTCCAAATTTGTATGTATTGTTGACATTCTGTCATCTGTGTTGATGTTTTTCTTTTTATGAAATTGTTCCTGCAATATGGTGCAAAAAGTGCTTGCCAGTGAGGGTTGTGGGGTAGCCCAGAGTGTGTTTTATGAAGTTTATGGTTGATTGGTCAAAATCAAGAGAAAGATGGTGCCTCCTCTTCCTCGCTCCTACCCCACCGCTCCCTATAAAGCCTCCTGATCTTGATGCCTTGAACATCACAGACACCACGTGTGTGTGACCCAGGCAGAAAACACAACAGGCAAGAAAAATGCACTTGGTCAGCCCTTTAGTGCCACCACTCCTGGTTAGCCTCATTTTAAAGACAAGAAAAATGGCCAGGGATGATGGTGCATACCTATAATCCCAGCAACTCAGCAATTTAGCCAGATCTCATCTCAAAATAAAATTTTAAAAAAGACTGAAGAGGAAAAAAAAAAAAGTATAGTCCTCTAGCTCAGCAGTGAAGCACCCCTGAGTTCAATCCCCAGCACCATACACACACACAAAAGGAAAGAAAGTCCCAAAATCACTCCAGAAATGCTCAGAGTCTCTCATCAGCCCCCAGTTGTTGAATGCACTGCCTCAACTGGAAAGTTCATCCCTAATAGGAGAGATTTTAATTTAGTTAAACCCAAAGAACAGAAAATGGGGACGTTGGGACAAATTCAGCTCATTCAACAGTATTCTTTATTTTACTTATCAACTAAATGGGGTCAAAATTACTCTTGCTGCCAGGCATGGTGACACAGGCCTAAAATCCCAGCTACTCTGAGGCTGAGGCAAGAGGATCACAAGTTCAAGGCCAGCCTAGGAAACTTAGCAAGACCTTGTCTCAAAATAAAAATAAAATAAAATAAAATAGAAAAGATTGGGAATATAGTTCAGTGGTAGAGCACCCCTGGATTCAAGCTGCAGTACCACAAAAATAAATAGATTAATTAATTAATTTAAAAAATCACTCTTGCTCTGTGCATGAAAGAAGAAATGTGTAAAAGCATTAGTAATCAACCAATAACCATTGATTGACAGTGCTCTGCATGGCACATCAGAGTGCCTAAGAAAAATTTAAAACCAAATTTCTAATCTTTGAAAAATTCTATATGAAGAGAGAAGATATTCACTGCATTGCTCCCTACCCCATACAAGCTCCTCCTACTGTATTTCTTTTCATTTTGTCCTAAGTTGAGGGCCAAGATTGCTCTGGTTGGGACAAAATTTGAGAGTGGCCATTGTCCAAACCTAAAGCTGTCTCCAGCTGATCTGAGTGTTCCGGATGTTTCTCTGTAGTAACCCAAATCCCAGAGAACAGATCAGCCTACACACAGTGCCTAAGAGGTTCCCGATAACCCTGCCCATTTGCGGTCTCTTTACCTTCCTGTGACCTTGCCATGCAGATTTCCAGAGAGGCAGCCCTGGGGTCACAACATCTACTAGTAGTAATATTATTGAGCACTTTCTATATATCAGCTTCAGTTACTCATGTAATACTCACATGATCCCTAAAGAAGAAATTACTCTCACCATGCCTATTTTGCAGATGCAGAAAATGAAGTACAGAGAGTTTAAGCCATGTGTCCAAAATATTGCAAGGTCTAGATGATGCCAGGTAGTCAAACAGCAGAGTTGATAACATGCTTAACGGTGATACTATGTTATTTTTCTCCCAGTCTTGCCTATTTTGTTTGTATTAGTTTTCCATAACTATAACAAAATACCTGAGAGGATCAACTTATAGAAAGAAGTGGTTTATTTTGGCTCACAGTTTTGAAGGTTCCAGTCCATTAACAATTGGCCCTGTTGCTTTGGGCCTGTGGTGAGGCAGCACATCATCGCAGGAGCACATGGCAGGAATAAAACTGCTGATATCATGGGTCAGGGATTAAAGAGAGAGAGGAATCCCCTTCTAGGACACATCTCCAATGACCTAAGGACCTCTGACCAGGCCCTACCTCTCAAAGGTTCCACCAACTCCTAATAGCACCACCCTAGAAACCACACCTTTAGTACTTGGGCCTGTGTGGGACATTCGACATCCAGGCTATAGCAATGTTACTGTGACCATTTTTATTTTACCAATATACAAAAAAATTCAATCCTTGAAATGCTTCCAAAATCACTTAGTTTCCTTCTTCAATCTACAAACCAAAGCTGTAGATAGTTCCAATCAAGACAGACACTGCACAAACATCCTTCATTTAGATGCAGATGCCTTTGAGAGGAGTAACTCAGGGTGAGAATGAGAACTTGCAGGATTGGGACTCTCTTCGCTCCCTCTTTCTCTGTATGCCCAGGGTGCTGCAGGATTCTGGAAGTAGGTGTTCAGTATTTCCTGAACGGGTTTTGGGGAGTGATTAATGGTTGTGCGTATCCTCTTTAAAGAGACTGTCTTTTGTTACGGGTTATCTTGGCTTCTATTCTATTGGATCCAAAATATAGTAGAGAACAAAATCCGTCTCTGTCCTATAGAGTTTCCAGCCTACTGGGAGAAAAGAGACTAGGAAGCAGGTGAGCACAGAAGAATAAAGCCACAGGGGAATGTGGACAGCATTGCCCTATAAGAGCATGTGGCAGGATGGTCCAACCCAAGAGGTGGACACATTGAAGAAAATTCAAATAGGGAAGCTGGAAGCAGTGGTACTGGTGGGTGCTGGGGGTTCAGAGGAAATTAGAGCGAGCACAGAGGATTTGTGTGCAGAGAGGGTGTACATTAGCCGAGATCAGTTGCTCACACGCTAATGCTCAGCATAATGATTAATAGCACTCCATCATGCACTGAAGCATCCCAATTTAGA
The DNA here is from genome assembly GCA_028644305.1 of Xerus rutilus. Classification (NCBI taxonomy): domain Eukaryota; kingdom Metazoa; phylum Chordata; class Mammalia; order Rodentia; family Sciuridae; genus Xerus; species Xerus rutilus. Next base: position 12,958,155 of record CM053406.1, on the reverse strand, counting down.
CAGTTATACAGTCACTACACACTGAGGAGTTGGGCATTATCTGAACAGTTGCATTGGAAACACAGGAACATCTTGAGAGTCTAGGTATGCAGATTGTAACTGACGTCAACCTCCTACCTGAGAATTTGCATCAAAATCACTTGGGGGTTTCAAAAGCTGGAGAATCATGCTTGCTGGTTCCATAGGACCATCTGGGCGAGAAACTAGGGAACTTCAGGCAAAAAAGCTGCCCAAGTGATTTTCATGCACCTGGAAATATGGGAGCCGCAGGCCCAGAGAGATCACAAACAGGAGCACAAGTGCAGATGAGGACACAGTTTTGCTCTTAGGCTGTGTCGGCAGAGGGACAGGCCCACTCATGTGGCTGCTCCAGCTCTCCAGGGGCAGAAATGGACAGCCACTCCTGGGGGAAGGAGAGAGATGATTAAGAGCCTTAAAAAATGAAGCAGCACCTTTGCAAAGTGCCTAGGGCAATCCCTCACACTAAATGCCTTGTACAGACACAGGAAGGACAGCAAGCAGAGGGAAAGACAACAGGAAGAAGGAACAGCGGAGGCCAGGATACTGAAGGGCAGAGGGCATTTGGTGGCAGGGGCCAGGAAGTTAAAAGCCAGGAGTGTCCTGCAATGCAGGATGTCCCATCCTGCGCCTTTCGGCAAAGGGCCTCCGTGTCCTGAGACCCTCCAGTCCTCGCCCTTGCAATCCTGCACTGAGCTGCAAATACAGCTCCTGCCCCCAGGTTCTTAAAAGAGATGGGGAGGGAGTAGGGCAGAGATCTGTACTTAACCACTCTGCTGGGTTTGGGCAGGAGGGGAAAGCAAGTTAAGTCCCCCTGTCCCGGGAGCAGTGCAGGGAACTCTGGGAACGCCTCCTGAATGCTAACACTGGTCCCCATTTTCAGGAAAGGACTAGTTTTCTATCCTACCAGTCAGCAAGAGACCTGCTGGCAGGTTTCTTCTGTGTGCCCTAACACCTACACAGAGATCCTGTTCAAACCATCAGCTAACACCTGTGGATATTTTCACTCATGAGGGCCCATCTTCTGTGGCCTTGGATAATTATTGATTATCCTCAGGACACCCTCTAAAATGTCTATGTTCTTCTAAATCCCCAAGCCCTAACAGCCACAAGGATCCAATCAGCAATAGGCCCCTTGCTCTTTCTTGCCAGGTGTTCATAATGCTGCAGGACACTTGCACTTGCACTTGGCCTAGGGCTCACTTTGCTCATGTTTGGTTCAGAACAGCCAGCCTTTCTAAGCAATATGTAAACTGAAAACAATTTTCCTCTTGTCATATCTGGGGAGTTTTGCTCTTACTTCAGTTGAACTGGTTTTTGTATTCCCAAATTTCCCAACTCCGTTTCTCAGAGCTGCAGTAGTATATGTTCCTGGCTCAGTGATCAGACAGGATGGGAAGGGTCTCCTCAGTCTCTTGGAGATTCATCAGCATGTTAGCATGTTACAGGTAGAGAAGTCCTAGTTGACGAACTTTTTCCGCTGCCTTCGACATGCCAGCCTCTAGCGTCTCTTTCTGACTTCCCAGGAGCCAAGCTCTCCTGGTGTCAGATCAACTTGTCTCCCTAAATCAGTCCTCCATATGGCAAAATAGTCGTCTCCACTGTGTGGCCAATGATGAGTTTCAGGATTTTTCTTTCTGCAAGTGAAACTTTTTTGTTATTCTTGGTTTTGTTTTGTTTTTGCTTTTTCTTAGAATTATTATAAATACTTTTCACTATAATTATAAATTATGTATTAATTATGGACCACACAGATAAACAAAATAGCAGTAGAAACCCATTCTTTTAAAGAAAACCCCTCGCTAACATTCTCTTCTAGACTTTTCTATGTATGTATGTGTAATATATGTATACCCTTCTGGGTGGGTTGGTTTATTTTTCAGTACTGGGGATTGAACCCAGGAGTGCTCTACCACTGAGCTATATCTCCACCACTTTTTAAAAGTTTATTTTGAGACAAGGTCTCACTAAATTACCCAGACTGATCTTGAACTTGCAATCCTCCTACCTTAGCCTCCCAAGTCTCTGGGATTATAGGCGAGCGCCATGGCCAGGACACTCTATGTTTTTTTAATGAGATCATACTATCATGTATTTTTAAACAAATAGATTGGTCATGTCTTTCCACATCAATAGGGACATTTCTGTAATGTTATTTTAGTGGCTACATAGAGTTCCTTTGTATGGCTGCCCCTTAATTGATGTAATTGTTCCCCCATGGCAAGACCAATTTCCTCTACCTCAAACATAATTTTGATGAACATTTTTTAGAGTTAAATCCTTTTTATGAGTTATTTCCTTAGGGTATATTCCCAAAATATGGCTTGTGATGTTCTTTCAGACAGGAGACTGAGATCCCTGGTGAGTGCTGAGCGTGTGCAGGGTCTCAGGTGACAGGTGGGGGGCAGCTCAGGAATAGTTAGGCCTCACTGTTCCCCTCTCACGAGTACACTCAAATGCCTTGTGATGGTTCTACTAGTTTCCCGTGGCTGCTGTGACAAATTACCACAAATGTCATAAGTTAAAATATAAGACATTTATTGGAGGTCAGAAATACGAAATGAAGGAGATGACAGGACCACACTGGCTCTGAGGACTCTAGGTATATCAGTCAGCTTTTTCTCACCTGACAAGAACAAGTGAGAGGAGGAAAAGTTGATTTGGAGCTCGCAGTTTCAGACATTGAATCCATGGTCGGCTGACTCAATTGCTCTAGGCCTGAGTGAGGCAGAACATGGTGGCAGAAGCGGGTGGTGGAGGAAAGCAGCTCAGCTCATGGCAGCCAGGAAGCAGAAAGCAAAGGGACAGGACTGTAGGGAAGATGCACCTTTCCAGGGTAGGCCCCCATTGACCCACCTCCTCTCACCATGCCCTACCTAGCCGCAGCTACCACCCAGTTAGCCATTCAAACTGGAATGGACTGAGTGGGTTGCAGGTCTCATAATCTAATCATTTCACCTCCTGCATTAACACAGGAACTTTTGGAGGGCACCTCATATCCAAACCATGTGCTAGGAGAGAACCCATCCCTTGTATCTTCCTGCTGCTGGTGGCTCCAGGCGCTCCTTGGCTGTGGCTGTACCACTCTGATCTCTGCCTCGGTCTTCACATGGCCTTCTCCTCCCCCGTTTTTATAAATGTTTGTCATTGGATTTAGGGCCCACCTAGGTAATCTAAGAGAATCTCCACTCAAGATCCTTAACTCAGTCACATGTTCAAAGACACTTTGGTTACATCACACTTTTCAGGAAGTAAGCCAGGGCATAACTTTTGAGGGGCCACCATTCAATCCACTCCCATGTTCTTCCAGACCAAAGGGGTAGTTTTCAAACTGATGCACATGCAATACATATGTGAGCAGTCAACTCTCCAAATGCCATGGTAAGTGGTACCCCACACTAAGCAATCAAGTCAAATGGTTTAGTTGGGGAGGGGGCAGGGAGGCCGGCATGCAGGAGCACCCAGTAGACCCAGGACACGTGGGACTGTGGGATTAGCACTCAAATCCCTCATGTTTTTTTGAGGAGATCAGAGGGAGAACCAAATTGTACTTGCTGTCCTCCAGGAGAACTTCCTGACTCCGTTTCTGAGTCTGGAAGTCGGCCTACAGGAGCCACCTCTTGCCACAAGGAGAACCAGGCCCCCAAGGAGCTCTGAACACCATCAGCCAGGCTTGAGCGAGAATCACTTGGAGGTCCTGATTTACAGCTTTTTGAAAGGCAAATCATTCGCCTATCTCAGCAAAAGTCCTCACAGGACATTCCTGAGTTTCAGTGGGAGGAAAAATGAGTTGCTTTATGAGCCCATTCGGCATGTTTCTGGCCTGTTGAATGTTACAATCTGTTGCAATGTGAAGCCTTATCTACAAACCAGGCCTGAGTGTTGAACACAGGCTGTCCCTGAACTCACAAATGACTGTGTATTCCACAAGTTCATGTGTAGGTGAGAAGTTTGCATCTCAGATAGCCTTTCCCACATGTGCTGGGCTCGTGGTCCCTGTGCCTCTTGATTCCTTTGCAGCTGCCTGGCCTGGACCCAGTGCCTCACAGAGCCCCCAGACTCTGAGCCCAGGAATACTGAGCCTGAAATGAGGTCTGGAGGGAAAGGCAGGATGTGGCAGGAGGTTTGGCAGAATGTCCAAGTGTTTGACAGTCGTGGGCATTGCTGAGGAAGGCCCCCAAAACAAGAGGGTCAGGGGTCAAGACTGTCACTAAGGGGGTGACTGGAAAGGGCCAGAGATAGCTTATGTAAGTCTAGACAACTTTATAAAGTGCCTGACTCTACTGTTGCCATCCGACTAGTCAGATTCAAGGCTGTACATAGGAATGGATTCGGGTATATTAGTTTTCTAGGGCAGCTGTCCCACAGTGCCACCAGATGAGTGGCTTAACAGATTCGTACTCTCTCACAGTTCTGAAGGCAAGAAGTCTGAAGTCAAGGTGTCAGCAGAGCCACACTCTCTCCTTGCTTCTGGCTTCCACCAGAAATCCTTGGCGTCCCTGGCCTGCTGCTGCATAGCTGTGTCCTCTGCTTCCGTCAGAGGCCACAGGGCAACGCTCCCTCTGTGTGTCTGTCTCCACGGGGCGCTCCCCCTGTCTGTGTGTCTCATCTCTTATAAGGACACCAGTTGTGATAGTTTAGATGGGCTGTCCCCCAAAAGCTCTCACGTTTAAGACAATGCAAGAAGGTTCAGCAGAGAAATGATTGGGTTATAAGAGTCTTAACCCAATCAGTGAATTAGTGCTCTGGTAGGGATTAACTGAGTGATGACTGAAGTAGTGGGGTGTGGCTGGAGGAGGGGGAAATCGGGGGCCTGGTTTTGGGGTATATTTTTGTATCTGGCACGTGTAGTCTCTCTCTCTCTCTGCTTTCTGATCATTATGTGAGCTGCTTCCCTCGGTTACACTCTTCTTCCATGATGTTCCGCCTCAACTCGAGCCCTGAGGAATGGAGCCAGCTTTCTGTGGACTGAGACTCTGAAATCATGAGCCTTCAAGTAGACTTTTCCTCCCCTAAAATTGTTCTGGTCGGATCTTTTAGTCACAGCCATAAAATGGCTGACTAAAACACTAGTCATACTGAATTTCAGCTCACCTGAACAACCTCATTTATCTTAATGTGATTATATTCACAAAGAAACTATTTTCAAATAAGGTCACATTTATAGGTAGAGTTAGGACTTCTACATATCTTTTTGGAGCACAATGGAGCACAATTCAACCTACTACAGACACTATATATCACTTTATCCAAAATACAAATATTATCTACAATAGCCATGATGTATAGTCACAGAATCTCTGCCATTCTCGTTCTCTCATTGGATGACAGAGAATAAATCTGATAGCTCTCTGCAGAAGTCTTTCAAATACATGGTCTTCCCATCCAGCCTTCAAATATTTTCTTAAGGATAAATTCTACAGATTTCCATGAGGTTTAAGATCCCTTCAGGATTTGAATCATTGAACTCTGGACACAGCCTTTGGTCTAAGGCCATCCTGAGAGGCTTGTATGACTGAGCACACATGTACAGACAAATTCTGATGCATCAGGACTCCATGAGTGCACCACTTCCCAGGGGAGGGACACTATACCTCACTGAATCTGAAAGAGTGACGAGAGGTCTATTTTGTTCCAGTATGGCTTTATTTTTTTTATTTTTTTATTTTTTTTTTGGTACCAGGGATTGAACTCAGAGGCATTCAACCACTGAGCCACATCCCCAGCCCCATTTTGTGTTTTTATGTAGAGACAGGGTCTCACTGAGTTGCTTAGTGCCTCGCTGTTGCTGAGGCTGGCTTTGAACTCGCGATTCTCCTGTCTCAGCCTCCCTAAGTGCTGGGATTACAAGCGTGGGCCACCACGCCCGGCCAGTATGGCTTTATTTGTTGTGTGTTTTATGGAGGGTTCCTGGAGCCTAATAGCCAAGCCAGACTGTTGACGTTGACTCAGATCAGGTTTGCAGTTAGGTGATTTCTGACATTCACTTATTTATTTATTTTGCAGTGCTAGGGATTGAACTCAGATCTCTCACACATTCTAGGCATTTGCTCTGCCGCTGACTTACCTCCCCAGCTTAGTCTCTGAACTCTGGCATCATAATTCCTTGTAGATCACATCTCCCATTCCTGACCCAGTGACTCATGCTGTTTCTCTTTGAAGCTTCTGCATATTGATACCTATTAAATTTCATCTCATTGCTCCCAGGACTTCAAGGCAGCGCATTTAAACTCTTGTGAATGTTGATGTATCCTTCCTGCGTTAGCCATCCAACTCAGCTCTGGTCATCTGCCTTCCAGCAGGAAATGCAAGGAAGAGAACCAATATTTATATTTTAACATGCCACTAAGCTGGGCGAGACGATTGTTTCTACTTTTCAACTGATGTCAACACACATACAGAAAAGCACACAAACATAAATATACAGCTCAATGAATGATCACAAAGCAAATGCCTGTGTATCCACCCATGTCAAGAAAGAGACCACTAGGCTGAGAATGTTTTCATAAGCATTTTTCTTTTTAAATCTTAGACTTATTTGGTAATTATTAGTAAACCTAGTCTACAGATGATGAGACAGGCTCAGAAAGGTTCAATGACTTGCCTATGGCCCCATTGCTGAGAGGGAGCACAACACAGGACAACTGCCCAGCCTGGGCACTGCAGGGTTGACTATGGATTTGCATGAGAGATGTGGCCAACTACTCAGATGAGGAAGGTGAAGGATATCTCAATCAGGGGATTTCTTCAGAAGGTGTAAACTGGGGGAAGACACACCATTTTTCTGGGGCACAGGATTCTGGTAGGAGAATTTGGCCAGATTTGGTGGACAGGCCCAGAAATCTAGACTTCAGCTTGGATGTGGTGGTGCATACCCATAATCCCAGCAACTCAGGAGGCTGAGGCAGGAAGATCGCAAGTTAGACACCAGTCTCAGCAACTTACCGAGACCCTGTCTCAAAACAAAAAGAGAGAGAGTGTCCTGGGGATGTAGCTCAGAAGTAAAGAGCCCCTGGGTTCAAGCCTTAGCACTTCATTAAAAAAAAATCTGAACTGTATTCTTTAGTCAAAAGGAAATCCACTGAAGCTTCTAAGAACTTTGATTTCAAATAAAACAATTTTAAAAAAGCCCTCAGATAAAACAAGTCATTTTAAAGAATAATATGAGGAACCATCCAGTCCCACCTGATTGGCAGGCTGTTCAAATGCTATGGCTGTAAGGAGCATCTGCCACAGACATGGCTAGACAAGCCGGGACTCACTAAGTGGCCGGCCATGAGGAACAGCAGCCATTGACATGCTTAGTCATGCCTGCTTGCAATCAGCAAGGGGCTGTAAGGGCACTAGCCATAGGCATGCTTAGCAATGACTGGTTACAACTGATAGGGAGCATAGCTCCATGCACATGCGCAAAGAATATGCCCAGTTACAATTACATTATCTCACTGGACATAACCAATGGACATTGACTTTCACTGGGTGTAACCAATCATCAGCTCACACCACCAACTTGGAACTGCATTTATTTATTTATTTATTTATTTAATTTTTTTTTTTGGTACTGGGGATTGAACTCAGGGGTACTCAACCACTGAGCCACATCCTCAGCCCTATTTTGTGTTTTATGTAGAGACAGGGTCTCACTGAGTCTCTTAGCGCCTCGCCATTGCTGAGGCTGGCTTTGAACTCGCGAATTCTTCTGTCTCAGCCTCCCTAAGTGCTGGGATTACAGGCTTGAGCCACCGCGCCCGGCTTGGAACTGCATTTAAACTGCTTGTCCTGCCACATGGGGGCTTTTGCTCCAAGGACATCAGTGAGACTGGCCACCTTGCTGTTCATCCCTGGATCAACTCCCTACTCCCTGACATCCAGCCATCAGCTGAAGAGAACCACTAGACAAAGACAATGTCTGCTCTTTGGCTAAGAGAAGTTGCGTGGCCTCAGAGATATTTCGGGGCTCTTGGTTGCCCTAGGATTGTGTGACTTGTAGTGTTTAGCTGCCCTAGGCTAGTGTGACTTACCGATAGTGTTTAATTAGTGCACACTGAATGCTAGTTGGGGTGCTCCAGCACACCCAACACTTTTTGCATTAATTGTTTATATTTGACAATTGGTGTAATCAAATATATGCTTGCATTTAAAGACAATCCGCTCTGAGTAATTATTAATTGAGCAGCTCCTGACAATCACTTAATCAAGGTATCCAGAAGTCTTGGAAAATTAACATGGGGATCTCCAGGGACCAGATGTTTTAGATTTAAAGTGTGCAGAAGCAAATAACCAGAGAAGCTATTAGGAGACTGGCCCAAGCTGGGCATGGGGACACCTAGGGACTCAGGAGGCTGAGACGAAGATCACAAGTTTGAGGCCAGCCTGGGCAACCTAGGCAAGACCCTAGCCCAAAATAAAAAATAAAAAGGTCAGTAGCTCAGTTGTAAAGCACCCCTGGCTTTGAGAAAGGTGGGGAGTTGGCCCAAGAGGCAGGAAGTCCACAGAAGGGACGAGGCTGTAGCACCTTCCTTTCTACCAGGAAGAACATCAGTTGATACAAGACAGAAGTGCAACGTGTAGCCACATCCTTTGAGGTAACTGAGCGAAGTGGTCCTAGGAACTTCAGTTGCCCACTATGAGCTAGTGTTTTGTTGGGATGTGAGGTGTCCCCCAAAAGTTCATGTGTGAGACAATGCAAGAAGGTTCAGAGGAGAAATGATTGGATTGTGAGAGTCTTAACCCAATCATTGAATTAATCCTCTGATAGGGATTAACTGAGTGGTAACTGAAATGGTGGGTGTGGCTGGAGGAGGTGGGAATTGGAGCGTGGCTTTGGGGTATATATTTGTGCCTGGTGAGTGGTATCTCTCTATGCTTGCTGATCATCATGTGAGTTGCTTCCCTCTGCTACACTCTTCCACCATGATGTTCAGCCTCACCTGGAGCCCCTGGGGAATGGAGCTGGCTGTATATGGACTGAGACCTCTGAAACCATGTCCTTAAATAAACTTTTCCTCCTCTGCAATTTTTCTGGTCAGGTCTTAGTCACAGCAGCAAAAAAGCTGACTAAAATAGCTAGGTAACTTCAAATCAGTGTCCACAGAGTGACCCAGTAAAGAGGCAAGATGTATCATGGCAGTACATTGTATAAACCCCAACACAATGAACTAGAAGACTCCCCCAGTGACCTGGGGCATCTCTCTTGGTTGGTGTGGAGATGAATCACTTTCTATCCAGATTAGAGAGTGGATTCAACAAAGGAATAAATGGGGATTTCCTGAATATTCAAAAAGGAGGGACCAGTCCTTCAATTGTTTTGCAGTTTGTTAATTTGTTTGTTTTAGCAGTTTTGCAAGTGAGGAAATAAAGATAACCAAATAAGAAAAGCAAACTTTACTCAGAACTTGCTTGTAGCAAGGGAGTCCAACATGGAGACTCCAAGTAGGCACAAGAGTGGGAAACTTCTAGGGGAAAAGGCGGGGGCAGTTCTGGTGAGCACTGGTAGGAGGCTAAAGGGAGTCACTGAGGTTGGGTCGTTCTATGTCGCTAGTTAGGGGTTCATGTTTAACTTTCTCATAGTTGATTCTAACGTGGAAGTAGGGATAGAAATCAGAGAAGCTGTGTCAATCAGGTTGTGGCTATTTGGGGCCAGTTGTCACAGGGCTTGCCGTTGAGCTTCCCAGATTGTGGCAGACAGCAGTCTGACTTCCCAGCACTCTGACTAACCCAGGCTGGCTCCCCAGAGTTGTTAATTGTAGATAAGGAAATGGTTTTCTGGGTAGGTTGCTACTGGTGTGGATAAATTTTATTTATACATCTGGTCTGGCTGTTGTCCAGCTAATATTCAGTCTTTTAAAAGAGGAAAAAGTTGCCTGGCACTGTGGTGGCACATGCCTGTAATCCCAGCAGTTCAAGGGGCTGAGGCAGGATGATCTCAAGTTCAAAGCCAGTGTCAGCAGCAAGGCCCTAAGCAACTCCTTGAGATCCTTTCTCTAAATAAAATATAAAAAAGGGCTGGGAATGTAGCTCAGTGGTTAAGCACCCCTGGGTTTCATCTTCAGTTCCAAAAATTTTTTAAAAAAGGAAAAAGTGAACTTTTTTTTTGCTAGACAATAAAAGCAGGAAATGTGGGACAAAGAGAGAGCCTCGAGATGATAGATGGGAACAGTATTAGAGAAGCAAGAATGTGTCTTTTTAAAGGGAGAGTAGAGCCAGTCATTCATGGTGGCCAAAGCATGGAGTGGGAGGTGATAGGTGACAGCAGTGACCCTCTGGGTCACAAAGGGCCTTGAATACACCCTCAAAGAGTTAGGTTGCTGAAGACAGTGGGGGAATCGCCAAGAGGTTGCAGATGTGGGCAACACAGGCTCTGAAGTGTGACTGAGAAGAAAATCTGGAGGTTTGGGAAAGTGGTTCAGTAGTAGAGTACTTGCCTAGCATGGGTGAGGGCCTAGGTTTAATCTCCAGTACTGCCAAGGAGAAGAAGGGGGGCAGGGGAGGGGAGCAGGAAGAGGGGGAGGAGGAGAGAGGAAGGGAAGGAGGAAGGAGGAAAGGAGGGGGAGGAAAGGGGAAGAAGGAGGAGGGAGAAGAGGAAGGAGGAGGAGGAGGAGGAGGAAGAGGAAAGTTCTTTCTGTCCCATCCTTATTTTTTCCTCTCTCTGACAAACCCCTCTTTATACCAAATTCAGCATTACCTCCTCTGTGAAGCTTCCTGAGACTTCCTAAGTTTGAGTTCATCAATTCTTCTTTTTTTCCCCTCTCTCTTTCTTTTCTTTTTTTGTAATGCTGAGGATTGAACTCAGGGATGCTGTATCACTGAGCTACATCCCCAGCCCTTCTTTTTAAAATGTTATGAGACAGAGTCTTGTTAAGTTGCTGAGGCTGGCCTCAAACGTGAGGTCCTCCTGCCTCAGCCTTCTAAATAGCTGGAATTACAGGCGTGTACCATGGCACCTGACCAATTAGCTCCTCTTCCAGTTAGAGGTTTAACTGGAAGGTTTAATTCTTCCTCCTCCTTCCCTTCCTCCCTCCTCCTCCTCCTCCCCCTCTTCCTGCTCCCCTCCCCTTCCCCCTCCTTCTCCTTGGCAGTACTGGAGATTAAACCTGTCTCATGAATGGACTTGCATGTCCTGGTTTACCTCCCTCACCAAAGAATTGTCTTGAGAGGAGTGTGGCTCATTCATCTGTGTACTTAACTGTTCTGTGCAAGTGCCTGGCAAAAATGAGCCTGAAACGCATGTGCCGTTGTAGTTGCTGAGTGGCTGCAGAGGACAGAAGAGTGGAGATGCTGAACGCAGAGGTGGGACCAGATGTGTCAGGGCCACACTAGGCAGTGGCAGTGGGATGGAGACACTTATGACAGTAGCTCCTCAATCCTGGCAGTCTTCAGATTATCTTTGGGGGCCATCTGGGCATTTTAGAATGCAGCATCCAGAGGTACTCAATGCCTCTGAGGTACTCAATGCCTCTGAGGTCCCTAGGAAGAGGACTCCAAGCCTGAGTGGATTGCAGAGTTCCCGGGGTGGGGACAGACAAGTTTGGGAAGCACTGACGTAGGGAGTGCCATGGACGGCGCGTAGAAGCAAGGACACGGGAAAGAAAGGAGTGCAAGCCCTGACATCATAGCAAGGACCATGTTGATGCCGTTGACCAGGGGAGGGAATGCCAGAGAAGGTGCATGGTAATTTGGTTTTGTTTTTGTTTATTTGTTTGGTGGTACTGGCGATTGAACCCAAGGGTGCTTCACCACTGTGCTATATTACTAGTCCATTAGTTTGTTTATTGGTACTGAGGATTAAACCCAGGGGCACTTAATCACTGAGCAACATCTCCTTTTTAATATATTTTTTAAAAATTTTGAGACAGAGTCTTGCAAAGTTATCTAGGACATCATTAAATTGCTGAGGCTGGCCTTGAGCTTTTGATCCTCCTGCGTCAGCCTCCTGAGTTGCTGGGATTACAGGCGTGCACGACCACGCTGGTCCCTTTTTAAAATTTTTGAAAGAGAGTCTCACTAAGTGACTAAGGCTGACCTTGAACTTGTCATCCTCCAGAGTTCCTGGGATTACAGGAGTGTGCTGCTACACCTGGTAGCACATTTCTTTTGCATAAATTGTGTGTGCAGTGCCCACATGCACCCTGATGAAGATGTCCCTCTGGCAGCTAGGCATCAGGACTTGGGCTTAGGAGAGACATCTGTCACTTATAATCTTGAGATTTTGCAAACTGGGTAAGAAAGAAAGATGGTCCCAGTAATCATTCTGTTCTCTGTAGTTTAGCAGAAAGAGGTGAAAATGCCTTAATTTTCTATAACTGATTTATCTAAACAATCAGTAGTGATCATGTAGAAATAGATAAGCCTGTTTAACATGCTCACTGCAGTCCTAGAGTGAATTGGCATTTGCAGAGTTGCCTGTTTATTTCACAGTTGAACAATGCTTTAAAATAAAATAATATCTTCAATAAAATGGTGCTGGGTTCAATGCCCAATAGGAAAATAAAAAAAAAAGGTCATGTTTAGACTCCAGTGAATGTTACTAATTGACAAAATTCTGTGTACTCTTTTGTTCTGTTTTGTTTTGTTTTATTCCAGTCCTGAAGATGGAACCCAGGGGCAATCTACTACTGAGCTACATCCCCAGCCCTTTTTTATTTTTTATTTTGAGACAGTTTCACCAAGTTGCCCAGGCTGGCCTTGAATTTGTGATCCTCCTGCCTCAGCCTCCCAAGTAGCTGGAAGTACAGGCATGTGCCACCATACCCGGTTTCAAATCCTGTTTTTCCGAATAAATTCTGCATCTATAGATGGATATTTGACTCTCTCCCTACCCCAGAAGGGCAAAATCATGACTGCAAAGCATCTGACCTAATCAATTTTCAAATTAATCTGAAATGACTATTTGAGTTCAAATTGAATAAATGTCATGAGTCATGGCTCTGGGGCACAGACGCAAACCTGCTCTACTAAATGACAAAATGGAGAACAGAGCTATTTCTCTGGTGAATAATAAGCATTGCAGCCCATCTGGGTAATTTACATAAAAACTGGGTTTTCCTCCCTTGAATTATCTTTTTATGGTGGACATCTATAATACTGTCTGCTTGGCCACCGGTCCTGTCATCTCCGAGGCTGCTGCCTGGGTTTTACAGTGCTCCAGCCCAGTGGCCAAGGTCCTGGACCTGTGTCCCAGGGCTGTTGGCTGCTCCCCAAGGTGTTGCATTTAGGATCCAGCCTGGAAGGCAGTCCTTTTCTACTGCTAGAAAGCCCAAGGATAAGACCCGGGAACCGATGACAGCTGCGTTGCTGCCATTAGGAGAAATCTCTTCAACTGAGAATGAAAAGGCTGGCAGTAGAGCTCAGTGACAGAGCCCTTGCTTAGCATGTGTACGGCCCTGGTTCAAACCCCGCAACCCAGCAAACACACACACACACACAAATATGCAAGCAAAGAGTAAAGCTAAAAGAAGAAAATGAGAAAAACCTTTTCTCTTTCCCTTTTTTTTTTTTTTTTTGCCACTTAACCACTGAGCCATATCCCCAGCCTTTTTTAATTTTTATTTTGAGACAGAGTCTCACTAAATTCCTTAAGGCCTCACTAAATTGCTGAGGCTGGCTATGAACTTGTGATCCTCCTGTCTTAGCCTCTCGAATCACTGAGATGACAAGTGTGAGCCACCACAGCCAGCTGAGAATGAGAAAAATCTTGATCCACTCTAGCCCCTTGTTCTAGTAGCTTCTGAGGCTACCATGGAACCCCCAACCTCTCAAAGTTCTTCAGAGTATGAACCAAAAACTTCTTTTAGCCTAATCTGGACCAGGATGGGTGTCTAGTCTCTTGAACCCAAGGCTACCAACAGTGATGATGTACCCTTTCATTCCAATTTACTTCCCAAGTCAATCTCTGAGACCCTGACTTTCTTTAAAACACAGATAATTATAAAAGGAAATGAGTGAAAGGAGGTGGTCTCTGTTATGGGTTGATATATTAGAGTCCTGACCCCTAGTACCTCATGTTTGGAACAGGATGTTGCTGGTATGATCAGTTAAGAAGTGGTCATAGTGGAATGGGTGGGTTCTTAACCCCAAACAAATGGTGTTTTAAAAGAAGAGAAGAGACACAGAGATAAGAAAGTCAGGGGTGGTGAACACCTGTAATCTCAGCACCTTGGAAGGCTGAGGCAGGAGAATTGCAAGTTCAAGGCCAGTCTCAGCAACTTAGTGAGCTCCTCAGCAATTTAGCGAGACTCTGTCTCAAAGTAAAAGTTTAAAAAGACTAGAGATGTAGCTTAGTGGTAAATCACTCTTTGACAACACAATAAAATAAAAAGGGCTGGGGGTGTAGCTCAGTGATGGAGTGCTTGCCTAGTATGCATGAGACCCTAGATTCAGTTCCCAACACTGTAAAGAAAGAAGGAAGAAGGAAGGAAGGAAAGAAGGAAGGAAGGAAAGGAGGGAGGAAGAGGGGAGAAGATGGTGCTGTAATGACTGAGGCGGAGAGTGGAGTGAGGTTTCTAGAAGCCAGGAACACAGGGATTGCCAGCAAACGCCCAAAGCTAGAAGAGGTAAGCAAGGAGTCTCTCCTCAGGTTCCCCAGGGGGCATGGCTGAATGTTTGATTTCAGACTTTTGGCCTCTGGAGCTCCGAGGCAATAAATTTATCTGAAGCCACCCAATTTGTGGTACTTTGGTATGCAGTCCTAGGAAACTAACAGTCTCTAAGATACTTTCCATTTCTAGATTGTACTGCGTTGGTGCTTTTATGTGGTTGAGATGAGGCCAAACGTACCAAGCTTCTTACCTTCCTACGTTCAGGAAATGAACACTTAAATGAACAGGGGTGGGGGTGGGGGTGAGGAAAGGGAAGCGAGGCTGAAGGAGGTTGTACACTAAGCCCTAAACAGAGCATATTTCAGACAGTACAGTCGCCCCTCTGTATCTATGGGTGCCACATTCATGGATTCAATCCACCACAGGTAGAAAACACTTGGGAAGCTATGGCACACACCTATAATCCAGCCTCTTGAGAGGCTCGGGCAGGAGGATCGCAGTTCAAAGCCAGCCTCGGCAACATAGTGAGGCCATAAGCGACTTAGCAAGATGCTGTCTCAAAATAAAAAAATAAAATAAAAAGGTTGGGAATGTGGCTCAGTGGTAAAATAGCCTTAGTTTCAATTTCCAGTACCAAAAAAAAGAAAAAGAAAAGAAAAGAAAGAAAGAAAGAAGAAAAGAAAAGAAAAATTCTTAGGAAAACATTAACATAATACAGACTTTTTTCTTATCATTATTCTCTAAACACTATACTGTAACAACTATTTATATAGCATTTGCATTGTATTAGGTACCATAAGCAATCTAGAAATTATTTAAACTACATATCATAGGATGTGCATAGGTTATATGCAAATACTACACAATTTTCTGTAAGGAACTTAAACATCCACAGATTTTGGTATATGATACAGGATCCTGAAACTGATCTCCTGAGATGTCAAGAGACAACTATAGCCAGGCGTGATGGTACACACCTGCAATCTCAGTGAGTTGGGAGGCAGAGAAAGGAGGACCCAAAGTTCAAGGATAGGCCGGGCAACTTAGGGAGACCCTGTCTCAAAATAAAAGATAAAAAGGACTTGGGGGCTGGGGCTGTGGCTCAGTGGTAGAGCGCTTGCCTAGCATGTGTGAAGCACTGGGTTCGAATCTCAGCACCACATACAAATAATAAATGAATAAAATAAAGATCCATCAACAACTAAAAAAAAAAATTAAAAAAAAAAAAAAAAAGGACTTGGAAGTCGGGCATGGTGGCGCAAGCCTGTAGTCCTAGCACTTTTGGAGGCTGAGAGGAGAATCGCAAGTTCAAAGCCAGCCTCAGCAATGGTGAGGCGCTAAGCAACTCAGTGAGACCCTGTCACTACGTAAAACACAAAATAGGGCTGGGGATGTGGATCAGTGGTCGAGTGCCCCTGAGTTCAATCCCTGGTGCCAAAAAAAAAAAAAAGGACTGAGGCTGTAGCTCAGTGGAAGAGCACCCCTTATTAAATCCTCAGTACCAAAACAAAACAAAACAAAAACAAACACCCCTCTCCCTAACTATATCTAACACTGAGAAGTCCCTCAAATAAGGATGCTATCCTGGATGTATTATATAAAGAGGAGCTGAAGAAACATGGAGGGAGGCTTGCTGTGTGGCCTGTACCCCATTTCTGCCCAGCTAGCTTCCACTCTTTCAGATATTGTGAACGTGCCACGGTAGGGGCTGGGATTATGGCGCAGTGGTAGCGTGTTCGCCTAGCACGCATAAGGCACTGGGTTCGATCCTCAGCACCACATAAAAATAAAATAAAGATATTCTGTCACCTACAACTAAAAAATAAACATTAAAAAAAAAAAAAAAGAAAGAAAGTGCCACTGTATAAAGGCCTCCTCATCCAGAAATACTTTTTCAGAACGCTCTGCTTTATCCCCAAACAAATCCCTTTTGGTTTGGTGCTGTGTTCTCTATAAGAGAGAAACCCACCTGGCAAAGACAAAAAAGTCTATTCTTCTACCCCTCACCCCACAGGGGCAACTTATCACACATTTTCTGTTGTCTAGAGACTGTGTAAGTGTGATCACAAGCAGATTTTCACACCAATGCAAGGTGAGGATACCGTGGGTTTTCATCCTGTGAAGGAATCTTCAAATCTATGTTTTTTTCATTCACTTTAACATAAAAAGTTAACTGTATATCTTCACAAAAGATAAATATGGATTTTCAGTAAACCTAAATTGTTCATGCTAGTCAGTAGCAGGCACGTCAGGAATACACGAGCTTTCCAAAAAAGTTGGGAGACATATTGGTGAAGGCGTTTAAAGATTTATTTTTTTTAATTAATTTTACCTATTTTCAAAGTTACCAAGAAACCAGTATGTCAATTAATTTATCTGAACTGTCTTCAGAGATTGTATTTAGTTTTCAAGGGTTGCCAGAATAAAGTACCACAGACTGGGCACCTTAAAATAACAGAAATGTATTTTTTCAGTTTGGAAGGGAGAAGTCCAATATCAAGGAGCCTCAGGGTTGCTTGAACTCAGGGGCCAGCGGCACTCCACCACTGCCCCACATCCCCAGCCCTATTTTGTGTTTTATGTAGAGACAGGGTCTCACTGAGTTGCTTAGTGCCTGGCCATCGCTGAGGCTGGCTTTGAACTGGTGATTCTCTTGTCTCAGCCTCCAAAAGTGCTGGGATTACAGGCATACGCCACCGCGCCCAGCTCCACAAGGTTGATTTCTTTTGAGGCCTCATACCTTGGCTTGAAGATGGCCCATTTCTTTGTCTTCAGACAATATTCTTTCTGTGCCTGTGTTCTCAACTTTTTTTTTTTTGGTACCAGGGATTGAACCCAGGGGTTCTTAACCACTGAGCCACATCCCCGCCCTCTTAATGTTTTATTTTGAGACAGAGTCTCACTAAGATGCTTAGGCCTTCACTAAGTTGCTGAGGCTGGCTTTGAACTTGGAGTCCTCCAGCATCACGCTCCTGAGCCACTAGAATTACGGGCATGTGCCACCGTGCCCAACTCATTCACTTCTTTTTTTTTAATATATATATATTTTAGTTATAGATGGACACAATATCTTTATTTATATTTATTTCTATGTGGTGCTGAGGATTGAACCCAGTGCCTCATGCATGCGAGGCAAGCACTCTACCACTGAGCCACAATCCCAGCCCCCTCCTTCACTTCTTATAGGGACACCAGTCCTACGGATTAGGCTATTAGTTTATGGGAGGCCATTGTTGTTGACTGACCTCCTGAACTAGGCCTCAGGAGACCAGACCTTACCCAAATGGACTCACTCATGCTAAAGTGCCATGGAAGCAGACAATTTAAGACTGGCTAGTTTTCATAAAACACAGGAGATCCTGTCAACCTTGAGTAAACATAACAAGAAAGGTCCTCTGCCTTAACCTTTATGAAGAAAGTAACCTGAAGTGGCCATAACCCATCAGCTTTTTCCCTATTATTCTGTTTCCCTATTTCCTCTTACAAACCCCATTGCCCTGTCTTTCCCAATGACAGTTCTCATGCTGCCTCACGGATTGAGAATCAAAGCCAATTAGATCTTTCACTAAATTTGTTGTCATTCTGTCTTTTGACAGAGCTCACCCTAGTGACTTCCTATTAGTTTGCTTACCTCTTTGAAGACTCTGTCTGCAAATGCAGTCATATTCTGAGACAGCAGGAATTGGAGCTTCAACCTAAGAAGGAACAGGGCACCACTCAGCCACAACAGAGATTTGTAGCAGTGACAATTAGGTTCGACCTTATGGAACAACAAAACTAAAGTCAAAAGAAT
This sequence comes from Xerus rutilus, assembly GCA_028644305.1. Taxonomy (NCBI): domain Eukaryota; kingdom Metazoa; phylum Chordata; class Mammalia; order Rodentia; family Sciuridae; genus Xerus; species Xerus rutilus. Next base: position 12,939,807 of record CM053406.1, on the reverse strand, counting down.
AGTAGTTTCAACAAAACAGAACTCATTTCTTCCTTGATCAAAGAACGGAGAGAGGTCATCCTGAGCCGGCATGGCAGCTCCATGACCACCACAGGCTGGGCCCTGCTGGTTCACCTGAGTCATTTCACCTCAAGTGCTTCTTCAGTGGCAAAGGAGGTTAGATGTGCCTTGTACCACACAAAATTTTTCCATTTGAAAAAAATCAGGATTAAGTTATAGAAGAGGATAGATAGAATACATACTAATATGAATAGGTAGATAGAATGCATTTTGGAAAGCAACTATAGGTTAAGCATTATGATAAATTAAATAACAATAAGGCTGTCTTGCATCTCTCTAGCTTGTCCAGGAACTTATATTGACATGATTTGTTAATATTATATACATATATATGACATCTTGCAAAAAAAAAAAAACAACCAAACAAGGATATCCATTTTTATAGCATCAGGAATTGTTTGGGCCAGATTCAACCACACTGGTCTGCAGTACCCCAAGATCCAGTACTCCATTTGGTCAGCCTGGGTCAGAACCACCCATGCGGCAGAACCACATGGAGGTGAACTCAGCCTCACCAGTCCTAGTCAACCACACTCACAGAGACCTGGGGTTGTCAAGACCTGGCCTGCACCCCAGTTATGGGGACCCTCTCTGAGTTACTGAGTCTCATATCTGCCTGTCACTGGTCAGTTCATTCATTCCATGACAATGCCATTCCCTTCATCCCCATCTGCTTGGCAAATACCTATTCCAGCTTCTCCCCTCCAGTGAAGTTTTTTTTGACTAGTACTTAACCAAAACTTTAAAATATTTTTTTGCCTTCTCTGTACTTTATATACGTCTCCCAAGTTTAACAGCACATGTTTTGGGGGGCTTCTCCCGTATATAATGGTTTCCTATCTAAGCTGTGAACTCCTGAAGATTAAGGACCATGTTTTACTCATCTTTCTTTCCTCAACCATATGATGTCTGATGAGTGAATGCATCTCACAGTTGGGTGGGATCTATTCTACCACATCTCACAAGCAATCACCCCATGGTGCTTGAGTGCAGGCAAGGATGGGGAGGTTAGTATGTCATATGTGCTCATGCTCTGATTAAGCCAGAGGAAACAAATTATGCTATATTTTCATATATGTGTGGCTGGTGTTATGGTTTAGTTATAAGGTCCCCCAAAAGCTCGCTGAGACAGTACGAGAAAGTTTAGAGATGAAATGATTGGGTTATGAGAGCCTTAACTCAATCAGTGAATTAATCCACTTTAATGGAATAATTGGGTGGTAGCTGTAGGTAGCTAAGGTATGGCTGGAGGAGGTGGGTCACTGGGAATGTGCCTTTAGGACATATATTTTGTCCCTGGTGAGCAGAGCTCTCTATTCTGCTTCCTTGTTGCCATATCCAGAGCTGCTTTTCTTCTCCATACCCTTCCGCCATGATGTTCTGTCTGATCTTGGGCCCATAACAACAGAGTTCGCCATCTTTGGACTGAGTGAGACCTCTGAAACCCAGAGCCCCAAATAAACTCTTCCTCCTCTATGTTGTTCTTATCAGGTCTTTTGTTCACAGAGGCAAAAAAAAAAAACCCTGACTATAACAGCTAAGTAACCCATTCTGTATTAAAATATGAAGTTTTATTTACACTGAAAAAGTAAGAAGTGCTTTATATTTTCATAGAAGCAAAACAAGCAAAGAAACACATTTCTAATTCTATATTTACCTTTTACTCCTCTGAGTATTTATAGGGCACATACGAAGTGTAATAGCACTATGTTGTGATAAATATACAACTATGGAATTCATTTCCCCTGTTTTTCTTTCTTTTTTTTTTGTTTATTTATTTATTTACTTTTTTTTTTTTTTTTTGGTACCAGGGTTTGAACTCGGGCACTCGACCACTGAGCCACATCCCCAGCCCTATTTTGTGTTTTATGTAGAGACAGGGTCTCACTGAGTTGCTTAGTGCCTCGCTGTTGCTGAGTCTGGCTTTGAACTCACGATTCTCCTGTGTCGGCCTCCCTAAGTGCTGGGATTATCACTTTAATTTAGATAGTACAATGCAGTATGTACTCTTACTATCTGGCTCTTTTATTCAACATTATGTCAGTAATTTTCACCCATGTTATAATTTGTTCCATTATGTGGTATTCTATTACATACCTATTCCATAATTTATTTACCCACACTACTAGTGATTGACAATAGAAGGCTTTCTTCATTTCAGTCATTATGAATAAAGCTTCTCTGACTGTTTTACTAAAAAAATAGTAATAAATAAGTGCATAGCTATGGTTTTGGCTCTCAGAGGAATTATTCGTTATCTAAGGGGAAAATAAGACAAAACATAGTAGTTAGAATATAAGACTCTTTTTAGAATCTGAGTGAAAAGGAAAGATAGGAGGTGAGATTTGAGCTGTTGCTTAAGAAATGGATCCATTAAGATGTTAGCAATGTTAGCAAAGATGGAGGCAAGAAAGCGCCATAACTGTGGGGGATAACGGAGTCAAGACTTCCAGGAGCAGGAAGCATCATTTGTCTAGTTGTGCTGTTCTGTTTTGGTTTTGGGGTACTGGGGATAGAACCCAGGGCCAAGCTGCATACCTAGACCTTTTCATTTTTTATTTTGAGACAGGGTCTCACTAAGTTTCCTAGGCTGGTCTTGAACTTGAGTTCCTCCTGCCTCAGCCTCTGGAGTAGCCTGGATTACAGGGCTGTGCCACTGTGCTCAGCCTAACTTTATTTTTTTCTTTTTTGTGGTACTGGGGACCAAACCTAGGCAAACCCAGGGCCTCATGTATGCTAGGCGAACACTCTACCACTAAGCCACATCCTCAGCCCTAGGGTGATTTTTCATATTGTATAAAATCACAGAACCTATTATTATTTTTTTTTTTTTAAATTTTTTTTTTAAATATTTTTTAGCTGTAGATGGACACAATGTCTTTATTTTATTGCTTTGTATGTGGTGCAGAGGGTCGAACCCAGGGCCTCACGCATGCGAGGCAAGCGCTCTACCGCTGAGCTACAATCCCAGCCCCACAGAACCTATTATTAAACTGAAAAATTACTTTAACAAAAAATAACAAACAAAAGTGGAACTGATCTAAAGAGATCAGGATGGACCTGCTGGGACTCCGTCACAGAAGATTGGAGACCCACGTATAACCTTCAAAACATGAATGTTGGGGCTGGGGTTGGGGCTCAGTGGTAGAGCACTTGCCTAGCATGTATGAGGCACTGGGTTCAATTCCCAGCATAACATAGAAATAAATGAATAAAATAAAGGTCCATCAACATCTAAAAAAAATTTTTAAAAACAAAACATGAAAGAAGATAATAGAAGATAAATGGGTAAATGAAATTGAACAAATGGAAAAATTCCATGTTCCTGAGTGGAGAACTGTCCATTGTTATTCAATTAATTGTACCATTAGTGCATTTCCAACTCGAATTCCAATGGAAAAGTGGAGGGCAGTGGTGCACGCCTGTAATCCCGGAAATGTGGGAAGCTGAGGCAGGAGGATCACAAGTTCAAGGCCAGGCCAGGTCACTTGGTGAGATCCTGACTCAAAATAAAAAATAAAAAGGGCTTGAGGTGGAGCTCAGTGGTGGAGTGCTCCAGAGTTCAATTTCCAGGACTGCAACAAGTTAACTCATTAATTTAATTTAATCAAATATTAAAATAATCAGATATGTTGTAAACATCTGGATAGAAAAATGATATTCCATACTGAGAACCATTTAGAGAAATCAAAAGATAAACATATTTTAATTGACACAATGTTAAATTGCTTTAGGTCAAAAATAAAAATAAAACCGGCAACCAAAAATAAAAAACCAACAGACCAAAAAAGGTCAAAAACAAATCTGACAAAGCTAACAGCTTTTTCATATGATTTCATAAAAGAAATATGAAAATCAACAAGACCATCCCTCTAAATATATGTAGACAATCCAGCAAATAAGATTAGTGAACACACATATGAAAAGATTAAACATAGTAGTAAAGAAATACAGACTTGGGCTGGGGCTATAGCGCAGTGGTAGAGCGCTTGCCTAGCATGTGTGAGGCACTGGGTTCGATTCTCAGCACCACATATAAATAAATAAAATAAAGGTCCATTGACAATTAAAAAACAAATAAATACAGACTTAAACTCTTTGTCATGCTAGTCAATTAGCCTTTTCTTAAAAAATATGAAATTTCAACCAGCCTAAACATAAAATATTACTTTAAATATTTACCCGAAAAATAAAATAATGCTAAAATGTGAGAAAAGCTTAATGTACTAAGACCTTCAGGGCAGTGTAATTTATAATAGCAAAGAGCTAATTTGTAAATGGATAAATAAGTTAATCTACAATGCAAAACTGGTTAAGTGAAATGGAAAATACCAACTTGGTGGCAGATTATGCATTCATTTAAACTTTTTTTTTATATCAAAGCTATGTAAACCAGATGCAATAGTGCAGACTTGTAATCTCAGCTATTCAGGAGGCTAAGGCAGGAGGATCACAAGTTTAAGGCCAGCCTGGGAAATTTAGGGAGACCCTGTCTGCTACAGGTTAGATGTGAAGTGTCCCTCAAAATCTCATGCGTGAGACAATGCAAGAAGGTTCAGAGGAGAAATGATTAGATCATGAGAGTTGTGGCTTAATTGGTGGATTAGTCCACTGATATGGATTAACTGGATGGTAACCATAGGCAGGTAGGTTGTGTCTGGAGGAGGTATGTCACTGGGGGAATTCCTTTGGTGTTTACATCTTGTGGCTGGTGAGTAGAGTTCCCTCCGCTTTCTGATTGCCCTGTCCTGAGCTGCTTTCCTCCTCCACATCATTTCACCATGATGTTCTGCCTCACCTTGGACCCAGAACAATGGACTTAGCCATCTTTGGACTGAGACCTCTGACACCTTGAGTACCAAATAAGCTTTTCTCCCTCTAAAATTGTTCTCGTCAGATCTTTTGCTCACAGTGGCCAGAAGAAAACTGACTAAAAACTCTCTAAAAATAAAATTTAATCAGGGCTGGGGATGTCACTCAGTGGTAGTGTCCCTGTGTACCATCCCCAGTACTATTATTTAAAAAAAGGAAGGAAGAAAAGAAAAGAGGAAAAAAAATGAAGACACAATGAATTGCATGGAAACATGCTTATTATTGTTGTTTATCAAACTGGGCTTCCTGTGTTTTTATTTGCTAAATCTAGAAATCTTACTACATATCAGATTTGATATTCTTACAATTAACTTTTTTAACTTTTGAAAAGAGCAGTTTCTTGGTAAACAAGTAACTGTAAGTATACAGGGCTTTTTTTCATTCAATATATTTTTTTCTGGATAGAAAAAGTACAAAGTAAGAAAAAAAATCACCCTGAATCTCACTACCAGAGATAACTATGATTTATATCTTATTTTAGATATTATCTATATATATACACACAGATTTATTTGTGTAGCTTTACATGCACATGTGATCATATATTTTTCTATTACCTGCTTTTTGCTCTTTATGTTCCTTCCTTCCTTTCTTCCCTTCTTTTCTTTTCTTTTCAGTACTGGAGAGTGAACCCAGAAGCGCTTACTACTGAGCCACATCTCCAGTCATATTTATTTTTTATTTTGAGACACAGTCTCACATAGTTGCTTAGAGTCTTGCTAAATTGCTGAGGCTGGCCTCAAATTTGTGAACCTCCTGCTTCAGCCTCCCAAATTGCTGGGATTACAGGAGTGCATCAGCCTGCCGGGCATGTTTACATTTTTCTTGACTGACAGTTTCACTGCCTCTTCAGAGGTCTGGCTTCTGCAAAATCCCATTTACTTACCATTCCCAGGGGCACCAGTACATAGGCCAACATATGTACATGGCTAACTAGTTGTTTGTTATGTCTATAGCAAACCACATAGTGCTGGTTTACAGAGGGACCTTGCTTGAGAGGGCAAGTCTAGAATCTGTTATCTTGAGGAATCTTGAAAAAAAAATATACATTTTTATGAGAACTACCTTCATGTTGACTGGTATTTACTGAACATTGTTGATTTCATCTCACTTTACTAACTTTGTTCTAGAAACTTACTAAATAGCTATGAAGATAGGAGACAGTGGCCATGGATATTTGGGAAAGATGCTAGCTACACACTGTAGTCTGAACAGCTGAGCTCAACCTTTACTGAACAGCTATCATTGGCCAGGCACAGGGTTAGGCACAAAAAGACTAAGAAAGCCAAGCAAATGTATTCTCAGAAGTTTAAACTTACCCAACATAAAATGAGATAGACACCCATTCATGATTATACCACTCAGAAATACTGCCTTTAACATTCTGGTGCATACCATTCCAGATACAATGAGTATCATAGCTCATGCTTATGGAGCACTAATAGCATACTGACTTTTAAGAGGTTGTTTTTAGTTTTGGTGCTAGGGATCAATTCCAGGGCCTGGTGAATGCTAAGCACATGCTCTACCACTGAGCTGTACTTTCAATTGCTCTATGAGTTTTGATAGTCATTCAATGGAACCCTCAAAACAACATTACAAGTTCTATTCTTATTCCTATTATTCAAAAGAAAAAACCGAGGCAAAGAGATTGTTTAACTGGCCTTAAATTCCACAGCTGCACAGTAGCAGGGACAAGATTCAAATCCAGTGTTCTCCATAGGTAGGTAGATAAAAGATCACATTGTTTTGGAAATACGATTTTGAAACAAATAGTACCTAGCATTCACTATATGCCCAATTGCTGTTCTATATGTTTTACAGATATTGGTTTATTTTGTCTTTTAAACCAGCATGCACTTATTTTATCTACACAATTTAGTGACCCCAGTGACTTTAAGGGGGTGGGAGACGGGATGCCAAGTAGACCCCTGAGTGCCCTGCCTTTTATCACAGAGGCTGATCATAAATCTGTGGAGTCCTGCCTCACTTGAAAATCAACATTGTTTCTGCAGAGGTTTTTGAGTCTTGGTTCCCAGCCTCAAATTTCATGGTCATGCCCCAGAGAGTTTATCTCTGGACCCATCTCCAGGAAGGTTCAGGCATGACTGACAGGTGCCCCAGCACAGGTGAGCCACAGTGCCAGATCCTTAGACGCGTAATTGCATCCATAGACATAAAAAATGTGAACAATCTGGCTCCAAGCAATGAGGTGTTTCCACGTGAGCTGGTTCTCAAGTGATGAGAGACCTTTCAAAACGCAATTGCCAGCCTCAGAAGAGGCCTGCATGTTCCCAGGAGGAGGCACCTGCACTTCTCTAGGAACAGGTACATCCGCGCGGCTGCATCAGCTGACGCTCGGCCAAGGTGAACTTGCCAGGGTGCAATTTTAATTTCCTCTCAATCTTTTCTTCCTCTCAGACGAAATGAATCAAAGTTTATATTCACTTTAGTATGTACACTTTCTATAAAAACATAGGTGTAGGGGCTATGGCTCAGCGGTTGAGCGCTTGCCTCGCATACGTGAGGCACTGGGTTCGATCCTCAGCACCACATATAATAAATAAAGATATTGTGTTCATCTACAACTAAAACAAAACAAAACAAAAACATAGGTGTAATGAATTCCGGATGCTCCTATCATAGTCATTCTGCAGACAGGCTGCTGTTCATGATTTGGATCCAGCCTGTTTAGGATTTTTCAATAGGAACAGACTTTAGACTCTAGGGAAATGAAAAGAAGGCTAATGATATGAAGATCCAAGTGACTGCTAAGATTCCAACACTGTTGTTTGAGAGTTCATTTCTTTGTGCAAGTGATAGGGATGGCTCCAAGTTAAGAGCTGGTAGGACCCAAAGACACCTGCGCTTCCTGTGCTCCTTGCCCCAGCTCCAGACATACCGGTGAGCTGTGATCAGCCACAAGCCTACCACTCTGGGGGCACTCCCGCATTTCTGGGGCAACTCTGCCTCGCAGGTGCCAGAGAAACATCCCGCTTCTTCAGAAGTGTCAGGGGCGCACTCATTGAAGAAAGAGAGCCGGCCTCCACGAAGAAACCCAGCTGCAGAGGCTCTTTCACAATGCGTGGGTCACGCCTGTAATTCCAGCAACCCGGAGGCTAAGGCAGGAGGATCGAAAGTTTGAGGCCAGCCTCAGCAATTTAGCAAGATACTGTCTCAAAATAAAAAGAACTGGAGATGTAGCTCTATCTCCAGTATCCCACAAACAAACAAACAACTTGGTAAGCTCAGGTTCCTGGATTTGCAACCACAGCCCTGTCCTTACTGTAGCTTGGGAAGCCTCCTCAGGCTAGGCAGGGGACATTTTGTGGTGAAGCCCAGCCAGATTGGCCATCCGAGGTTATCCACTTCTCCAACACGGGCTTCATGTCCCTTTTCAAGCAGCAACATGGTCCCCACAATGTAGGGCAGCCTTTAAGAAGTGGAGGAAGGGGCAGTCACGTGGCTTTCTCCAGAATGCAGACCACTTGTGCACGGACGTGGCCAGGACACATGCTTTTCACTCAGAACGCTCACATGAAATACAAGGATCTCTTGTTCCTGTAACTCTAGACAGGTTTCAAAACACTGAATCCACGTGGAACCACCAGCCGGCAGAGGGAGGTGGACTGTCTTGGGAGCAGATGGAACAAAGGATTGGGTTCCTACCGTAAGGGCAAGAAGTCAACCCAGGACCACCCAGGGAAAATTAAACACAGATCAGCTCTTGATGGCTTATGTTAGCAGAGGGGACAGGGCAGTTTTGATGTTAGGAAAAACAAACATCCCAACCCACCATAAACACTGTTTCTCACTCCCTGCCCTAGGGGCGCAGGAACTGCCGAGCAGCCACCCCAGTGCAGAGGCAGCTTCTGTTCCTTCTGTCCTTCAGTCTGTCCCTTGGGCTGCAGAGGAAGCACCACCCAAAGAGGCGCCTCAGGTTCCCAGCCGTGGAGCCGAGAGGAGAAGGGGTCCTCTCGGGTCAGCTCCTCTTTCTCAACTCCAGAGCCCAGATCAGAGGCCAGGAGGCCACCCTGGCTGTCCTTGGGCTTGGGGGCAGCCCACCCACCTCTACCACCCACCCTGCCACAGCAGCAGCACCCGGGCTCTGACCTGCCCTGGGGTTACAGGTGGAATGAACTTTCTAGCTTCACCTTCAACCCGAATCTTTTTTCAGCTGTTGTATTTTTTTTTAATGTATTGTGAAAATTTTCAAACATACTTACAGGTGGAGAATATCATGCAAAGGACCCCAGAGTCAGCAGCTACCAAGATGTACCAATTTTCTATTCCAATTTTCTTCTTCAGAGCAAATCCCTGACACAGTGTTATTTTATCTCCCTGGTACTTCAGGAAGTATCATATATGTATAAAATATATATTATATATCATATATGTATTATATATAGATATATATTATAATTACAATGTCATTGTTATACCTAAAAAATTAACAGTAATTCTTTGATATTATCTAAATCACAGCCCATATCAGATTCCCCCTAGTTTATAAAATTGTCTCTTTCAGTTGGTTTGTGTTTCAGTAGCCAAAGATTTCATTTGCTCATTGTGCCTTTTAAGGCAAACACATTTCATGAAGCCTCCTACGCATTTCGTTTGGTTATTTCTCTTAACCCTATGGCAGCTGCCTCCTCACTTTATTATTTGGCCTATGTCAGAAATCAGGACAGTTAGGGCAGGCCTGGTGACACAATATCCACAATCCCAGCATTTCAGGAGGCTGAGGCAGGAGGTTCACAAGTTCAAAGCCAGCCTGAACAACTTAGCATAAAAACAGCTAAGGATGTAGTTCAGTGTAGAGTGCCTCTAGGTTCAATCCCCCCTACCGAAAAAAGAAAGAAAAAAGAACTCAAGATAGTTGTCCTTCAGTCTTAAACTTAATTTGCCTCTGTGATCTCCATTCTTATCAGTCACCCTTTTTTTTGGTGCTGGGGATTGAACTCAGGGGCACTCGACCACTGAGCCACATCCCCAGCCCTATTTTGTGTTTTATGTAGAGACAGGGTCTCACTGAGTTGCTTAGCACCTCACTGTTGCTGAGGCTGGCTTTGAACTTAAGATCCTCCTGTCTCAGCCTCCCAAAGTGCTGGGATTACAGGCATGCGCCACTACCATGCCCAGCTATCACTCACCCTTTGATAGGAGGTTGAACTTAACAAGATGACGATGTTTGTATGGTTGTGGACACTCCTAGACCTGGATGGGAATTCAGTATTATTTAATTTTTTTGGTTTTTTTGGTACCTGGGATTGAACCCAGGGGCATTTATTTAACCATTGATCTACACCCACATCTCCAGCCCTTTTTATTTTTTATTTTGAAGACGAGTTCTCACTGAGTTGCTTAGGGCCTCGTTAAATTGCTGAGGCTGGCTTTGAACTCGAAAATTTCCTACCTCAGCCTCCTGAGGTGCTAGGATTACAGGTGTGTACCACCTATTTAACATTTTTCAAATACCCTTTGCATTTTCTCCCCTCTTTTTTTCTATGTTTTCCATTTACCTTGCTTAAGAGCTACTGAACATTTTCTTATGGGCCTATGCCTGTTTCTTATGTTAACGATAAGCGGTGTATTTCCCCAGAGAATTATCCATTCGTTCACTCATAAACAGATGTTTACTAAGTACCCACCAAGTTCCAGCACGTTCTAGTCTTATGGCACAGCCCTCAATTCTCATACTTCAAGTGCCCCTACTTTGACAGAATGGGAATTTCACTCCGCTATCCCATTATCCACAGTTTTCAACCAAACCCAGACCTCCAACTTCCTGGGTCTTTTTCTTTTCCCCAATGCCAAGCTGCTCCTGGTCTTCAGGCCTTCCCTTCCTGCTAAAACTTGACTACTGTCTGGATCTCAACTGCCTGACCTTCTAACCCACTCCCTGTACAAATCCAAGTCCAGTCACTCTGTCTTCTCTGCTCCTCTCTGGAGGCTACATTGGAAGAAAGACAAGAGCATGGATTCTGTCACTGAAAATACATAGTTCCTCATCTCAGCTGGGCCTCATTATCACCTACCAATCCTTCCACTTGTCTCTGGCCAGCTTTTTTATGAGCTGCTGCTTATCAGCTAGCTCCTCCTTAGAAATACAATGAACAGGAGTCCTCAGATACTTGGTAGAAAGTCCCTTTATTGGGATATATCGGCTCACTACCAGGTTCCTGAAAACCGAGAGCAATATGTGTGTGCATACAGAGAACAAAGAATTATCTATTCATTCCCTCACTCATAAACAGATTTCTACTAAGTACCCACCAAGTTCTAGTCACTAGGATGTAGTAGTAAATGACAGATGACATCCTTGGTCTCATGGAATTTACTTTCTAATTGGAGAAGATAGATACTTTAAAAACACACACAAAATAATACACATCATGATGAATTCCAAGGAAATGAAAGAGAGCCCATGCGACAGGAAGGAGGGGGAAGCGTTACTTAGACGAGCTGGTAAAGCAAATCTTCTCTGACATGTCATCTGAGCAGTGACTTAAATGACAAGAAATTGAAATGTCACCCCCATGCCTCATAAATATGCCCAATTACTATGTGTCAATTAAAATTAAAATTATGTTTTTAAAAAGTCTGGGTTGGGGGTATAGCTCCATGGTTGAGTGCACACTTAGTAGGCTCAAGGTTAAGCCTTCAATTCCCAGCACCAAAACAAAAAAATTTTTCAAAGCAGAAAGTTTCCTTTTCTGTGTTTTGTTTTGTTTTATGACAGGAAGGAGCTGGACATGGTGCTGCATGTCTGTGATACCAGCAATTCGTGAGGCTGAGGTAGGAGGACTGCAAGTTTGAGATCAGGTTCAGCAACTTAGCAAGACTGTCTCAACATAAAAAATAAACAAGAAAGAACTGGGGATGTGGCTCAATGGTAAAGCACCTCTGGATTCAATCCCTAGTCCTGAAAGAAAAATAAGTCAGAAAGAATCAACTGAGAATACCTAGGGAAATAGCTGGCAGGGACCCAGACCCCAGCTCTACCATCTTGGGAACATAAAGCACATGGAGAGACTGATATCACAGACGTAGGCAGGAGCTACATCATGTCACACCTGATCGATTTTATCTAGACTATGTGTTTTTTGTAATTGCAGTAAGTAGTCACTGGTGTTTATTGTTGATTTTGGTGCTGAGGATGGAACCCAGGGCCTTGAACTCCTTGAGGTAAGTGGTGTAGCTACCATTGAGCTACACCCCCAGCCCACCAGCAGAGGGTTTTAAGCAGGAATCAGATCAGTGAAATTTTGGTTTGAGTTTCTGGGTGGATGTGATAACATGAACAGTCAGTCATCCGTATTCTTGGTTCTATATGCATGGACTAAGCCAACCACACATCAAAAATATTCAGAAAAAAATTTCATCTATATCAAATATGTACAAACTCTTCTCATTATTATTCCCTAGACAATACAGTGGAAGGTCAGGTGTGTTGGCGCACACCCATAATCCCAGTGACTCAGGAGGCTGAGGCAGGTCTTCTCTCCAAAGAAAAAAGATATAGGATGGGGCGGGAGTTCAATGGTGAAGCATCTCTGTGTTCAGTCCCCTGTACCACACAGAAAAAAATCACAACAGTTTACATAGTATTTATATTAGGTATTAAAAGTAATCTAAAGATGATTTAAAGTATACGAGAGAAAAACGACATTAAGCATACAGGAAGATGTGTTAGATTATATGCAAATACTACTCTATTTTATATTGGGGACTTGAGCATCTGTGGATTTTTATAGCCAAAGGGGTCCCACTCCAAGGATCCCAAAGAATAACTGTATTAAGATAGGGAAATGAGCAGGACACAGTGGCACACACCTGTAATCCCAGCTGCTTGGGACACTGAGGTAGGAGAATCCTATGCTGAAGGACAGCCACAGCTATTTACAGAGAAAATCTCTCAAAATAAAACAAGAGGAATGGGAAAGTAGCTCAGTGGTAGTGTGTTTACCTAGAATATTTGAGGCCCTGAGTTCCAATCCCAACAGAGGAGTGAAGGAAAAACGTGTTTATGAGGGAAAATTGGGGGATGAATAAAGAGTTGTTTTTGAGGCCTCTTAAATTTGAAATGCCTATCAGCCAACCTTGGAGAAGCCCAGGAGGGTGTTTGGCATTGGAGAGAAAGGTGGGGACTGGGGATGAAAATCTGGAAGTCATCAGCCTTAGAATGGCTTTTACAGCCAAAGATAGGACAAGGTCACCAGGGCAAAAATATAAAGGAGAAAGGGGGCTTTCTGTAGGACACAGGAAGTGGAGCCAGAAGAGAAAACAGGAGGGAGCCATCAGGGAAGTGGGAGAGGATAATGTCAGAGAAGGAATCTGACTTCAGAGGGAACGGTCCACCACTGCTCTTCGGAGAGAACAGGCCAAGCAGAGGGGACTGACCCCTGGTTTGGGTAAATGGGGATCAGTGGTCACCTTGACCAAGGCAGTTTCAGTTCTGTGATCCAGATGGTAGAGAGCTGAGGGCAGAGTTGAGTAGGACCAGGCAACTTAACTTTTTATTTTTCTTTTGAAGTACTGGGGATAAGCCCAGGTGCACTCTACCACTGAGCTATACCCCCGGCCCTTTTTATTTTTTCTTTTGAGAGAGAATCTCACTAAGTTGCTCAGGATGGACTCAAACTTGTGATCCTCCTGCCTCAGCCTCCCAAGTGGCTAGGCTTACGCTACCATGCCTGGCTCAGGATAGGTCATCCGGAGGAATTCTTGCTGAGCAAGAGGAAAGAGTTGGAGCAGTTGCTGGAGGGGAAGGTGGGCCCAAGGGTGGTTTTACCTTCTAACTGTGGGAAACTAATGGGTCTACTGACCAGAAGATGCAGTGTCGACCAAGAAATCAATGACACTAGAGACAGGAAGGACAGTGCCAGAATGAAGTCCTGTGACAACTTTGCAACCTATACCAGACTATTTAAGAACAGTGTTCTCTAACTGGGTACAGTGGCACTTGCTTATAATACCAGCTACTTGGAAGGCTGAGGCAGGAAGATAATAAGTTCGAGGCCAGCCTAGGCAGTTCTAAAATTTTGGGGGGTTGGGGGCTAGGAACTGAGCTAGCATTGAGCTACACCCCTGGCCCCATTAGGGTTTAGCAAGACCCTGCCTCAAGTTAAAATACAAATGTCTGGGGACATAGCTCAGTGGTAGAGCACTCCTGAGTTCAATTCACAGTACTGCAAAAGAAAGGGGAAGAAAAGAACTATCTCCCCTCTAAAATACAAACGATATCATGATCAGTTGGATATTTTGGACATGCTAAAACTTAACACTTTAAAAGAAGTTATCATGATAATAGATTGGGTTAGGAGAATTATTTTTAGAAAACAGGCAAAACAATGGAATTAATAGTGTTTTAATACCTAAAATTTCCTGTCAACTGTTTTTGTCACAGAATAGTCCCTTCTTTAAGATATCAAATTATCTTGTGATCCAAAAATAGCTGGCCTCAGCATTGTTCCCTTGAAGTTTCCCTTAAAATAGAATTTTACTTTCCTTTAAAAATATTAATCTGAATGATTCTACAGGACTTGCTTCTATTTACAAAGCTTACCTCTGGAATAAAAGGCAATTTAGTGGCCCAAGGGAGAAAAAATTAAGGTCTTTGTTAATATATTTCTGGTTCCCTTCTGGATTGTAACAAGCCAGTAAGACCCTCAGAATAAACCCAGTGTTGGGTGGGGGAGGGGAGAGATGTGGGACTTGAATTTCAGAATCACAGGACATCCTGGATCATAGCTTTTCCACAGTGATGCATAAGCCATTGTGGCTCACACAAATGTACATGTCATCCTTTTGGGGTGTTGTTGTTATTATTATTATTATTATTATTATTATTATTATTATTATTATTATTAAATTTTCTCTTTCTCTAGTCTTACAAGTTTTGAACAGATGTTAAATTGATCTTACTTCCCTAACACGTTTTCGATATATCTGTTCTTCACATTAACACATGAGATACTTTTCCTTGGATTATTTTATTTGTTGGTTGGTCAGTTGGTTAGTGATTCTTGGACTCCTGTTTGACTCTATCTAGAACTTCTCTACTTCAGACTTTATCGTTGTAAGGTTCCCAATTCTTTTGCAGGAATACTTCATCAGATCTGTTGTTTATTTGTTTGCTTTGTACCAGGGATTGAACCCAAGGGTGCTTTACTACTGAGCCACATCCCCAACCGTTTTTCATATTTTATTTACAAACAAGGTCTCATTGAATTGCTTTGGGCCTCACTAAGTTGTTGAAGCTGGATTTGAACTTGTAATCCTCCTGCCTCAGCCTTCACAGCTGTGGGGATTTCAGGCATGCGCCACCGTGCCTGGTTGAAACTGTATTTTTCAAATGATTTTTAAAACATTTTTGAGTTTTAGAAATTTTAGGCTTTAGAATCATGGTCAGGCTTTGTGTCCTTGTCCTCTGGCCCAGGTGAGATGCTTTTTCTCGTTGCACTCTCATAGTAGGACTGCAGTTCTATTGAGGGTGGTACTAAGATCCATCCAAAGGGTCACATTATATTTCATCTACTAGTCAATGGCAGTATAAATGGATATGAGATGTTTGGACCAAATATATTACACACACCCCCATGAATACACATACACATGCAAAATCATAATAGAAGATATAAACTAAATTATCGATTTTTCATAAGTGTCTTCTCTGGTTACAGAGATTACGAATGATTTTTGTTATTTTCTTTATGTGTTTATATATGTACACACAATTTGGGTACTGGGGGCTGAACCCAAGGGCGCTTTACCACTGAGCTACATCCTCAGCCCTTTTTTATTTTTATATTTTGAGAGAAGATCTCTCTAGGCTGGCCTCAAACTTAGATTCCTCCTGCCTCATCCTCTTGAGTGGCTGGAATTAGGCATACACCAACAACTCATAAGGTAGCAGATCTTGACCTCAAATAATGTGAGGCTCAGCC
The DNA here is from genome assembly GCA_028644305.1 of Xerus rutilus. Lineage (NCBI taxonomy): Eukaryota > Metazoa > Chordata > Mammalia > Rodentia > Sciuridae > Xerus > Xerus rutilus. Next base: position 12,923,926 of record CM053406.1, on the reverse strand, counting down.
AGATGTGGTAGTGCTTATTCAGGCAGGAGGATCACAAATTTAAGACCAGCCCAAGCAAAATTTAAAAAAAAATTTTTTAAAAAGGCTGAAGATGTAGCTCAGTGGTACAGTGTCCCTGGATTTAATATGCAAAATTTTAAAATTTAAAAAAAGAAAGAAAAACCAGTGAGTCTCTTCCATCTTTATTTACCCTAGTGTTGATATTCATATTATATGAAAATATATTATTGCATTTTATAACAGATGATTTCTGGAGGCCCCCCTGGGATTTTTGATGCTTTGTGTTACTTTTCTAAAATCCAACATTCTCTGAATTCTGAAACACAAAAGACCCCCCTGGGTTTGGGTAAGGAATTACATATCTACAGTATACTGAGCAGTTTCCAGTCACAACAAAAGTATAGAAAAGACACCAAAAACACACACTTCAGCCCTGGAGCCCATGGCCAAAATTGAGATGGCAAGAAATACACACAAGCAAAACTTTAAATCTTTCAAATCAGTCTTTAAACAAACACACAGACCTGGTCTGTATTGAAGCAAATAGTACTGCTTATGAATATTTAGTCCATGAGAGCCCCAAATGTATAGTATCATGTGTGATAGATAAAACTCTGGCCTAAAAATACAGGAGATATGTGCTTAACCAGGAGGGGGAAAAGGATTATTTATAATCCCTGTGCATTAGACACTTCCAGATGTGAGCATCAACCACCTAATTTAACTTAATAGGAATTAAGTCAAAAAGGAACATATTTCCACTGACTCAGGAGGATTTGCAAGTTCAAGGTCAGCCTCAGTAATTTAGTGAGATCCTGTCTCAAAATAAAAATTAAAAAGGGCTGGGAGTGTATCTCAGTAGTGTAGTACCCCTGGGTTAAATCCCCAGTACAACACACACACACACACACACACACACACACACACACAGTCGGAATGTTCTTATAAGTAGTTCCTTTCTTCTTTTAAGCATGAGAACTTTCTGGCTCTCTTCTGGATTGAGACAAACTTGTGAGGACAGGCTCCTACTTCATGGATACACCCTGACCTAAAACACAGAAGAGATGAGCTTGACCAGGGGAAGAATCATTTAGAATCCCTATCTGTTGGGCTTCTCTGATTTCAGGCATCAGAAGCCTGACTTAATATGAATAGAGAAAAAAATTAATTTTTTGGTCCTTAAGGGAACATTAGAAAGCATTTAAAAATCAACCAAGGGTTGATGCTATTGCAATGCTGGTATCTGAACCAAAATCTTCTATATTGAAGCTGTTACAACTTTCCAAATAACTTGCTGAAAGTCTCCCAGGGAATGATTTGCGATGTTCCAGAAGAGGGAGGTACAAAGGCGGGGGACTGTTCCTGGAATGTTTCTGAATAATTAAGTTACAGTTGCTATTTGCAAGTCACTGCAGGGAAAGTTTACAATAGATCCTGCTTACTCAAGTCCCCTGCACAAAACAGAGTAGTTTTTGCATTACATTGTAATATTTGGGATCATCCTTTGTTTTGTTCTTGGAAGACAAAGATTGTCTTAATGCAGAAGTCAGAGTAAGTGAAGACACACTTCGCCAGCCTGGAGTACCTTTGATCTGCTGGCTTAGGCGCACACAAAGCTGGGGAGCCCCAGATCTAGACAAGCCTCCAATTCACTGTTACAGACTGAAGACTAAAGAGGAATACATGAAGTCCAGCCTCTGCAACTTGGCAATTTAGCAAGACTGTCTCAAAAATAGAAAGTGCTGGGAACGTAGCTCAGTGACAGAGTGACCTGGGTTGAATCCCCACTGCCACCAAATAAATAAAATAAATAAAAAGAGTAAGTGAAACCCATAATGTGTGGGTGTTTGATACATCTTTGGATGTTCTAACAACCCTGAAAGGGCAATAGCATTATCCCTGTTTAAATGCATCAAGAAAAGAAGGCTCAGAGCGCTGTGATTTACTCTGCCAGGACCATCAACTTCATGACCATCAACTTCAAAAGGTAAAGCCAGGATTCTAGAATGGAACTGTCTGACTTCAAAGCCTGAGCAAGACTGCAGGTAGGCTGCAGGCTGTCTTCAGGGGATCACGAAGTGGCAGAACACCCGCTTGGGTGGCCTCAGTCCTCTCCTCCTCATCGGCCCCTCCCTCACGACATCATCAACCTACTTACCTCCACTTCCCACTTCCAGACGGCACCAGCACATGAATTTGAGGATTGAGTTTCTGACACATGAACTTCCGGTGACACACACTCAATAGCACCTGGGACAAAACCAGAAATGGGAAGGATAACCTTCAACAGAGACTCTCAAAGGTAAAACGAACCCATTCCTCTTTCCTGCTGCTGGAGCTTCCACGTGAGATACGTTGGCAGTGAAGGTCACTCATGAAGAGCCACAAGATGAAGAGGCCCAGAGGTGGACTCAGTGTCTCCAGAGGGCACAGCTGCTGCCATTCTTTCACATAAAAGTAAATGTCCATCTAACTGACGCCATTGTTAATTGGTGGTTTTGTTTGTTTGCCCCACCCCACTGAGGATTGAACCCAGGGCTGCTCTACACTGAGCTATATCTCCAGCCCTTTATTTGATTTTATTTTGAGGCAGGGTTTCTCCAAATTGCTGAGGCCAGCCTCGAAATCCTGCCTCAGCCTCCTCAGTTGCTGGGATTACAGGCATGCACAACCATGCCTGGCTTTTCGGGGTTTTTGTCATTCCAGGCAGACTGAATCCTAACTACTGAAAGGGCACAATTTTATCAGCCCTTTTTCTCCCCATCTTAACTGTGTGAACTTCAACTAGTGATTTTATCTTCCCTCGGGGTAGCTGGGAGAAGCAATGAGACAAACCAATGAGACACCAGAAGAGCAGTGAGGCTTTTCGTTGGCCTCTTGTGTGTGACACAGTGTGGCTGGGGGTAGAGAAGAGACTGGTACATGGGACTCATCAACTCAGCATCCCTGAAGTCCTAAGGAGCAGCACGTACAGTCACATCTAGAACTGTGTAGCACAGACTCGAATTTCTTGAGGATCCAGAGGTGAGAAAGTCCATGCACTGGAGTCAACGATCAAAGGTTTGGTGACGGAGACAAGGTATGAGCTGAGCCTTAAGAAACGAACCTGGTTTAGTATGTAAGTACAGCTCTTTGCTACAAGATGCATGTTAAATTAAACTCAACCTAATCCTACTTTTAAAAAAGAAGTGGGCGAGGATGTGCCTCCTGTCAGCCTAGTCACCAAATGGAGAAAACCTCCTCCCTTAGGGCGGTAGGAGTCCTCAACCTGATGACCCCTTGTGGTTCCACTGTGCAGACCTGGGTCGTGCTCCCTCCTGTGAAGGGGACAGAAAGGAGAGCCTGGATGTAGCCTCAGTCCCACCCACACTGTGTGCACTGAGAGTCTAAGGAGGGGAAGCGTTTAAGGGAGAGGTGCAGTGCTATTGGCTGTAGAAAGGAAGTGCATGCTGGGTAGGATCTTATTCAAGGAAAAGAGCAAAGATGCAGGGTCTGGAGAAAGCAACATGGACTGGCTGAATGGGAGAGAGAATCCACGTAGGCAAGAAATGTGCAGACCAGGGAGGAGGGTCCCCTTCGTCCTCACCATCTTAGTTTATTTGAGCTGCCATAACAAAATAGGTTTATGTCTCACCGCTGTGGAGTCTAGAAGTTCAAGATCAGGGCGTCATATGAGGTAGGTTTCCTCTGAGCCCTCTCTCCTTGGCTTGCCAGGGGCCACCCTCCTGCTGTCTCTTCACTAGGCTGTACCTCTGCACACACAGGCCCCTGGTGTCTCTTCCTCTTCATGTAAGGACACCAGTCATTTGGACTGGGACCCTCCCATATGACCTCACGTAGCCACAATTACCTCCTCAAGGGCCTTACCTCCAAATACAGTTATATCCTGAGGTCCCAGGGGCTCAGATTTCAATGTATGAATTTTAGGAAGGAATCACAGTTCAGTCCATGACACTCACTGTCGTCTCAAGGACAATAATAAAATAGCATATCTTGGATTTCTCATGTATTTAGAAAAAAATGCAAAGATTACAGTTGGATGGCATGATGGTATGCAAGCCAGTTATCAGCAAATCTTCCTCATGACCTTGAGTCAGTAAAAGCTGCTGTCTTGAAAGATAAACCTGTCCTCTACAGACACTAGCTTTCCAGAGCCCTCAGCCTTCTGGAATGGCTTGGAGCCAGAACAAAGCCAAAACAAAGCAAGCAAGGAAACAAAAAGGCAAATCAACCAAGGGATCCGCAAATCAAAGATGCGCTTACACAATTAGCTGGTGACCTGTGGGAAGGGTCGTTGAGCAGCCTGTTGAGCAAAACCAAGACAGTTAGAGCCAGGATGGGTGGGAACACGGAAAGCATTTCTCCCAGAGTAGACACTCAGGAAGCAATGGCTAGACTGAATTTAAGAAAAAGGTTGCAGAACGATGTGCTGGTGAGTTGCCTTTGTTCTGACAATAGACAGAGTGAAAAGCTCTCAGCATCTCAGGCAGGGGGTGGCAGTGGAGAGGCAAAAGCCACTTGCACTTTGATTTAGGATCCCCTGGAGAATTAACACGGAATATAATCTTTCTAGGCTGTGCGTGGATGGGCAAAGCAGTGGAAAAGGGAGAGGGCAGTAGATTTGTTCCTTGATCAGCCAATCAAACACAATCACACCCCTCCCACCTTTCTTCTTAGATCTCCTATTATCTCCCCAAATAACTGTACTTTCTTTATTTTTGTCTCTCTTGCATACTGGTGATTGAACCCAGGGGCATTCTACCACTGAGCTACATCCCCAGCCCTTTTTATTTTTTCTTTTGAGACAGGGTCTTGCCAAACTTCTGAGGCTGGCCTTGAACTTGAAATCCTCCTGCCTGTCTCCCCATTTGCTGGGATACAGGTGTGTGCACCACACCTGGCACAAACCATTGTTTCAATGGCAATAGTCTCTTGATCTACTGGTCTTACTATACCTGAAATTTTCTAGCAATACGTTATACATACACAGAGTTCAAGGTCAGCATGAGCATGTTAGTGAGACCCTGTTTGAAAGTAAAAAGGACTGGGAATATAGCTCAAATGGTACATTGCCCTTGGGTTTAATCCTGAATACTGGAAAGGAAGAAAGAAAAAAAGAAAGAGGGAGAGAATGCAGACTGAACAGGACTGGTATATAGGAGAAAGAGAGAGGAGAAAAACCTCATGGTTTTATAGTATTGTATTTGCAAGTCAAACCTTTTATCTTTGGGGGCTTTCACTATAATTAGAAGGAGATGACATCACCTCTTATGAGATATGACTCTAATTTTGAGATGGTCATATAAAGAAAAGAGTCATTAAATTTATATTTTTCATTTCTATCTTAAATTTGCCTGTCTTATCTTTGAAGGTTATAAACTTGATGGGGGAAAGGTCATATATTTTTATAGTATAATGGTATTTAAAATGTCAAGAAGCAGAAAAAAAAATGGGGTACCATTTAGCCTGAAATGTTTAATGCACATTGATTGCTCTTCTCCAACAGCTTCTCTCGTCTCTCTCATGTATGTAGCTCTTACTCCCTCCCCCTCTGAGGCCCATGGTAAAGTCCAGGGAAAGATACAGCATCAAACAAGAAGCACATTTCTTTCTTATTTATTTTTATGAAGCACATTACTGGACTAAAGCACCAGAGAAAAGGAGGCTAATTTAATTGGTGTCTAGTCTGCAAAGGATGAAAATGGC
>CM053406.1:12839461-12917720 GCA_028644305.1 Xerus rutilus | reverse complement strand
TCCACCAAAGATTTCCATGTCCTAATCCTGGAAATTTATGAACGTGTTACCTCAAGTGGAAAAAGGGTAATTAAAGTAAGGACCTTCAGGTAGGGAGATTAGTCAGAATTAAATGGGTGGATACCATCTAATCACAAAGTCCTTAGAAAACTTTTCCACTGGTCAGAGAACAATGAAAGAAGGATTGGAGACATGTGAAAAGAAAAGGATTCAAATTCATCATTGCTGGATTAGAAGATGGAGAAGAAGCCAGGAGCCAAGGCAAGCAGAAGCTTCTAGAGGTTGGGAATGCCCCTCAGCTGAAAGCCAGAGAGAAAAAGGGGACCTCAGCTCTACAACAGCAAGAAATAATTCTGCAACCACCCAAAAAGCAAGGAAACATATCCTCCCTAGAGATTCCAGAAAAACAGTCCTGCTGATGTCCCACCAACCTGTAAGACAGTAAAAGGCGTGCTGTGGTAAGCTAACAGTTTATGGTCATTTGTTACAGCAATGAAAGAAAATGACCTCAGCACCCAAAAGAAAGGTACGCAGGAGTGCACCAGAAAGTATGTACAATGATGTTCATAGCAATATTATTCATAGGAATGCCAAATTGGAAATAACCCAGATGGCCATTAACAGGATAGATAAACTAACTAGCAGAGCCATACAAAGGGACCATGTACATCAACAAGAAGAAAGGAAGGAGGCTGTCATGTGGCTGGGCCTCACAAGCACAGGTGGAGTATGTTGAGAACTCATCACACTCATGGTACTTATGAAGCCTAGTCAGAGAAAAGGTCAAAATTAGGCAAAGAACTGGGGGTGTAGCTTAGCTGTAGAGCATGTGCTTAGCAGGGGCCCTGGGTTCAATCCACAGCATAAAACAAACAAATAGGCAAAAGTCATTCTCTTAATCTATCTTCTGTTGCTATAACAAAATATCTGGGAGTGGATAATTTATAAAGAAAAGAGGTTTAGTTAACTGAGGGCTCTGAAGGCTGGGAAACTCAAGATCAGGCAGCTGCATCTAGTGAGGGCCTTATACTGTGTCATAATATGACAAAAGACATCATGTGACAGGAGTGCATACACTTGAGAGTGGCAGATGGGTGCATGCAGACGAAAGGAGACAAAGGGCCTGATGCTTTATAACAAACGAAGCTTGTAATAAGGAACACAGAGCTAATCCAGTCTGCGAGAAAGACTCTCTCTTTTAAAAGCCCCACTTCTCAACATTATTACACAGGCCATCAAATTTCAACATGAGTTTTGGAGGGGACAAACCTCGTGAAAACATAACAACTGGCCATTAATGGCAGACCTCAAAATGGTGGCTGTCCTCAAGTAAGGAAAGGACTGAGAAGATGCCTGGAAGAGTCCTGTAGTACTGGAAATGTTCTAGATCCTCATTAAGGTGATATCTGCATGTGTTTTAGGTGATGATGTGCTTATTTATATATTCTACTTTAGTTAAAAGATTCACATAGAAAGAAGTAGTCTGTCTGGATTTTTAAATTTTTTTATTATTTAAACTGAAGTCCACTTTATCATAATGTTTTTTTCTCTCATTTAATATTTGGCTACCCTCTGTTTTTTTGTTTTTTTGTTTTTATCATGGCATAGTTCCCTGAGGCCAGAAGAAGAGAAAAACCCAGTGAAACACCATCAAACCTCATGGTACACTTGAATGAATTTAAATGGATACTCTTTCATATACTCTATTTTTAAATTGCATTTATTTATTTAGGGACTACCAGGTTCTTCTCCCAGAAACAACTAGCATTGTTCTGTTTCCTTTCAGAGATTTTTCTCTTATTATATTTATATAATTTTTTAACATGGATGATAGCAAACTATATATCTGGGACTGTACTTACTGTTCTCACCCATGGAGCAGAGCTCTAACTTTTAATAGCTGAGTGAATATTAGAGACATCCTTCATTTGACTAGTTCTTCTGTTGACAGACATCTAGGCTGTTGCCAGTTCTTTTTTTTTTTTTTTTTTTTAATTTTTTCTTAGTTGTAGATGGACACAATGTCTTTATTTTATTGCTTTGTATGTGGTGCTGAGGATCGAACCCAGGGCCTCACGCATGCGAGGCAAGCGCTCTACCGCTGAGCCACAATCCCAGCCCATGTTGCCAGTTCTTGCTATTTGTAAATGATGCTTCAATAAATATCCTGAAATGTCCATCATTTTTGCACAACCACAAGCTACTTTTCAGTAAATTTGCTTCAAATAACCATTGATTTGAAGCTACTGTGGATGTTAACATTGTTTTTCATTTTTAAAATGGACCATCTACTGAGAAAAATGCACTCATTAGTGAATTCATTCATCCAATGACTATTTCAGTGCCTAACTTAAAGTTAAACAAAACTAAATGAAGAAAATAATCATATACCTATAAAGGATGTTTTTAAATGGAGGTTTAGTTTCCTAGGGTTGCTATAACAAAGTAGCACATCTGGGTGTGGTGGTACATGCCTATAATCCCAATGACTTGGGAGGCTGAAGCAGGAGGATTGCAAGTTCAAGGCCAGCCTCAGCAACTTAGCGAGGCCCTATCTCATAATAAAACATTAAAGGGCTGAGGATGTAGCTCAATGGTAGAGCACCCCTTGGTTTAATACCCAGTACTGAAAAAAGAAAGAAAGAAAGGAAGGAAGGAAGGAAGGAAAGGAGTTGGTCTTTGTTGCACATGCCTGAGGCACAAGCATCACAAGTTCAAAGCCAGCTTCAACAATTTAGCGAGGCCTTCAGCAAATTTGTAAGATACTGTCTCAAAATGAAAAATTTTTTAAAAAGGGGGACATGCTGAATATGTGGCTTGGTGGCTGCGAGCCCGTGGATTCAATCCCTGGTACCACAAAAAAAAAAAAAAGGAATTTTGGAATTTGGTTACTTGGTTACTGAGCTGCAGAAACTTGTGGGATATCCAGATGGAGATGGGAAATACAAAAAGAGCAATCTGCCCAAACTCCTGGCTTGGAAAACATTAACAAATAGGTAGTAACTCAACAGGGGAAGAGAATAGGAGAAGAGAAGACACAGGAGGGAACACCTGGAAATGGCAGTGTTTCCAAGGGGACAAGGGACTAGGAGATGCAGATCTGGGATGGCATCAGGGAGAAAAAGGGGGTGAGCCAGGATGGAAGGGTGTCAGAGAAAAATAGGGCAGGGGGCGTTTAAAAGAGGAGAATAGTTAATATCATACAGTGCCACAGAAATGTCAGTCCATTGAACAGGGCCCATTGGACTTAGTAATTGGGGGTTTGGGCTGATGTTAGAAGTCAGATTGCAGTGGATGGAGGAAGGAAGGGGCTGCAGAAGGTGATGTTATCCCAAAGGAAAATGACTCCATCTTCTCACTTGGTAACATGTCAGAGAATGATAAATCATAGTGCTGACTCTTTTTCCTCCCCCTGTTTGGAGACGTCTGGGCCCTCATTCAGCACTTCCCCCCAGACGACACTGGCTTGTCCGACATGCACAGCACTGGAGCCAAGCTCTGCTCCTCAAATATCCTTGTCCTTCACGTGTTCAAATGCTACCTGTGGCTTAGCTCCCAGCCCAGAAACCACGTCCTGCTAAGTCTTCTCCAGTCTTCCCAGCTGCAAGTCATCTTTTCCTGTCTGAATTTCTGTAATATCTATCTGCACATCTCTTAAAGTAACTTTATTCATTTTATTTAAAAAAAAAATTTTTTTCAGGACTGGAAATTGAACCCAGGAACACTCTGTTACTGAGTCACATCCCTCTCCCTTTTATTTTTTTATTTGAGACAGGATCTCAAATAGTTTCCCAGGTTGGCCTCAAATTTGCAATTCTCCTGCCTCAGTCTCTCAGGTCACTGGGATAACAGATGTACACTACTGTGCCTAGGCACTTTACATCTTTATTCCTCTTATAATTGTTGGTCCTTTTGGTGTTTTGTTCTGTGTTGGACTAAATGCTTCAGACGGGATCCATGTCTGATGCATCTTGATATTCCCAAGGATATCGTATTTCTTCACATTTGCACTAGATATTCACATCAAATAGATGCCAGCTGTTCAATAAATATTTATTGAGTAAACTCATAAAGGGAGATAACTGGACCCAATAGGATCACATGAAATGGAGTCCAACAACCTGACACATGTGCCTGGCTTTAAGGTAGATGCTTTTTGTACATGAAAACAGCAATTCTGAAGTCAGCAGAAGCAAAGCATTAGATGCCAAATAACTATCCCAATACAAAGCATCCAAACCCCAGGAAGTGACAGAGCAGTAAACCAAGGGTGGAATCACTATGTTAAGCCATGGTAGCAGGAGCCACGTGAACTGGTAGAGATGACTTTGGAAGGAAATTGAGCAAGACTGAGTCTGTCGCTATCTATGTGATTTAGAGGAAGTAATTTGGCCTCTCTCGGCCAGTTCTCACATCACTCCACTGGAGACAATATCTCCAAGACTGTCCTGAGCAATATACATTTTATATATATATATATATATAGTACCTGAAATAAGGAAAATGCAATAAGGGATCACACTAAGCTGCTATAGTGTTGAGAAACTGGAATATCATACAAGCATTGAAGTGATTCCTCTGAAGACCAGGGAGCTGTATGTTTTGCTATATATTATATTAAATATGATATTTTATTGATTTAGTATGTAATTTATTGTATTTAATATACCAAATCTAGTAAAATTGTATTATATTAAGTGTTAATATTACACTATTAAATAAGGGAAAGCAGAACAAAATTATATAAACCTCTGCTTGTTACAACTATGTAACAAATTATGCATACTTGTTGACAAGATGGAAAGGTAGTAGGTAAGACCATAGTTGTTTATTACTACAAATGCTTCGGAAAGAAAAAGGATCATGAGGGAATGGCATGAATAATCATATGCCAAAAAACTGGATAATCTAGAATAAATGAGTAAATTCCTGGAAGAAAAAGTAGAAAGGGGAAAAAGAACAATAAAAGATAAGAAGGTGGGGCTGGGATTGTCGCTCAGTGGTGCTTGGGGCACTGGGTTTGATCCTTAGCACCACATTAAAGCAGATAAAATGAAGATACTGTGTCCATCTACAACTAAAAAAAAATATTTAAAAAAAATAAAAGAAGGTAATTTAGTAATTACAAAATGTCTCAGTGAAGAAAAGCCCAGAACCAGAGGTCTTCATGAGTAAAGTCCAGCAAACTTTCAAAGAATTAATCCCAACCTCCTTTATTTTTTTCTTTTCTTTTTATTTATTTATTTGGCACCAGGGATTGAACTAAGGAATGCTTGACCACTGAGCCACATCCCAGCTCTTTTTATTTTTTATTTCAAGACAGGGTCTTGCTGAGATACTTAGGGCCTCACTAAGTGGCTGAGACTGGCTTTGAATTTGCATCCTCTTTCCTCAACCTCTTGAGCCGCTGGGATTACAGGCCTGTGCTACCATGCCTGGCCCCATCCTTCTTAAACTCTTCCAAAAAGTAAAAGAGGGACTACCTCCAAATTCATTTATGTTGTTCCAAATTCATTTATTGATTCCAAAGCCAACAAACCTCCAAAACTAAAGGTCAAGATCCCTGATAAATAGAGATACAACAGTCATCAATAAAATACTAGAAAATGGAATTAAACAACACAAAAAGGATTATACTCCATGACCAAGTGGGCTTTATCCCTAGGATGCAAGGAAGTTTCAATATATGCAAATCAATTAATGTGATATGCCAGATTAACATACTGAAACAAGAACTACATAATCATTCAATAGATGCAGAAAACACACTTGACAAAATTCAACATCCATTCATGATAAAAGAAATTCAGCAGAATAGATACAGAAGGAAGGTATTTCAACACAATAAACACCATGAACAAAAAGCCACAGCTCCTGTCATAACCTAGAGGGGAAAACGGAAAGCTTCCTTTCTTCAATCTAGTACAGGGCAAGGATGCGCACTCTCACCACTTCTATTTAATACACGGAGCAATTAGGCCAAAAAGAAAAAAAGGCAAAAGATAAACAAGCACACAAACCAGAAAGGAAGAAGCAAAATACCTCTGCAGATTACATGAATCGTACGTGTTAAAACAAACAAATGAACAAACAAATCCCTAAGGCCAGGTGCAGTGATGCTCCTGATTGTAATCCCAGTGACTCAGAAGGCTGAGGCAGGAAGATTGCAAGTTCAAGGCCAGCCTCACCAATTTAATGAGGCCCTGTTTCAAAATAAAAAAAAAAAATAAGAAGGACTGAGAATGTAGTCCAGTGGTAAAACACCTCTGGGTTCAATGCCTAGTACCAAAAAATAAATTAACAAAAATGGGAAAAAAAAAAAAAACCTCAAGGACTCAACAAAAAACTGTTTGAACTACTAAATTGAGTAAAGTTGTAGGATACAAAATCAGCATACTAAAATCAGTGACATTTCTGTATACAAACAACCAGCTATCCTAAAAGTAAGTTGAAAATAAGGAACATTCTCATTTATAATAGCAACAAAAAGGATAAAATACTCAGGTATAACCTAACCAAAGAGTTTTTAAATGACCCATAAGCTGAAAGTTATAATATCTTGATAAAGGAAATTAAAGAGACAGATAAGTGTGGCTGAGGTTGTGGCTCAGTGGTAGAGCACTTGCCTTGCATGCGTGAGGCACTGGGTTCCATCCTCAGCACCACATAAAAATAAATAAATAAAGGTATTTAAAAAAAGAGAGAGAGAGACAGATAAGTGGAAAGACACTCTGTGTTCATGGATTGGAACAACTAATATTGTTAAAATGTGCATACTTACCAAAATGACCTATAGATTCAATGCAATACTCATCAAAATCCCAATGGCATTCTTTATAGAAATTGAAAAAACAATTCTAAAATTCGTACAAACCTACAAAGATCAAATATGGCCAATGCAATATGGAACAAAAGACCAAAACAGGGGCATTATACTTCCTGATTGTGAAATATGGTACAAAGCTATGGTGATTGCAACATAGAGTATTGGCCAGGCATGGTAGTGCACACCTATAATCCCAGCAACTCCAGAGGCTGAATCAGGAGGACTGCAAGTTCAAGCCAGCCTGGGCAAAATAGTTGTGGCTTAGTGGTAGAATGCTTGCCTCGCACATGTGAGACACTGGGTTTGATCCTCAGCACCACATAAAAATAAATAAATAATGAAGTTATGATGTCTATCTACAAATAAAAATATTTTTAAAAAAGAATATAGCTAAGAGGCACAGCAACTGCCTAGCAGGCCTAGGCCCTGAGTTGGATCCCCAACAAACCTCCTCAAAAAAACCTGCCTAGTAAAGGAAATAAGAATAAAGAGACACTCCATAGAAAAAATATTTGCAAACCACATGTCTAGTAAGGAGTTCATATCCAAAATATATAAGTATTCCAAACTTAAAAGAAAAAATAATAGAAAAAAATAAATACATAAAACAAATAATCCAAGTTTTAACATGGGCTGAGAACCTGAAAAGACATTTCTCAAAAGAAGATACACAGACGGCCCACAGGTATATGAAAAGGTGCTGCACATCATTGATCATCAGAGAACCGCAAATCAAAACCATAATGGGATATCACCTCACACCTGTTAGAATGGCTGTCATCAAAATGGCAAGAGATAACAAATGTTGGAGAAAAAGGGGAGAGAAGCAGATGCTGGCACACTGTTGGTGATTACAAGTTGGCACAACCATTCTGGAAAACAGTATACAGGATCCTCAAAAATTAACAATGCTACTACCATATAGTGCAGCAGTTGTATTGCTGGGTATATATCCAAAGGAAATTAAATCAATACGTCCAAGAGATGTCTGCACGCCCCTGGGCACTGCAGCATTCATAGTCAAGATATGGAAACAAAAGCTGGGCTTGTGGCTCAGTGGTAGAGGCACTGGTAGTGTGCGTGAGGCACTGAGTTCCATTCTCAGCACCACATATAAATAAATAAATAAATAAAAATATATGGAAACAAGCTATATATTGACAGATAAATGAATAAGAAAAATTATATGTCTATGTGTGTGTGTATATATATAACATATGTACCAATAGATATCAATTCCATTATGTGGGTGGAATATTATTTAGCCTTGAGAAAGAATGAAATCCTGTTTCAATGACATGGATTAAACTGGAAGATATCATGCCGAGTGAAATCATTCAGACATAGAAAAGACAAACACTGCATGATCTCACTTTTATGTAGAAGCTGAAATAGTTGAACTCTTAGAAGCGCCGAGTAGAATGGTGGGTGCCAGGGATTGGGAGGAGAGGGAGATGGGGAGTGTTGGTCAAAGGGTAAAAGGTTTCAGTTATGCAGGCTGAATAAGTCCTGGAGTCCTAACGCACAGGACGGTGACTAGAGTTACAATACTGTGTGGTGTAGCTGGAATTTGCTAAAATGGACCTTGCCTTTTCGACACACACGTGCACATGCAGACGCAGGCACAAGTAACATGTGAGATGTTGGATGTTAGTTAATTAGTGTAAGGATCATTTCACAAAGCATATCTGTATCAAATCATCCAATTGTACAATTTCTTTTTTTCAATTATACCCCAATAATGCTGGGAGGAAGGCAGGCGGTGGAGAATATAGTTGTCTAATGTTGAATGAAGATTGTCATGGGGAAAAAAACTGAACTTGAATTTAAGCCAACCATGGAATTTATTGGCTCCCAGATCCCAAGGAAGAGTTGAGCAATAAAGCTCTAGAAAAGCAGGAAACCAGCTGGCCCATTGGATCTGGGACCAGGAGTTTCAACATCTTCAGGGGATTCTTTTCAACTTCAGATCCTTCCACTGGCCTCGTTCCTAGTTCCTGTACTTGGCCTTGTCTGTATGAAGTGTGGCTTCCCCTATCACATTTTCCAATGTCTGCCTCTAAAAAGGGACTCCATACACTATATTCTTGAGCAGGGGTGTCCTCCAGCCCACGGGCACTGCTGTCCTGAATGGTGGGCACTCTGACTGCGTGGTTGTTGTGGATATTGACAGTTCTCTCTGGAATGGGGCTCAGATATCAAAGAGAAGTGAAGGATTGGCACTACCTTTGCTCTAATCGGCCATAGGCAGGAAGCCAGGTCATGTAAGAGCAGAGCTGCTCCCACAGGAACTTAGGGTTGCAGTGATTGAAGCCATTCCCAGAGGTGAATGGAACTGGAAAGATCAAACAATGTATGTGTAGTTATAGTTTTTATTTTCCAAAGTTTTAGAATACAATAACATTTTTATTAGTGAATTATAATAGTGGGATTTGTTGTTGCATATTGGAACATGCACATAACTTCTTTTGACCAATTTCATTCTCCAGTGCTTCTCCTTTTCATGCCCTAGAATGCTATACTTTTTTAATAAAAGAAAAGAAAGTTCTCTGGGTGCCAAAAAGAATCCTTTTTCCACCAGTTTTACTGTTTTGCTTCTACTGTCTTAGAATGCCTCTCAGATCTCTGTCTGATTTATGATTGAACATTGTCACCATGTACTGGAAGTTCTCAGAGAAGGCAGGGATTTTGGAGGACACAGCTCAGTGGGAGCACTTGCCTAGCATGTGTGAGGCTCAGGGTTTGATCCCCAGAACTACAAAAATAACAACAACAAGAACCAAGAGCTAGGCATGGTGGTGCATAACTGTAATCTCAGCAATTTGGGAGGCTGAGGCTGGAGGATGGCAAATTCAAGGCCAGCCTCAGAACCTTAGACACTCTCTCAAAATAAATCCCCCCCCCAAAAAAAGAGGAAAGCAGAAAAGGGGTGGGGGTGTTGCTAAGTGGTAGAGTACCCCTGGGTTCAGTCCTGGTACTGTCAAAAGAAAGGAAAGTAGGAAGGAAGGGAGAAAAGAAGGGAGGAAGGGAGGGAAGGGGAGAGGGAAAAGAAAAGAAACAGGGGACTTTCATGTCCAGCTTTGAGTCACCTTTAGCTCACTTTGGCTGAGCAATGAATAGTTCACATCATTCGATGTTAGAAAAGGTTTATGTTTGATATATCCCCTTTCCTCCAACATGTTCAGCATTGAGGTTCAAGTTCCTTAAGGCTCTAATTAGAAAACAAACAAACAAAAAAGCAAGTCCCCACTCCGCCACAGTGTAGAACCACCTAGACATCTTTTGCTCTTCCCTTAGCATATGTAGGGAAACGTTTTTAAAAATTAATTTGCATGTAAATGCAGAATCTATTTTCAGGTTTCACGTGAAGTCTGTTAGTAGATCTTCCAAATTCTTGTTCTCAAAGATCACCTAACAGCAGGAGGTAGACTGCTAAGATAGCATTCACAGACCACATGAGAAAAGAAGACTTCGAAGCATGTTTAATTTCATAAACTCTTAGGCTCATAATTGAGTGGTTGATGTCTAGTTCCTCCAGGTGCAACCACACCATGGAGAAATGGTTTTAAAATATGAAGATTTAGTGAGGGCCAAATAAAATTTTGAGGCCAAGTCTCAAAACTTTCTCAGTTTTCTATGCACTGTTAAAGAGTAACACATGTCCAGTGATTAGGGTGCCATGGTTGTGCACCTGGGGATAGAAACATCTGGAGAACACAATGGAATCTGCCGGAAGTGTCAAATAGCATGAAACAAAAAATGGAAAATGTAAACAGCTGAAGAGAACAGGGCAGCAGCCTGATCAAAGCAGGCCACCGCCATGAGGACAAAGTCACGGGGTCTTGGGCAGGGTGTTCGGGGCGCATTCACCTTGTTTATTTTGTAGTTTACCTCTTCCCATGGGCTCACCATGTTTGCAGTGCGCCCACTCCCAGGCTCATGAGCCGTTTCAAAAAGTCACTGGAAGCCAGGCATAGTGGCACATGCCTGTAATCCCAGTGGCTCAGGAGGCTGAGGCAGGAGGATTGTGAGTTCAAAACCAGCCTCAGCAATTTAGCAAGGTCCTAAGCAACTCAGCGAGACCCTGTCTCTAAATAAAATATTAAAAAGGGCTGGGGATGTGACTCAGTGGTAAAGTGCCCCTGAGTTCAATCCCCAGTATCAAAAAAAAAAAAAAAGTCACTGGAAAAACTTGCTGCCAAGCCACAGGCCACAGCGCAGCAGAGAAGACTCCCTCACCATATTGCTAGTTTTACATGAAAGCCATCCTGAAAACAATCCAGCTAAGAAGCCAAAGTGAGAAACCAAAAACACCCAAACCAACCTGCCAGAGAAGAGCAACCAAAAACCTACCAGTGAGTTACAGCTTCGGATGGTTATGTAATGTCGGTTTACCCTTTGATGCATTGACAACTAATTCTGGAGTGCATGACTGTTCCCTCCATACTTGTTTTTTGCACTGCACTGGCTCTGGTCTAATTCTCCACGGGGAAAGGTGTGTTAATCTTTCATCAGATCAGCAGGACACCAGATCAGCAGGCCTATAATCCCAGGGAGGCTAAAGCAGGAAGATGGCAAATTCAAGGCCAGCCTCAGCAACTTAGCAAGACCCTAAGCAACTTAGCTGTCTCAAAATAAAAAAATAAGAAAAGAGCTGGAGATGTGGCTCAGTGGTTAAGCACCTGTGGGTTCAATCTCTGGTACCAAAAAAAAAAGAGAGAAAGAAAGAACAGTACAGACTTCCCGCCAGGGTGCCAGAATATTGCTTCCTGCCATACTTACACCCTAAGTGGGAATGAAAATCAATAGTCCTTATTTTTCCCCCCACTGGCATGGTGATCAGCAATTTGAGCCAGAAAATAATAATAATAATAATTCTAGCACAGCTGCGAATAAACAGACAAATGGAACAGCTGGGAAGACCCAGTCTATTTTTGCTTTCCCTTTAGTTGGCAAAACAAAATTCCCTTTCGGAAAGAATTTTCTTCCCACTCACCCTCCTTTACTCCACCACACTACCCCCTCCCTTTTTTCCTTCACTTGACAAATATCCATCACCTGCCTAGTAGAGATGGGGTACTTTGATAGGCATCGTGGGGCCATATAAAGATGAATTAAACATGATTACTGACACCAGTCCTCATAAAGAATGTGACTGGTACATAAATGAGTATAACTGAAAGTAAAAAGTGTAAGTGACAAAATGAATATAAAGTAACATGGAATTTAGAAAGAAAGAGAGGGTCTTGCTAAGTTGCTTAGGGACTTGATAAGTTGCTGAGGCTGGCATTGAACTTTCAATCTTCCTGCATCAGCCTCCTGAGCCACTGAGATCATAGGCATGCACCACCATGCCCAGGTCATTGTGTTTTTTTATTTTGAAAAAGGCCTCACTAAGTTGTCAAGACTGGCCTCAAACTTGCAGTCATCTGGCCTCAGCCTCCTGAGTTGCTGAGATTATAGGCATGCGCCAAGCACCCTGGCAAGAGTTCACTTTTTTTTTTTTTTTTTTTGGTACTAGGGATTGAACCCAGGGGCACTCAACCCCTGAACCACATCCTTATCCTCAGAATGTTTTATTTTTTATTTTGATATAGGATCTCACTAAATTGTTCAGGGCCTTGCTAAATTGCTGAGGCTGGCTTTGAATTTAGCAATCCTCCTGCCTCAGCCTCCCAAACTGCTGGGATCACTGGTGTGTGCTACCATGCCTGGTAAGTGCTCACTTTTATAACAAAGCTACTCAGTGATAACTGATCCACTCCTGAGATGACAGTAAGAAGCTACTCGTTAGGCCAGCCCCTCATGACCGAATGGCCTCCTCAAGGTCCCTCTCCCACGGCTGTCCAGTGACAATTCCATTTCCATGAGTTTTGGAAGGGACATTCAAACCATAGCAATGATTCTTTTGAGCGAATTCTGCAGAGCCTATTTTTTTATTAATTAATTTTTATTTATTCATGGTAGGTAGGTATTAAACCCAGGGCCTGTGCATACTAAGTAGGCACTGTACTATGGAGCTATATCTCAAGTCCACTGCTTTATTTTTTTGTTTAATTAACTTTTTTTTTTTAACCGAGAGCTTCACACATAGTAGGCGCGGCCCCCACCACTGAGCTACTTCCAGCCCCAGTCTGTTGTTGTGTGTGTGGCCACTGAAGTTTGTGCTTGGTTGGCTTAGTAATCAGCTAATGATTAGACAGAAATTTTCTTCAACAGCGAGGTGTGATGGTACACACTTGTAATTCCAGCAGCTCGGGAGGCTGAAGCAGGAGGATTGTGAGTTCAAAGCCAGCCTTGGCAAATTAGCGAGGCCCTGAACAACTCATTTTTTTTTTTTTTTTTGGTATTGGGGATTGAACTCAGGGGCACTCGACCACTGAGCCACATCCCCAGCCCTATTTTGTGTTTTATGTAGAGACAGGGTCTCACTGAGTTGCTTAGTGCCTCGCCATTGCTGAGGCTGGCTTTGAACTAGCGATTCTCCTGTCTCAGCCTCCCTAAGTGCTGGGATTACAAGCGTGAGCCACTGCGCCCGGCTCTGAACAACTCATTGAGACAACCTTGTCTCTAATTAAAATACAAGAGAGGGCTGGGGATGTGGCTCACTGGTTAAGCACCCCTCAAGTCAATCCTCAGAACCAAAAAAAAAAATTCTCAAACAATTGGAGCAAATCTTCCAATATTTGCTGAGAGTTTCTGTGTGTGTCTTGGAGCGTTCTTTCAACATTTAGTGAGGCAGTTGACAAATTCTGCCTTATGCAGTTTCGAGGTCAGCCAGAGGCAAGACATTAGGACCTGCTCAAGTCTTTCTGAAGCATGCACTCATCCCTGCACACAGACATGGCCTTCTGGTTTCACAGAGAAAAGAGGAAATACAGGGCACACTGGTGCACACCTGTTATATCAGTGCCTTGTGAAGCTGAGGCAGGAGATGCCTAGTTCAAGGCCAGCCTCAGCAACTTGGTGATGCCCTCAGCAATTTAGTGAGATCCTGTCTCAAAATAGAAAATAAAAAGGGGTAGGGATGTGGCTCAGTGGTAAAGTGCCTCTGGGTTCAATCCTCAGTACCAAAGAGAAAAGAAAGAGAGAGAGAAACAATGTAGCCTTTTGAAGTCCCTATGGACACCTCATTCCTCAGGTTTTCCTTTAGACATTTATGCTTAAGCTGTTATCCACCTACACAGAGTTAAACCATTGCTTCTAAATGTTTTCAACAAATGTCTCTGAAGAAAAGACATATTTAGGGTAAGCTTCAAGTCAGGTCAAACAAAGACAGCTTTGCCAGTGGGATCTTCTGGAGAAGATGGCAGGAGGCTGGCTGAGGTGCCACGCTGCTTGCTGTTCTTACAGAGATTCACTATTTTTCTTAAATACATGCTCCCTGAATTCCTGTAAGCCTTTAGTTAATTTCCGAAGTCCTAAAACCACTCTTTCTTTGTGTTTTTTATAAAGAAGGAGCAACTTTCAGAGTCCCTTTTCTTCCTTTTTTTTTCCCCCCCAAACCTGTGTGGGAATGTTGCCCTCTTTGCTATCCTCATAGCCTGGGACAAGGCCTTGGCTTCTTTCTCTGAACCTCAGCATCTTAGTCTGCTCAGCTGCTATAACAAAACACTATAGAGCTGAGCACACTTGCTCATGCCTGTAATCCCAGCGACTCAGAAGACTGAGACAGGAGGCTTGCAAGTTCAAGGTCAGCATCAGCAATTTAGTGAGGTCCTAGGCAACTTAGTGAAACCCTGTCTCAAAATTTAAAATGAAAAGGGCTGGGGATGTGGCTCAATGGATGAATGTCCCTGTGTCCATTTCTTGTACCAAGAAACAAACAAACAAACCCAAAACCAAAAGCAGTATAGACTGGGGACTTACACAACATTTAGTTCTCAGTGTTCTAGAGGTTGGGAAGCCATCATCTTCAAGCCAGAAACAGACCCCTCACCAGGGAACCAAATAGGCTGCAACCTTGAACTTGAACTTCCTAAAGTCATTCTTATTTCTTCCTCTGAGAGTTCTCTCTTCAGCTCCTTAGCCCATTTATTGACTGGGTTGTTTGTGTTTTTGTTGTTAAGATTTTTGAGTCCAAAAGGATTGACCTGAGGGAAATGGGTGAAGGTTTTACTTGGTTTTGTATTAGAGGCAGTACCAGAGGATTTGCCCCATGTCACCAGAGGTTCAAGAAATTCCCTGAGAAGGGACCTCGACCCAAAACAAGCGGGGTTCTTGGCTTATGTGATGGAATTTCAGTATGTGAGGAACAGACAGTAACCCTTTGGTGTGAGTGTTAGTGCTTACAGAGGGATGGTTGCCGGGAGCTGGACTAGAGGTGCAGCCAGGACAGGGTCGTACAGTTTTGCACTTGCACGTTGCCCTCACATTACTCTTTGCAGGCAAAGATGTGGGTCAAGGGTGCAGAGGATAAGGGAACACCTGGGTTGCTCAGAAGCTGCAAGGGTGCCTGGGTATGTTCTGCCTTTCAGTGGTTCATGGATGTTTCCTGCATTCTATCAGCTCATGAGCATTTCTCTTTTGAGACTCAGTCTATCTTTCCTTTTCTGTATGCCTGAATTCCTATTTTATTCTCAGTGTTCTCTCTTCCTTCCCCTTTTCTCCACCCAGTTCCTAAAATGAGACATGTTTGAGGCCCACCTGGGTGATTTGGTCACCCCCTGCCTTAGACTGAACTCGTTCAAGATCATGGCTCTTAACTGATGTAGTGGCAAAGCATCAACTTTGGAGTCAAACATAACTTGGTCTCAGCCTGGCTATGCCTCTGACAGGTGCCTGACCACTGGAGAGCCTCAGTTTACTCTCTGTAAAATATGGGTGATAACACTCACCTTGGGGAGTTCCTAAAGAGGTAATAAATACATTCCAAGTACCCACAACACTGCCAAGCTTCTAGTTGGCACTTGACAACAATTATGCCTTAACATTATCCAGGAAGGGAGGCTTTTATGGTTTTGCCAATAATTTTTTCTTTTATTAAATAAACCTTTCTCCCAAAATGTTTTATCGTGTATCTAACCCAATTCCAGATCATATTTGCCTCTTCCTTTTGGCCATAGTTGGTGGGGGGGGGGGGCTACCCTTTACAGCTGTTTTAAAACCATCCCTAGTGGCTGGGGGTATAGCTCAGTGGTGGAGCGCTTGTCTAGTACATGCAAGGCCCTGGGTTCTATCCCTAGCACCACAAAACAGTAAAACATAAAATAAAATAAAATGTCGTGGTCACTCTGCTTGCAGTCCCTATATTCCTGCCTACATGACCATTTGTCCACCTCTGTGGCCCTTGCTTCAACCTCTTCCTCTATTAACTGACCTATTTTCTAAGTCAAGGCTCTGTGAATGTCCAGGTCTGGTCCCTGAGGCTTGGATTCAGCTGTCGGCTCCCAGCCTCCAAGATAATTCAAGACAGGGTGCAAGTTACTCTCAGAGACAATGAGGCTGCAAAAGACAGAGAGGCTGGATCTGACAGACAGGCGGAGCTCCTGGAGAAGGAAGATAGTCTCTTTAGGCCTATTTTCCTGTTGTCAAAAAACCTGACAGAGTAGCGTAGGTCAGGAGGTTCAGGAATAACTATGAACATGAGCCTGCATACACAAGAAATGGTTCAGAAAATTCTGGGCGTATTTCATTATTTTTCACAAAAGATTCTATCACACTTTGCTAACAGATGCTTGCCCTAAATTCTGTTCATTCCCCCTTCCTTCCTTCGATGATTTGTCACTATCTCCCCTGCCTACTCTATAATGTACTTAGTTATCATATTCCTTTTTCATTTTCTCTTTTACAAACCTGAAAACCTGAGATTCATTCTAGATCTGTCCTTTTCCCTTCAGCTCCGTATCCAGTTAGTCATTTCTGTCCTGTGCATTCTTTCTCCTTGAGATCCTGCCTCACTACCACGGTCCAGTTTCCCAAAACAAATGTGCAGCTGGTCTCTCTCTCCTCAGAATAGCACTCTTCCCATCCCTTCTTCCAATTGCTAAAAATCCCCTCAGTGAAATGTCCCTTGGTGGGGAATGGATAAACAAACTGCAGGATATCCACACAATGAAACACTCCCCAGGAATAAGCAGGAACGAAATACTGAGACATACAACTTGAGTGAATCTCAAAGGTTTTACATTGAGTAAAAGAAGTCAGTCTAAAAAGCCTAAATGTTTGCTGGGCACAGTGGCGCACACACCTGTAATTGCAGCTACTCAGGAAGCTGAGGCAGGAGGATTGCAAGTTTAAGGCCATCCTCAGCAATTTAATGAGGCCCTAAGCATCTTAGTGAAACCCTGGCTCAAAATAATAAATGGGCTGGAAATGTGGTCAGAGGTTGAACGCCCCTGAGTTCAATCCCTGGCACAAAAACAAGAACAAAAAACCTTAGATGCTCGAAGATTCCATTTTTATCACATTCTAAATGACACAACTATAGAGAAAGAGAACATACAAATAGTTGCCAGTGGTCAGGGAGAGAGAGAGGGTGTGATTACAGGGTGTAGTAGTAGGTTGGGGGTCTCTGCTGTAGTTGCATGAAATTGTACATTTGTTAAAATTCATAGTACTGCATACCCTCAAAAAGGTCAGTTTGGAAGATGTAATTTTTGTGTACGTGTGTGATACTGGGGATCAAACCCAGGACTTCTGGCTGGGCATGGTGGCACACTTATGTAATTTCAGTGACTTAGGAGGCTGAGGCAGGAAGATTGCAAGTTCAAGATCAGCCTCAGCAACTTAGCACTATTCTCAGCAAAGTGGTGAGACCCAGTCTCAAAATAAAAAAAATAAAAAGGACTAAGGATGTAGCTTAATGGTAAAGCACCTCTGGGTCCAATCCCAGTATCACACACACACACACACACACACACACCCCATCACTACAACAACAGCAAAAAACCCAGAACCACTCATATGCTAGGCAAGCACCCAACCCTGAATATGTAATTTTTAAAAATGATAAAGTATCCATTTATTTCTAACTTTAATTAATGGAATACAAATGATCCCTGGCTTACAGTGTTTTGATTTGTGATTTTTTGATGTTGCAGTGCTGTGAAAGTGATATACATGCAGTCAAAACTGCACTTTACTCTTTGAATTTGGATCTTTCTCCTGGGCTAGTGATGTACAGTAGATAGTCTCTGTGATACTGGACCGCAGCAGGGACCTACTGCTTCCAATCAGCCCCTGAACTTAGGGGAACCACTGGGACTCTACCACATGCCATGTCCCTAAGCTATGGTGTTCGGCAGGTTAGATGTAGTAAATGCAATTCTAACTTACAATGTATTTATTAGGATCCTGCCGTAAGTCAAGGAGCATGTGTAGATACATTAATAAATCTTACAAATGCTGAAGCTGAGTGCTGTGGCGCATGCCTATAATCCCAGTGATTTGGGAGGCTGAGGCAGGGGCCTTTGAATCTGCAAATTCAAAGCCAGCCCTAGTAACTTAGTGAGGCCCTAAGCAGTTTAGCGAGACTCTGTCACAAAATAAAAAATAAAAATGGCTGGAGATGTGGTACAGTGGTTAAGTGCCCCTGGGTTCGATCCCTGGTGCCAAAAAAAAAAGATTACTCCATGACCAATCCTGACATGGGGCTCCAGATACAATGGTACCTCAATAAAGGAAATCTAACTGGCAGGCCTATTTCCTTCCAATGCTGAGCCTGTAGAGGGAGTAGGGACCGGAAGGAAGTGCTAAGGCTGACCGGCCACACGTTGTTTGGCCTCTCTGCACACTTCTTTCTGTGTATGCATCCTCACAGGGATTCTATGCCTTAAATGTCAACTACTCCATTGTAAAAATGCAGACCTGTGTTTTAGCAACCCTCCCCAGTTATAAGCGGTAGAGCTATTATTGTACCAATAACAAGAGCTGATGTTTATCTAGGAGACTTAAATCTCATGGATTTTTTTTTTTTCCACTAAGGATTGAATCCAGGGGCACTTTGCCACTGAACCACATCCCCAGCCCTTTTTATTTTGAGACAGGTTCCTGCTAAGTTGCCTAGGACCTCGCTAAATTGCGAAGGTTGGTCTCAAATTTGCTATCCTCCTGCGTCAGCCTCCCAAGTCACTAGGATTATAGGCATGCACCACTGTGCCTGGATTCATGAAAACTTTTTAACAATCTGGTGCAAATTGGCTTTTATATTCCCACTTCACACATGTGAAAACAGAAAATAAAGACTTGGACATTGAGCAATTCATCCAGGTTCACAGTGGTAGAGCCAGGTCAGCTTGACAGAAAGGCTGTATCCCTGGTCACAATGGGTTTCGCCCTCATCTCTCACAGGATCTACTCGTTGGACGTACACATCATCCGCAAGACTCAGGTGATCTCTGTGACATTGCAATTCCTCTCTTTCCTTTTCAACTTATGAGACATTCACCTGAAAAGGGGGATCCAAGAAAATCTCACCAATTCACATGCTGCTTTATAAAAACACAACCCAGCTGTTAAGAGTCGGCCATTTTTGTCTTTGTGACAAAAAGATTTGACAAGAACAATTTTAGAGGAAGAAATGTTTATTTTGGCTCACAGTTGCAGAGGTCTGAGTCCATAGATGTCCAACTCCATAGTTCCAGGCCCAAGGTGCAGAACATCATGGCAGGACATGGAGGAGGAAAGCAGCTCAGAACATGGCAAAAAGAAAGCAGAAAGAGCTCTGCTCACCAGGGACAAAATATAAACCCCAAAGGCACACCCTCAGGTACCTACCTCCTCCAGCCACACTTTACCTGCCTACAGTTACCATCCTGTTAATCCATATCAGTGAATTAATCCACTGATTATGTCTCACGATCTAATCATTTCACCTCTCAAAATTCTTGCACATGAGCTTTTGGGGGACACCTCCTATCTAAATCTTAACACCAGCCAACCTTACTGATGAAGAAAATAATCCCTTCTACAAATTAGAGCACTAAGATTGCTGAAGCCACAGTTAATTTATTGTTGGCTTTGGGACGTTTTGATTTAGAAATTACACTGATTTAAAGGGAGCATGTGTAGGCATTGAAATCACATTGTGAGTCCCAGTTATGGCACACATTTGAAAGAAAGAAATCTTTACCCAATTTGGATTTAAGAGGCTTTTATTAAAAATGCATAGCTAAGGTAATCATTTTTTAAAAAAAGGAATTAGGATTTTCTAAAGCGAGGAAAGCTAGTTTCAACCTCTTTTCAGCCTCTGCTTATTTATCCTCTTATGAATCACGATAATGCTGTGCCAACTCACCACAAGCTTTTGTGTGACTTAATTGGCCACATTTTATTATGTCCAGGACAGGCACTAACAGAGACTGCAGAACAAAGGGTAAAAAATCAAGAAATAAAGGGGGAAGAGATGACCTTTTATTCAAGGTAGAAGAGTCTTTTAACTTTGACTCCAGATTGCTCTGGGAAACCAGGACTAAAAATAGCTACAGGGCAGGGATTGGTCCCAAGGCCTGCAGGCATTGGCAGGTGAGAGTGGCCTTCTGTTGTAAACTGTTTTCAGGTAGCTGATGCTTAATTGGAATGGAGACAGAGTTCTGGTCTGTATTTTGCTCATTCTCTGCATCTTGCCTGTGATCTCAATGAGCTCACCATGTCCTGGGAAACCATTCCACTCTCTTCTTTCCAAGCTGCCCAGCTGGTCCTGATATGGGGTTCCCTGAAGACCCTTGCTTCTTTCCAGACCTCTGTGTCTGTAACAAATTACCTTGCAGGCCCAAGTTAGTGTTTCTGGCGGATCACGTGAGGAGGACTCCTACGGCATGGTAGGGAGATGTTCAGGAGAAAAAGATACCTCTTGTCCTCATGTACAGCTTTATAGCAAAAGGTGGCTGGTTCCACCCTGGAAAGCCCTATTATAGAGGTATTGACTTCAAGATCCTATTTGTGATCTTTCATGTTACTTTTAAATTAAAAATCCAGAGTGATGTTTACTTGCATTTCCAGTTTTACCTAAACTCTTAAGAAGGTCCTTAAGTTGGAGCATAAGCAAAGGAAGAATCTAGAGCAAAACGCTTTTCTATAACTTATCCAAGGAGATGCCACATTTGTACCAGGGGTCCACTTTATGCTTTGAATACAGCCCTTGCTGCTCTGCCACGGCAGCTTATTTTTAAAATAGATGTGTTTCTTTCTCTTCCTCTTTCCCTGCTCCTCCCTGGTCTCTCCATTGCCTAATCTCAGGGGAAACAGGATTACCTTTCTTCCCTATCCCCGGCAGACTTATCTGTCCTGGAGCACACACCCATCACAGGAACCAAGTAATTCAGACTTGAGGATGGCATCAGAAATGATTGTCTCCCAATTTAACACGCGAATTACAACACAGAGAACATGTGGAATGTAGCCTTTGAATCACATCTTTAAAAGTCTTCTGTTCCCCTTGATAGGCAGAATCACAGCCTCTGTGACAGGAGTCTCCTGTGTTTCACCTTTGCTAGCAAAGCAATAAACCTTCTTTTTCCTTTTTCTCAAAACCATGTCTTCATATTGGATTAGCATTGGGGACAAGCACCGAGCTTTTGGTATCACATTGACATCAGCTTCTGTGCATTCATATGCCTCTATGATAAACAAACAAGCCCTATGATTCCTCTTATTATAAGTGTGTGTGGGGTTTTTTGTTCGGTTGGTTGGTTGGTTTTTTGGTTTTGGGGTTTTTTTTTTGATTGTTGTTGTTTTCATTTTTTGTGTTGATTAGGATTGAACCTGGAACCTTGTACATGCTAAGCAATTGCTCTACCACTGAGCCACATCCCCAGCCTGAGTGCGTTTTTGTTTTCTACAGAGCTTGAATCCAGGGCCTCACACATGGTAGGCAAATGCTCTACCACTGAGCTAAATTAGTCCCACTCCCTATATTATTTTATTTATTTTGGTACTGAGGACCAAATCCAAGGGTGCTTTACCACTGAGTTAAGTCCCTAGCCCTTTTTATTTTTTTATTTTGAGATGAGGTCTTGCCAAGTTGCTGAAGCTCTCAATTGCTGAGGTTGGCCTTGAATTTGTGATCCTTCTGCCTCAGCCTCCCAAGTTGCTGGGATTACAGGCTTGCGTCACCATACCTGGCTCCTTTTATTATTTTAGATGTTCTTCTTTGGCTTTCTTTTTGAGGGTAGATATGCTCCTCTTTAAAAAAAAAAAAAAAAAAAAAAACAATTCGAGTCCAGCCTCAGCAATTTAAGAGGGCCCTAATCAACTAAGTGAAACCCTGTCTCAAAATAAAAAATCAAAAGGGTTAGGGATATGGCTCAGTGGTTTGGTACCAAAAAAAAAAAATGGTCAAATTCCATTCATAGATGCTGTCATTCTACGGGACAACTTGAACTTGGCATCTCTGGATAATCCACCTGTATTTCCCAAGCAAAGAAAACAGTGCAGTGGAAGAAAAAATAAAATATAAAATAAAAAGAATTGGACTAGAGATCTAGCTAAGTTGTAGAGTGCCCCTGGGTTCAAACCTCAATACCACAAAAAAGAAAATAAATAAATAGGATGAGGGTAGGACAAAGGAACACACACACACACACACACACACACACACACACACACAGGGCAAGGGTGGGAAGGGAAGGGAAAGAAAACAGGTGCAGATCCTGAAAGGCTTGGGTGTGGACTACACAGAAGTGATGGGGAAGAGAGATGCCCCATCCCCTGAAGAATTCCTAGTGAGAAACTGGAATGATTTTTCCGGGGCAGTGGTGTGCACCAGTGATCCCAGTTCTCATAATACCAGCTCCTGGGGAGGCTGAGACTGCAGAATGGCTTGAGCCCAGGAGTTCAAGGGCTGCCTGGGCAACATAGCGAGACAAGACAACAGCTCTTAAAAAGGAAGAAAGAGATTGGCATGCCGCGATTGGCGCTGTGGGAAGCTGGTGATGCTCAGCAGTCCCCAGGAGTAGAGGTCCCCTCCCAAATCAGCTCTGGCAAGCTAAGCCCGAATTCTAAAACACGTACACAGACACGGCCACATGACAGCTGTGGAGCAGATCTCAGGTAGAGGCCGCTCACGGGAAAGGCCAATCCATGACACATGCAAGAGTGAGCATGGGATAGGATGCCACCAACCCTGCCTAACAGCACTTGCGCAGTGCCAGCTTGCGCCCATGGATCCCAGATTCTGCACTTAGCAGCAGCTCTGAAAGTGTTGGGGTGTGGGGTTCACCTGATTCTTGCACCCAGCCGTGCAGAAGGGAATTGCCTAGGTAACTACTTCTGGTAGACACTTGTCTAGATTACTTCATCACCATTTGAAAATTTTCTGGTTTTTGTTTGTTTTTGTGATACTAGAGATGAAACCCAAGACTCCATAGGTGCTAGGCAAATGTTCTACCCCTGAGCTACAATCCCAGCCCTTTTTATTTTATTTTGAGCTAGGGTCTTGCTAAATTTCCCAGGCTGGCCTGGAACTTGTTGTCATTCTGCTTCAGCCTCCTGAGTAGCTGGGGTTACAGGCATGTGCCACCATGCTTGACTGAAAGTGATCTTTATCATCCCTATGCAGGTGCTGAGATACAGCTCAGTGGTAAAGAGTATGTTTGATGCTGTGGATTTGACTTCCAGCCTGCGAGAAAACACACACACACACACACACACACACACAGTATAACAGTACGTTTTTAGAAAAAGGAAGTGAATACATTTTGATGTTCTTGTTGAGGAATAATGAAATGTGACCAAAATCGTGATGAAAGTACAAGGCCCAACATCTACAAACTAAATAATAGTTTAACCTGGGAGCTGGGGATGTAGCTCAGTGGCAGAGCACTTGCCTAGCACGTGCTGGCCTCAAGTTCCATGCCTGACACCCTCAACCCCCAGAAAAAGTTTAATATGAGCAATTTATTTAATTTTAACCCTGAAGAAAAAAAGAGGAGCCAGCTATTATTGATGAACACAGTGTCTAAAAGTGTTGTATCCCAGAATCATAAGAACTGAATACAACTGAAATTGTACATATAAAACCTGGAGGTGTGTCAGAGCATTTATTTCAATGAAAAAGTAGAACCTCTGAGCTCCTAAAAGTTTGTCTTCTGAAATTGGTAGCATGTGGAAAATTCCCATGTAAGTCTAAGAGACCTACTCTTACCATCTTCAAGCCAACCTCTTGTGTCTTTTACAAATATTGATTTTAGTCACTGCATTTATAGTGCTTTGCAGTCCATCTGTATGGAATCAAATATAAACTTTGCCTGTCCTCCCTGGCTAAGTCACTCTTCCCACAATGGCCTGTTTATCTTTCTCTGTTGCTGTTATAAATGCCTCCCAAGCCTCCAGGGAAACATTTCTCAGAGATCCTAAGACTATTCCATATTAACTTCCATATTTAAATTTCCATGGACTTTGCCATTCCAAAAAAGATTTAAAATTTTCTTTGAGAACCTTAGGTTTCGAGGGCTGGAGGTATAGCTCAATGGTAGAGGTCTTGTCTATCTTGGTACAAGGCCCTACGTTCCATCCTCAGACAGCAACAACAACAAAAACAAAACAAACTTAGGTTGTGTCATCTTCTAAGGTTGGAGAACTGCTCAAACAGCCCCCAGGTATAAGAAAAAGGCCGCTGCACCTGCAGCTTTGTCTAAGTGGTCTGACTGAAGCTCCTCCTCCTTTGCAGAAAGCATTCCTGCGGCTGATGCTGCCACTGTGCTCCCACACAGCTTTTCTTCTCAGCAACTTCCTCGTGGTAAAATTGTTCTGGGACTGCCTGCCATTTAATGAACTTGTTTCCTCCTCATACATCTGCCTCTGCGAGCTCCATTCTGATCTTATTCGGAAATCAAACAGCACAGCTGCCTCACGAAGTGCAGCTTTAGCTAACTGTGGCACTAGAGACACTGAGGTCTTAACTCAGATAGTTGCGAAAACCACCAGGAGTGTGTATTTGCTAAACATAATTAGAAGTTTTCTCTCTCTCTCTCTCTCTTTCTTTTTTTTTTTTTTTTTTTTTTGCCATGCTGGAGATGGAATCCAGGACATCGCACAGGCTAAGCAGGCTCTCTACCACTGAATCACACCCCTGTCCAAGTCACATCTAATTGACTTGGCCTTGAATCACAAACATAACAATTTTTTTAAAAAACACCTTGAAACGACAAACAATTATTATTTCACAATTTCTGAGTATCAGGAACCCAGAAGTGGCTTAGTTAGGTGGTCCTGGTTCAAGGTCTCCCTTGAGATTGCATTCAAGCTGTGGGCCAGGAATGCTGTCATCTCATGGCTCATTTGGAGCTGAAGAATCCACTTCCAAGCTCATTCTCCTGGTTGTTGGCACATATCAGTTCTTAGCTGGCTGTGGCAGAAGGCTTCAGCCCCTTACCACATGGATCTCTCCATTGGGCTGCCCACAAGATGGCAACCTGTTTTCCTCAGAGGGGACAGGAAGGGGGGCGGGCAGTGCATTAGCAAACCCAAGAAGCCGAAGTCATTATTCTCAGAAGTGATACCACATTCTATCGAGCACACAGTCCAACCCTAGTAAAATAACAGGTAGCATCTTACTTCATAGTACTAATGCTCAAAGTTATGGATTATTAAATATGTTGTAAATAAATATGAATATATATATTGGAGCCAAAGGATTTTTTTTTAAATTCATGGAACATATAGTCAAAAAGGCTGGAGACCACTGACTGGGGAATAAGAAACCCAGCTTTTTAAATACTTACTTCATGCCAGACACTCTTCCTTTGTCCTTTATCAATATCCTTACCAGTTTCACTCCTCATGAGAAAGATGTGTGTGTGTGTGTGTGTGTGTGTGTGTGTGTATGGAGAGAGATACAGATACACATATATACACATACATATACATATATGTACATACACATGTGTATATATAAATGTGTGTGTATATACATATATAATTATATTATAATATATAATATATTATATATATTATAATTAATATATATAATTATATATATAATTATAATATATATAATATATATATATAATTTTTTTTCCAGTGCTGGTGTTTGAACTCGGGAGCTTTGGCACAAATTAGGCAAATGCTCTACAGCTGAGCAATATCCCCAGCCCCAGGAAAGTGTTAATGTTATTTGCACTGTACACTTACTTGAGCAAAACAAAACACAGATTAAATAACTTGCCCAAAGTCACACAGCTAAGTGGCTGATGACAATTCAAATCTAGGCCAACTAACTTAAGAACAGCCTCTCTTTTTTTTTTTTAAATATTTTTTAGTTGTTGATGGACCTTTATTTACTAATTTATTTATATGTGGTGCTGAGGATTGAACCCAGTGCCTCACACATGCGAGGCAAGTGCACTATCACTGAGCCACAATCCCAGCCCCAAGAACAGCCTCTCAACTTTCTCTAACAACTGTTCACCTCGCTGTTAACAGCTTTGTCCCACTTTCAAGGACTATGCTAGGCCATGGTGAAACAAAACTATATAAAGCAGAGATCCAAGTGGTGTGCACAGTAATCTCAGCTACCCAGAGGCTGAGGCAGGAGGATCACCAAATTCAAGGCCATCTTGGACAACTTCGAGATAGTCTCCCTCAAAAATAAATAAAAAGAGCTGGGGATGTAGTTCAGTGGTAAAGCGTCCCTGGGTTCATCCCCAGTACTAAAAAAAAAAAAAAAAAAAAAGAATTAGGAATTGACCTTGGCCAGGAAGATGATAGGCGTTCCACTTCTCCTTGGTGAGGTAAGTTAAGGAGGTATTTACACAGCAGGGCAGAGTCAGGAAATGTATTGTTTCTGTATTTTATCAAGTCTGATTGTTTCAGAGTTAACAAGCTTTCAAGCAAAACAAAACACCAACCTATTAATACTGTGTTGACATTGAATTTTTGGGGGGGGGCTGTGAATGGAACTTAGGACCTGGCGCAAGCTAGGCAAGCACTCTTACCATGCCCCCAGCCCTTATTTTGAAAGTTAAAGGGCATTTAAGATGAGGACTATTTAATTTGAATAAAAACAGGTATACTGATAGGCATGGTAATGTTATTGTGACCAGAGACAGGTGACAAATTGGAGCCCAGCCTGGTCAAGTTAGTGAGACCCTGTCTCAAAATTTAAAAAAATAAAAAAGGGCTGGGGATGTAGCTCAGTGACAGAGTGCCTTTAGGTTCAATCCCAGTGTTGAAGCAACAACAACGACAACAACAAATGATAGTTTGGAACTTTATTTTAGCCCATTGAAAATATTTTGGTTGATTCCCCAGTACTCCCCTGCAAAATGGAAAGGGAATGCTGGGAATCAATAACATTTTTAAAAGCTTTTAATTTTTTTGCAGGCATGGAGATTGAACCCAGGGCTTCACACATGCACTCTGTCACTGAAGTACATCCTCACCCCCGCTTCCTCTTTCCTTTCCCCTTCCCCTTCCCCTTGAACGGTCTGGCTAAATTGCCAAGGCTTGATGCAAACTTTTGAACCTCTGGCCTCAGGTTCCCGTGTGTTGGATTACAGATGTGTACGTTGCAATGGGCTATATGATTTGTTTTCTGCAGTGCTGGGGATGGAATCCAGGGCCTCATGCATGCTAGGCAATCGTCTACCAACTGAGCTACACCCCTAGCCCTATATAACTTTGAAAACAAATTAAACATTTACATTTTGAGTTATCTAGATTGCCATGCAATTGTGAAAAATAATAGAGATGTCTAATACCTTTCACCTAGTTTTCCCCCAATGGTAACATTTTGCAAAAACAGTACAATATCACAAGTAGAATATTTACTTTGATACAGTCCAGAACATTCCCATCCCACAAGGATCCATCTTGTTGCCCTCGCAGAGCCAGAGCCACAAGTACCTCTCTCCACCCACTACCCTTCCGTGTGTGTGTGTGTGTGTGTGTGTGTGTGTGTGTGTGTGTGTGTTTGGTACCAGAGATTGAACCCAGCGGTGCTTAACCACTGAGACACATCCCAGCC
The DNA here is from genome assembly GCA_028644305.1 of Xerus rutilus. Classification (NCBI taxonomy): domain Eukaryota; kingdom Metazoa; phylum Chordata; class Mammalia; order Rodentia; family Sciuridae; genus Xerus; species Xerus rutilus. The sequence goes on along the minus strand of CM053406.1, from coordinate 12,889,989 downwards.
CTTTTTTATTTATTTGTTATTTTTTTTTAAGAATATTTATTTTTTAGTTGTATGTGGACAGAATATCTTTATTTTATTTTTATGTGGTGCTGAGGATCGAACCCAGTGCCTCCCGCATGCTAGGCGAGCACGCTACCACTGTGCCATAATCCCAGCCCCTATTTGTTATTTTTATTTTTTCCTCTAAAGAGGAAGGGTCTTACTAAGGTGCTTAGGGCCTTGCTAAGTTGCTGAGACTGGCTTGGAACTGAAGATCCTTCTTCCTTAGCCTCTGGAGTTCCTGGGATCACAGGTGTGCACCACAACAATGGCTCCTTTACCTCCCTTTTAACCTAAGGCTACCACTGATCTCTGCCCCATGTCTGTACTTTTGTAATTTCAAGACTGTTATGTAAATGGAATCATATAGTATGTAACCTTTAGGAATTAGTGGTGTTCTTTTAGCAGAATTCTCTGGGGATTCATCCAGGTTTTTGCAAGTATAAATAATTTGTTTCTTTTTATTGTTGAGTGCTATTTCAATTATTCAACATGTTAAAGGACATCTGGGTTGTTTTCACTTTGGAATTATCACAAACAAAGCTGCTAGAAACACTCGGATTCAGGTGTTTGTACGGACCTATCTCTAAGAAACCATAATTCAGGTCATCTGATAGTTGAGTTGTATTTTATTTTTAGAAGATGAGGTCTGGCTCTATTGCCTATGTTGACCTTGAACTCCTGGGCTCAAGCCACCCTCCTGCCTCAGCCTCCTGGGTAGCTGGTACAACAGGCGGACACCAGCGTGCCCGGCCATGTGTTTAGTTATTTAAGAAGCTGCCAAACTGTATTCCAGCATGACTACACATATTACACTCTCAGTGATAATGTATGAGTGATCCAGTTTCTTTCTTTTTATTTTTTATTTTGTCCATCCTGCCTCAGCCTCCAGAGTGACTGGAATTACAGGCATGTTCCACCACTACTGATTCACATGTTTTCTATAATTGTTTAATTCCATAGTTAGGAGCAAATATTCATTAATTCACAGCCATATTCTTGCCTTCGAATATGATAATAGTAGATAATTGCACATACATATTCTATATTTATCTGTAACTACATACAGTACCGGAATAACTATCTTCTCTGGCATAATTTTTAAAAATTTAGTCTCACTATAAGATATTCCCACTGTTAAGTGAAGTCATCATGTCACGAGGCCCCGTTTTGGACCCCTTCCAGGGGGATTGATTTGCTTGAAAGGATCAGATTGAATATTCATAATTACAACGATTCCAGAACATAGACTCCTTCCTCTAATATCATTAAAAAACTGGGCCAAAAGGAAATTGCTTTCCCTCTTATTCTTGTGGAGTTCTTTGTTTGTTAATTCCCATCGGGTAGAGGAACAGGAGGAGCCAGGTGACATAACAAAGTCAGCTCCATCTCCAAAACCTAGAACTGTGGTTCTCAGCCTGGCTGCACACCAACATCCTCTGGGGAGCTATTTTACAACTCCAGGACCCAGCTGCACCTAGACCAATGAAGTCAGAATCCTGAGGTGGAGACATTCCCATTTGTGTGAACTCCTAGGCACCCCGTTATTCAGCCAAGGCTGAGAACCTACTGCTGAAGAGCTGAGGTCTCTTTGGAAATGAATGTTACTATAATTTATCATTCCATACAGAGTATACCCAGTTGTCATAACACACTACATGAACACATCTTTTGAGTTTTAGCTCTAGTTGTATAATTGGAAATTTTCTAACATTCATCTTATTCTGTAAGCAAGAGTAACACATGTTCAATGTAGAAAATTTTGAGAAAAAAAACAGGCATGCATAATGAAGGGTAAAGAAATCATTTGAAATTCTGTCATTCAAGCAGGGTGAGTGGCTCCTGCATATAATCTCAACTACTTGGGAGGCTGAGGTGGGAGGATTGTAAATTTGAAGCCAGAATGGGCAATTTGGGGAGGCCAGTTGCCTCGGAATAAAGGGGGGAGCCACTTGGGAAGTGACTCAGTTGAGGATCACTTACCTAGTGTGCAGGAGGCTGTGGGTTCAACCCTTAGCAACACCCAATAAAACAATAAAAATCCAGGTGCTGTGGTGCACACCTGTAATCTTAGCTATTTCGGAAGCTGAGGCAGGAAGATTGCAAGTTCAAAGCCAGCTTCAGCAATTTAGTGAGGCCCCATTTTAAAATTAAAAATAAAAAGGGCTAGGCATGTACTTCAGTGGTAGGTGGGGGGAGAAATTCTGTCACCCAGCAAGAATTATTGTAATATTTCAGTCTTCTTCCTAAGCAGAAACACACACACACACACACACACACACACACACTTCATTTAATTTTGAGACATGTATTTCAGGCTGGGATTAAGTTGTAGGGCTCTTTCCTCACATGTGCAGGCCTTACGTTAGATCCCCACCACAACAAAATACTAAATAAATAAATAAAATATTTTATATATATTTCAGCTTTTATTCTTTCAAAGTTTATATTGTGTACAACTTTCTAAGTTATTTTAGTTATCTGATATCAATAACCGGGCACAGTTGAGCATGCCTGTAAGCCCTGTAACTCAGGGAAGCTAAAGCAGGAGGATCTCAAGTTTGAGGCCAGCTTCAGCATTTTAGTGAGGCCTTAAGCAAATTAGTGAGACCCTGTCTCAAAATAAAAATAAAAAGAGCTGGGGCTGGGGTTATGGCGCAGTAGTAGCGTGCTCGCCTGGCATGCGTGAGGCACTGGGTTCAATCCTCAGCACCACATAAAAGTAAAATATAGATATTCTGTCCACCTACAACTAAAAAATAAAATAAATATTAAAAAATAAATAAATAAAAAGAGCTGGAGATGTAGCTCAGTGACAAAGCACCCTGGGTTCAATCCCTGGTACCAAAAAATTAGTATCAACAGAAGAACATATAAAATTAATATTGACTTGTAGTTATATAAAAAAAACATGTGAAGGGATACCAGGGATTGAACCCAAGGATGTTTAAGCACTGAGCCACAAACCCAGTCCTTTTTATTTTTTATTTAGAGACAGAGTCTTGCTAAATTACTAAGGGCCTCACTAAGTTGCTGAGGCTGACTTTGAACCTGAGATCCTCTTGCCTCAGCCTCCCGAGCTGCTAGTAGTTGTCATAATTTTTTATCATAATTTTTACAGTTTCACTTACTCTGATCTTAGTCAATATCATAGATAAAAACAATTAACATATATATATATATTTTTTTTTTTTAGAAAATTTCAGCTACTCTAGAGGCTGAGGCAGGAGAATTGCAATTCCAAAGCTGACCTGGACAATTTAGTGAGACCTTGTCTCAAAATAAAAACTACAAAGGACAGGGAACATAGCTCAGTGGTAGAGCACCCCTGAGTTCATTCTTCAGTAACACACACACACACACAAATGGTCTAGGGTTGTAGTTTAGTGGTAGAGTGCTTACCTAGCATGCACAAATCCAAGGCCCCAGGTTAATTCCACAGCATTACAAAAAAGGAGGAGAAGAAAAAGAAAATTAACTGGCATAAAACAATAGTTAAGGCACATGACTATGTAACCCCCCCAAACTGACAAATTACCACTGATGCCTCCTCTATCACATATAAATTTGAAAATATGCACAAAATGCATAATTCTGAGCCAGAATGATATGTAATATGTAAAACAAATGATCAGTTCCCCCTAATGCTTTACTTTCTCTGATTAGACAGGGATATGAGCCAGCAAGGGATATCTATATATACAGGTAAGGTGAATTGAATGCAGATTTATTAAGTACGCAATGCAAGTGCCTTCACTAATTGAGCCTCCAGGGCCAGCTGACTTTTTTCTTTTTCTGATGTTAGGACCTGATCCCAGGGCCTCACACATGCTAAGAACATGCCGTACTGCAGAGCTTCACCCCGACCCCCTCCTACATTGTTTATATATATATATATATATACACACATATATATCCATATATATATATATTTTTTTTTAGGAGGGTACTGGGTATAGGGCTGGGGATGTGGCTCAGTGGCTGAGTGCCCCCTGAGTTTAATCTCTATATATAGAGAGAGACAGAGAGAGAGTGTTGTAGATGGACACAATATCTTCATTTAAATAATTTATTTTTTATGTGGTGCTAAGGATCGAACCTAATGCCTCATATGTGTGAGGCAAGTGCTCCACCAATGAGCTTCAACCTCAGCCCTTTAATTTTTTGGTACTGGGAATTTAACCCATGGGCGCTTTACCACTAAGCTACTTACCAGCCCATTTTATTTATTTTTTTATTTTGAGACAGGGTCTCACTAAGTTGTTGAGGGCCTTGTTAAATTATTGAGACTGATCTTGAACTGTGACCCTCCTGCCTCAGTTTCCTGAGTCACTGGGATTGCAGGCATGCGCCACTGCACCCTGCCTGCTTATTTTTTACTTTGAGACATGTTCTCACTAAATTGCTGAAGCTCTTGCTAAACTGCCAAGGCTGACTTCAGACTTTTTTTTTTGGTACCGGGGATTGAACTCAGGGGCACTCAACCACTGAGCCACATCTCCAGCCCCATTTTGGGTTTTACGTAGAGACAGAGTCTCATTGAGTTGCTTAGTGCCTTGCCGTTGCTGAGGCTGGCTTTGAACTGGTGATTTTTCTGTCTCAGCCTCCCAAAGTGCTGGGATTACAGGCATGTGCCACCGCTCCCGGCTCTGACCTCACACTTTTTTTGGGGAGGTGGGTTTCTGGAGATTGAACTCAGGGGCACTGACCTCTGAACCACATCCCGAGCCCTATTTTGTGTTCTTATGTAGAGACAGGGTCTCACTGAGTTGCTTAGCGCCTCGCGGTTGCTGAGGCTGGCTTTGGACTCACGATTCTCCTGTCTCAGCCTCCCTAAGTGCTGGGATTACAGGCTTGCACCACCATGCCCGGCTTCTGACCTCAGACTTTTAATCGTCCTGCCTCTGCCTCCCTGGCAATGCGATTACAGGAGCATGCCACTGTGCAGACCTCTCCCACATACTTTAAATCATTTCTGGATCACTTTATAGTACCTAATACAATGTAAATGCTAGGTAAGTAACACACAGTACTGTATTGTTTAGGGAATAATGACAAGAAAAAAAGTACATGTTCAGTACAGATGTAATGTTTTTTTGAATATTTTTCAATCTGTGGTTGGTAAATTCACAGATGCGGAATTTACAGGTTTGGTGGGCCAACTTTTTTACAGAATGATTCCATTTCTATAAAATTGTAGAAAATGCAGACTAATCCATACCGTTAGATAGCAGATTGGCACTTGCCTTGAAAGCAAGGTGGGCCGAGAAGGGGCAGGGTAGAGGATTACTGGGTGTTCAGGGAGATTTGGGGGTTAATGTTTCTGGTCACCACCTTGATTGTGGTGCTAATTTCAAGGACTTATATATTTGTCCTCAAATTGTCTGACCGCAATGGTGTACATCTGTTATCCGAGCTGCTCTGGAGACTGAGACAGGAAGATTGCAAGTTCTAGGCTATTCTATGGAATTTAGAGAGACTTTCTCTCAAAATATAATCAGAAAAAAAAAAAGTTGGATGCTTACAGGACCCTTTGTAGAATGGATGAAAAGATTTGTAAATTTGAGGACTGTGGTGGCCTGATCTACCTTGGAGTGTAATAACTTCCATTACCTTCAGGAACCTTCCCAAAATGCATCTGGACAAATTCTCTCTGCATATTGGGCAAGTCATTTTCTCCATCTTGGTTCCAGTGGTAAGTGAGTGGAGAGAAGCCCAATCTTAGAAAAATAAAGATTCAAAGGCTGTAGGGGTTATTGACAACTGCATTTCAATTGCTTGATTCATTTTTTTTTTAATTTGAACACATCTTGAACAAAGTGGTAGCAGGTGTGTCAAATTGGTTCTCTGTAAATAATTGTTTCTATAAAGGATTCCACAGTGGATGGAAAAAATATAAGTGGAAAAAATATATACACACATGATTTTGACATTTACATAATATTCACATATTTATGAGGTACCATGAGATTTTTTTTGATTCTTGTGTGCATTCTGAGTGACCAATTCAGTGTCATTAGCATATCCGTCACATTAAACTTGTAAACTTTTATAATTTCTTTATGGTTAATACATTCAAATTTTTCTCTTCTTTTTTCTTTTTGTACTGCACCCAGGGGTACTTAAGCACTGAGCCACATCCTTAGCCCTTTTTATTTCTTTTAATTTTGAAACAGAGTCTCGCTAATTTGCTTAGGACCCCGCTAAATTGCTGAGGCTGATTTTGAACTCATAATCCTCCTGCCTCAGCCTCCCGAGCTACTGGGATAATAGGCGTGCGCCATTGGGCCCAGCTCCCTCTTCTATTTTGAGATAATGTATTGTTATTAATATAGTCTAGTGCACCAGAGAACACCAGAACTTCTTCCTATGGAATGATAATGTGGTACCCATTAAATTCCTTTAATGTTGTATTTAAAAATGTTTGGGGTCTGATTTGGTGGCACACCTGTCATCCCAGAGACATGGAAGCCTGAGGTAGGATGATCAAAAGTTTGAGGCCAATATGGACAATAGAGAGGCCCTGTCTTTAATTTAAAAAAAAAAAAAAGGCTGGAAATGCAACTTCGTGGTAAAGCAAACACCCCTGGGTTTAATCCCCAGTATCAAATAAAATAAAAAATAAAAAATGTTTGGGTGCATGCATGATGATATTCTCAAGTGTGACTGAATGTTCTTGGTAAGCCTCCTGTGACCAGTTTTTCTGGAGAAGTAAGCTTGAGCTGGGCGCGGTGGTGCACGCCTGTAATCCCAGAACTTTGGGAGGCTGAGACAGGAGAGTCGTGAGTTCAAAGCCAGCCTCAGCAATGGGAAGGTGCTAAGCAACTTAGTGAGACCCTGTCTCTACATAAAACACAAAATAGGGCTGGGGATGTGGCTCAGTGGTCGAGAGCCCCTGAGTTCAATCCCCGGAAGTAAGCTTGAGAAGCACAAGTTCAGCTTGCTACACTGACATGTGCTTGTTTTTGAGACCCCTCCACCTGTTTTTATGAGCTAGAATTAGTCTTCTCAGGGAAACAAATGGACCGCTGCCTGCCCCCTGGGAGAAGATGTGGGAAGACACCTGCATCCTGCAGAGTGCAGAGTGGCAGGGCTGCTGGAGTGACATCAGGGTACCAACAGGCTCAGACTGAGTGAAAAACAAAAACCAACTGACGTCCCTGTCCCTCTATGACCCAGGCAATTCTCAATGCATCTCCAAACCTGAGAAAAGAAAACTGGAATTAGTGACCAGAATTAGAACCTTGAGTGAGAAGTATAGTAGTAACTCCGAGCTGGGTGCACAATAGGTCCTCCATAGATGTGGGTCAGAGGAATGAATCAATGAATGGGTGAACTTTGTAACTTTTTGGTTTTTGGGATTAAAACCAGGGCACTTTACCACTGAGCTATCTCCCCAGTCCTTTTTATTTCTATCATTTGAGACAGAGTCTTGCTAAATTGCTGAGATTGGCCTTAAACTCGAGATCCTCCTGCCTCAGCCTCCTGAATAATTGGAATTACAGACCTGCCACAGCATCCAGCTAATTTTGTAACATTTTGAAGGACTAAGCAGCATATCCAAAAGGTTGGGCTATCTCATTTCTGGGAATAATTAATAACATAATCTCAATAAAGAGTAACTCCTGAGGTTGAGAGAGTGTAGCTCTGTGGGAGAGGGCTGGTCTAACATGCTTGAGGCCCTCAATTTGGTCTCCTGGCACTGCACAATGAAGAAATAAAAGAAGAAGAAAAATGTTGGGGGAGGAGAGTAACTCTCTTGTTTGTAAGTAAGAGGGAAAGGATTCCTTGATTAGTCCAGAAAATGTAATTATGTTTGTGCTTGTGTGAATTATATGAAGGAGCTTGTGCACATCTTAAAATCCTTTTTTTTTTTAAATGTGCTTGGGTTTGAATCCATAGCTTCAAGCAAGCTAGGCAAGTACTCTACTATTGAGTTACATTTCCAGCCCCTTAAAAATACTTTTGCTTTTAAAAATGACAATATGAGTATTGTCAAAGTCTGGAAAATAGACAAAGCAAGCAGCTGCCAATCTAAGCAGATGCAGAGGATGTCTTACTCAGCATATGGGTTGTATACTTGAAATTTTTGACCTAGCCAGGTGCCCTGGTGTCGCCTGTAATCCCAGTCAGTGACTTGGGAGGCTGAGGCAGGAGGATCACAAGTTTGAGACCAGACTGGGCAATTTAGTGAGGCCCTAAGCAATTTAGTGAGATGCTGTCTCAAAATCAAACATAAAAAGGGCTGGAGATGTAGCTCAGTGGCAAATTAACCCTGGGTTCACTCCCCGTACCAGAAAAACCAAACCAAACAAAAAACCTTTGACCTTGTAATCCTTTCTGAACATTTAAAGTCTAGTGGATATGAAAAGCTTTGTCAAGAATTTGCCAAGAATCAAATAAATATAATCTCACAGAATGGAAAAGTTTTGATAATATTTGTACTACCTTCTGATACATTTTCAAATGTGCTGACTTTAATTGTTCTCAAACAGGCTTTTCTTTTCTTTTTCCCTGGTGCGAGGGATGGAACCCAGTATCTCCCACATATGCATGTGCTCTGCGGCTGAGCTACACCCCCAGCCCTCAAACAGGCTTTAACAGTATTTTAAAGCTCTTATCATCCTAAGCAAAGTCCAAATGTCACTTGCCAGCTACATCCATGAGTAGCAGCTTCAAATAGAAGGGGGAATGAGGTGTTGTGCAGTGGTCAAGTGTGGACTTTGAAGTCACATGCTAGTTGAACGCCTTGCTCTTCTGTTTACAGCTCTGATACCTTGGGCACATGTTTAATTTCTCTGAGTCTAGAACTTCCCCCTCCCCATTGGTAAAAGGAGAATGAAAACATCTACATCACAGTTATTGTAAGGATTACATGTGATTATATGTGCAAAGGGCTTTGGGCAGTGCCTGGCACAGAATGAGAACTCTAATGTTTCCTAAGTGGTCAAAATTTCAGTTGAAGTGGGTAGGTGCTTATATATTCCTAAGACTAAGCATCTTGCATCTGTTTCTAAAGAGATAAATTCCAGAGAAATTGGCCTTCACGTACACATTCAAATAAACATGATGAATTCAGAAAAACTTTACAGGGGATAACTAATCCCTGGTGTCAATATACTACTCACAATGAATTTGGCACAAAGTATCCTACCCATGAACTACTGCTCACATCAAGTCAGTACTAACTTCTACTAAATCAGAGGATGGGAAATTTATTTATCTGGCATCTAGTACTGATGTTCTAAAAGTTTCTTTTTTTCTTTATTTTTTGTGGTACTGGGGATTGAACCCAAGGGTGCCCCATCACTGAGCTACATCCAAGCCTTTTATAGTTTTTATTTTGAGACAAGGTCTTGTTAAATTGCTGAGGCCTGAATTGGCATCCTTCTGCCTCGGCCTCTAGAGCCTCTGGGATTACAAGTGTGTACCACTGTGCCAGGCAAGTTTCTCTTTTTCTCTCTCTTTCTTTTTTGGTGCAGGATCTAACCCTAGCTAGCTTTCCCACATGTGAGGCAAACACTTTACCACTAAACTCCATCTCGGCCGAAGTTTCTTCATTGTTATGGAAGCTACAACTATTTGTGAGAATTGAGGAACTCAGTTGCCAGTTACAACTGGGGTCATTTTGCCCTTCAGCCCCAGCACTTTCATGTTTATGTGCCAAATAATACAGCTAAAAATTTAATGTAGTTCAAGATTTATTGACTGCCTGCTATGTTCATATAATAAATATTATATTCAAGAGGAGGAAGGAAAAGATGTAGCTGACAAGTGATGACAAGCATTCCACTTTAGCTGATAGTATTTCATGTCTTGTTTTTCTTCTTCTTTTTTTTTTTTGAACCTGGTAGTGTTCTACCACTTACCACTGAGCTACATTTCCAGCCCTTTTCGTTTTCTTTATTTTGAGACAAGGTCTTGCCAGATTGCCCAGGCTGGCCTCAAACTTGTGATCTCTTGTCTCAGCCTCCTCAGTCACTGGAATTACAGGTTCAATTCTTCATATTTTGAGAATACTGATGGCCAATGAACAGACTTAGGCCATCACGTTTCAGCATCACACAAGACAAATGGCCCGGATGGGTAACCTCTAGCATCAGGTCGTCAAAGGAGGACAGGCACATTTCCAGTAATAAGCTCATTTACCCCCATATTCCCAGGGGAAGGAGGGCAGTGGGTGCTGCTGATGGCATCAGCTGACATCACTGGCTGGGGATGATGGGCGAGCGTGGGGCCTCCTGGCCTACCTCATCCATGGCCTGACTGCATTAACCTCTCAATTCTCAGCTCCTGCCACGTGAGCTGCCCTAATATGGTCAGACTCGGGAGGGGAGCAGAAGCATTTGCCTTTATCCTGCTAGCGGAGAGGAGGCAGGAACAAATGTTTAGAATCAAACACAAGCTGAAGGAAAGCAAAGGCCGATTTGGGCTCTCTGTTGGGCGAGTAGCAAGGCAGCTACAGCAGAAGCTCCTGCTTTGGGTTATCAATGGTTGAATAAAACCCATTTACCTCAAGGCCCCGGGAAGCTTTTGACTCCCCCTTTTTCCTGCTGTCCCTTCACCTTCTGCAGCCTTGGGTCGTCCCCATAGCTCTCTGCCTCTGTTAGGCACGGGAGGCGACCTGGGGGCCCTGCTGGCTGCTTGCCTGGACCTGGGTGGCGTCTCGCCGCGCCTCTGGTCCTAGCAGCCTGGGGGGAGATGCTGCTGCAAGGCGTGTCTGGGGCTGCGCTCATGTGATGAAGCGAGGGAAAAACAAGGCGGGGGGAGGAGGCTAAGAGGTGGCTTTTTTTTTTTTTTTTAAGGAGTTTGCGGTGAGCGCGTCTCCTTCATTCTCAGTCTGGGCGCGTTCGCAGGAGCACCGCGGAGGGGAAGGCGCTCTCGGGACGTAGCGGGCACACGTCTCCACTGTCTGCCCGCGGCCCTGCGATCTGGGGAAGGCGTTACCCGGCGGCTGGGCGCGGGAGAGCCAGGGGAGTCATGGGTGCCGGGAGCTCCACCGAGCAGCGGAGCCCGGAGCAGCCGCCGGAGGGGAGCGACGCGCCGGCCCAGCCCGAGCCCAACAGCGGCGGCCCTTCGGCGGAGGCGGCTCCGGACCCATCAGAGGACCCCACCATCATCGCCACAGACCCCGCCACCAAGGTACGGGCGAGCAGGGCCACCTGCCCCGGGGAGGCGCGGGCGGAGGGGTGCCTCCGATTTCCGCCGGGGAGAACTTCCCAGTCGGTCCAGCCCATCCGCAAACTCGGGAGCGCGAACCCCTCTTGCTGGGCTTTTCAGGGTCTCTCGCGCCGGGGCGGGGCCAGAACAGCAGCGAGCGCGGCTGGGGACTGGCATCTTTGTCGCGGGTCTCTAGGGGAGGCGACTGCGCCATCCGCAGTAATAAAATCCGCCCCCTGCCCACCGCTCCCGAGCCTTTCTCCACTCTTCCGGTGGGAGCCATTCAGCCCGCGGTGGGTGAGCTGCGTGGGGCATCCGCGGAGAGCCGACCACTCGCCGGGCATCTGGAGCTACCCGGGAGGGTCAGCGGTGGGGCTGGGTAGGCGCTGGAGCCCCGCGTACCGCCTTCCTCGGTGCTCCGCCGGGTGCAGCCCTTGACACCAGCTGCGCCTGAGCCTCAGGGTTTGGTACCCAGTGCTCCTGCGGCAGCGGCTGGAGCAGATGTCGCCTTCTTGATGCAGAGAGTCTAGGGTGTAGTTCGCTCCGAGCCAGAGAAAACCTGGGCAGATGCAGCATTTCTGAAAGGAATGACAGATTTCCAGGGCAAGCCTGCGCCCTGTCTTCCCTGTCGCTGGGTTCACTGCCTGTGGGACTCAGTTGGACAAAACTGAAGGAGTAGTTTGAAGTTCTTCGAGGATGGGGTCTAAGGCTTGAATGAGCATACCCTGACGCTTGGCTCTGAAGGCACTGTTAGAAACTCCTGGAAATACTGTATTTTGTAGCCTTCAAGATTCACGGCTGGACTATTTCACCTGGGCCAGCACAGTTGTCAAGATTGTGTATGTCTTGTTCTGATCGTTGTATTTGAGATCTGTTTTTTAGAACATGTGTTCATTAGCAAAGCATCACCCCATTCGTTTTGAGATACCTTTGTGGAAAGATGTGGATAACTATACTTAATACTATTAAAAACAATCCTCGTGTTGAATTTGAGGACAGAGTAATGCGGGCCTTTAAGAGTGATGTCAGGGGAACTGGGTGTAGCTCAGTTGTAGGCAGCTTGCCTAACATGCAAGAGGCTTTGGGTGAGTGGGATTCCCAAATATCCCTCCACAAAAAAAGTGAGGAAAAAAAATTGAGATCTAGGTAAATTTCATGGAACTATGACCTCATTGCCATGACCTCTTTACTTGACCTAGTCTGAGCTGAGAGGCTGTGGTTTTTATTTTTATTTTTATTTTTATTTTATTTATTGGTGCTGAGAATTGAATCCAGGGGCATTTAACCCCCAGCCACATCCAGCCTTTATTTTTAATTTTGAGACTTGAGGATTGCTAAATTTCCCACTGGCCTCGAACTTGTGATTCTCTGTGCCTCAGCCTCCCCATTGGCTAGGATTTCAGGCCTCATCTAGAGACAAAGACTGCTCTTAATAATAGAAAATTCCAGCCTTTAAGAATTTTTCTGGTACTGGATCGAACCCAGGGCACTTTACCACTGAGCTGCAACCCCAGTCTTTTTTATTTTTTATTTTGAGACAAGGTCCCTCTAAATTACTGAGGCTAGCCTGGAACTTGGATGCTCCTGCCTGAGGCTCCAGAGTTGCTGGGATTATAGGTGTGCATGCCACACCCAGCTCTATTTACCTCCAGTCTTTAACTCGTAACTACTTGTAATATCTATGGTCCCTAGAAACCTCCAGTTCATAGATTTTCCAATAGGTATTTAAGCTCTGACCCAAGGAATCATCCTTTTGAGGTCTAAGTCACATTTTAATGCTTGTCCTTATTTATTTATTGATACGGGAGATTGAACTCAGGGGTACTGGACCACTGAGCCATATCCTCAGCCTATTTTGTGTTTTATGTAGAGACAGGGTCTCACTGAGTTGCTTAGCAAGCCTCACCATTGCTGAGGCTGGCTTTGAACTCGCGACTCTCCTGTCTCAGCCTCCCAAAGTGCTGGGATTACAGGCGTGCACCACCGCGCCCCGCTTGTCCCTATGTTTCGATGCCAACTACTGTCAAAATGACTCCAGTTTAGTCTGCTGTGCAGGTGATTTTGTTAAGTATAATTGCCAAAAACTTGGAATCAGGGGACATTTTTCCTTTGGTGTTTATATTCTTCAGGTCTTACTAACTGTTTACACTGAAATATGGAATTAAACCCTTTCCTCATAATTTTGTATTTATTTTTATTTATTTATTTTTGCTATAATGAGGATTGAACCCAGGGGTGTTCTGCCACTGAGCTACATTCTCAGCCCATTTTTTAAATTTTGAGACAAGGTCTCACTAAATTGCTAAAGCTGGCCTCAAATTTGCAGTCCTCCTGCCTCAGCTTCCTGAGTCACTGGGATCACAGGCATGAGCTGCCTGTGAGCTGGGTATAACCCAGCTCATATTTGTTTGCTTTAAATTATTCCTTCCATTCTCCTTTTTTTCATTTTTCCATAACCTTATTGTTCTCCACTATAGTCAGCCACCATCTTGAAACATCCAAGCAATCTCCGTTAAAAGATTACTCAAATGACATCCACAATATCATTGAACTTGTTGGCATGCTTCCCAGTTATCAATTTGGAGGCAAATCAATACACTTACATGTATCCTTGGAGTATATATGCAGTTTTTCATTTCAACTAGCAGAATTTATTACTCAGGTTTTGAAGACCTAAGTCTTTTAGAAAGGACTTAAGAATTAAGAATGACTCAGCACCACATAACTCTTGTCCCCACCCGACCGCAACCTCTGATTCTTGACCTCTGAGTGGTCTCATCTGCCACTCTGGGCTCCCACAGCACCTTGGACTCTTCTTCCCAGCAGTTCCACGTTTTTGGGTTTGACAGCTGACTCATAGGCGTTCTGGCTTTTCTAAGTGGCAGGAACTCGGCTGGTTTTTGCTTACAAAGCTCACGTGTGTGGCATGCTGCTTGGCAGGTAGTAGGCTTTCAGAAAATATTTGTGGAAAGAAAGGATGATATTGGCCTTCTGGTTTTACTGGAGACCATCTAGTGGGGAACACCTTGGCCTATCTACTTTTTTTTATAATTTACCCGTGTAAATTATAAAATGAATTATAAATTGTTATTATTGGTTTTATCTTGGTGACTATGCCAGGCATATCTGTTCAAGTGAATAATGTTGGCAAAAAACTCAGATTTGGATACTTTGCTTTCTATTTCTCTGACTTGTTAGTGTGCAGTTGTGAAGTGCTTTTTATCTCAAATAGACAACTATACTAAAAATGGCTCAGTTCAGACCATGTCCCCTGTGATCACATCTTGAATTTGCTTGATGAGTCTGTGGACATTTGGGGAAGGTTTAGTCTACAATACATTGTTTTTCTTCCTTGGATAGAATGCCAATCATTAATTAAAGATTTTTAGCAGATGTTTTTCTATCTAATATATAATATTTATATCATGCATATTGTTATCTGTTGTCTGTTTAACAAATAAAATTTACTCTCCTTTTTCCTGCTAATTGTACTTATTTATTGTTTATTTATTTATCTGGGTGCTGGACATGTAACCCAAGGCCTCTGCTGTGATGCTAGGCACATACTCTACCACGGAGTCACACTTCCAGGCCCTTTTTTGCTAATTTTAGTTGTCAGCCACTCAATAAGTGCCCTTATCTCAAAAGACATTGTTAGTTGAATTCTCTGATATTGGTCGAATGGAGAGGTAGGTTTCATCCTTCAAGCTTAACACTTAAATGCACTGAGCCAGAACTCCAGGCTTTATCGGTGGTGCATTTTAATAAAATGAAAAGTGTCTTCCAATCTTTTACGAACTTCACCTGTGAATTCTGGGGGAAATGCCTGGACCAGTTATTTGCCAGGTTTAATTTTGAGACTTGGCTATTTTGACAACTGCTGAGGACCAGAAAAGCAGTCCCTCTTCATTCCTCATTTGTCTGTTTTTATTTGTTTTTTGTTTGTTTTTGTGATACTAGGGATTGATCCCAGGAGCAGTTTTTCCACTGAGCAGCTTTCTCAGCCCTTTTTATTTTATTTTCAGACAGGGTCTCACTGAATTGCTGAGGCTGGACTCAAGCTTGCAATCCTCCCTGCTCAGCCTCCCCAGTGGCTGGAGTTATAGGTGTGCTACTGCGCCCATCTAGACAAACAGAAAAATCCATTGTCTGATTTACATTAAAGGATGTGTCTGCATTAAAACAGCCAGGCCACCAGTGCGCTTTAGTCCTTCCCCAGCCTGTGCTCGTGTGCTGCTTCCACCAGCCCTGTGTTGACCAAGTGGGAGTGGAGGATGAAACTGGCCTTAATGTGATCAAGTCACCAGTTCTGCACTACAATCACTAGAATTTAAGGAATTTTTGTATATAAGGTGAACTGTACACCACTGAGTATTCCCCAGAGTGAAAGTATACTGCCTTTCGATTAGAACAGAGACCAAAAATTGGAGATGTGGGTGTGAAGATGGTCATTTAGGAGGGTTGAGAGACAAAATTATAAGTGGGGTATGGTGGTGCACGCCTGTGGTCCCAGAGACTCTGGAGACTGAGGAAGGAGGATTCCAAGTTAGAGGCCAGTCTGGGCAATTTAGCAAGATTCTGTTTCAAGATAAAATGAAGAAGAGGGAGGAGGAGGAGGAGCAGCTGCAGCAGCAGCAAAAAGGGGTCGGGGTCGGCTGAAGATGTAGTTCAGTGGTACAGTGCCTCTGGGTTCAATTCCCAGAACTTCAAAAAACAAACAAACAGGGGCTGGGGTTGTGGCGCAGTGGTAGCGTGCTCGCCTAGCACTCGTGAGGCACTGGGTTCGATCCTCAGCAACACATAAAAATAAAATAAAGATATTCTGTCCACCTACAACTAAGAAAATAAATATTTAAAAGACAAACAACCAAAAAAAATCAGATTTATAACAATTTTAGTGGAAGCTTTTTTGGGGGAGTTGTGGGGGGTTAAACCCAGGGTTGGTTTAATCACTGAGCCATATCCCCAGCCCTTTTTCTTTTTTTATTTTGAGACAGGGTCTCACTAAGTTGCTTAGGACCTTGGTAAGTTGCTGAGGCTGGCTTTGAACTTGTGATCCAACTTCCTCAGCTTCCTGGTATTGCAGGGATTACAAGTGTGCACCACTACGCCCAGTTTATTAAAGATCTTTTTGTTTGTGGTGCTGGGGATTGAACCCAGGACCTATTCCCTAACCCAAGGTCTAGCTCTACTACTGAGCTACATCCCAGTCTAATTTAAGACCTTAATTGGCTTTTCTTTTTTCTGCGATGGCTCTCACTATTGTTTCTCAAGCTGGTCTGGCTCCAGCCATCTTCTGCCTCACCTCCTCCGTGGCTGGAACTCCAGGCGCACCTCACTGCACCCAGCTTTAGTAGGCATTCATTGGTGATCCCAGAACTGGCAACATCTTTTTCTCTAAAACAGAATGGGTGTTCCAGTAGCTCAGCTGAGGAGGTTGGCTGTGAAGCCAACAGAAAAGGGCTCAGGGAACTGGAAACAACAGAAAGGACTGGTTGATTTCAGTTACTTTGCTTGTGAAGAGAAGAGTAACTCTAAGAGTATAGAAGGGACTGACGTATGTCAACCCAAACTGGCCTGTTTGTGGATTTAGCTGTCATCTTACTTCTGGGAAGGTCAGAGAAACAACTTAGTTTCATCTTGGTGGCATGGAACTTTTTAGCAAGAGTGTCTCCAACTTCCTCAGCTTTGGTCCCTTAGGCCCAGTGTAAGAGCTCAGCAACCAATGGCCTCCTATAAATTTTAACAGGTCGTGATAGCCTGAGAGCCTGAGGGGATTACAGGGTCTTCCCTTGAGTCTGTTGCAGCTTTTAAGCTGGCAGATGTATGAGAAAGTGGCAATTTCCACTTGAAATACTTCCGTCAAGTGTGCACCCATTTGGCATCAAGGAATTTTATTTTATTTTATTTTTTGTGCTGTATTGAGGATTGAACTATGGGCCTCACTACATGCGAGGCAAATGTCTACCCACTGTCGTGGAACCCCATTACTGAACCCCATTACTCCCTGGCGTGGAGTCATCTCTATACCTTCATTGCTTATAAACTGATACAAGATTATCCTAGTTTGCTATTTTATAGGACAGTGAACAAAATAGAAATAAGATGTTTTGTTTCAGGGGCTGAGAATATAGCTCAGTAGTACAGCATGTCCCCAGCATGTTGTAGGCCCTGTGTTTCATACCACCAGCAGGTTTTGTTTCAAAAGATGCTATATAGTTGCTTTTCTTTTTATTTGCCTTCATCAGCTTTAAAAAATTCAGTGGTTCAAGAACACTCATGCAAGAAAAATCAAACTAAATGGTGCTTGTCCTTGACCTTTATAGTGCTATAAGCAGTAGTAATTCATAAGATGAAAAATTAGAATTTATAGCACTCAGTATACTGAGAAAAATATAATCTGTACTTTTATCTCTTGAAACAATCGAAACTAAATTTCCTTGAACCT
This sequence comes from Xerus rutilus, assembly GCA_028644305.1. Taxonomy (NCBI): domain Eukaryota; kingdom Metazoa; phylum Chordata; class Mammalia; order Rodentia; family Sciuridae; genus Xerus; species Xerus rutilus. The sequence goes on along the minus strand of CM053406.1, from coordinate 12,872,342 downwards.
AATTCTTAGTTATCTTATAACCTAACAAAAATTACAATTTAGAATATGCTTTATTTAAAAATAATAAAAGAAAACTATGCAAAGAGCTGCAGGAGGGAAGAAGTACCGAATCTTATTACTGCATATGCTTGTTGTCAAATTCTTGAGAAAGCCACGATTGTAATTATTTGACTTGTCTATTTATTTAGATCTCGGGCTATTTTCCTGCAAATTTGAACCATTAGGGAATGTAAGGATAAGATTTTGTATCTATAATATCCTTTTGTTTCTTATTCATTAGTATAACTAATAGGAGGGTTATTAATAATTTAATAAATTTCAGCTATACATTGATATGTCAATTTAAAAATAAAAAGTAGAGTCATTGTATAACAAGATTCATTTAATGTTCCCTTTCTGTTTTATTTTCTGGTGTTGGGTATTGAACCCAGAGGCACTTTACCTCTAAGCTACAACCCAGCCCTTTTTATTTTTATTTCATGTTTTAGAGACAGGATCTCTTTAAAGTTGCTTAGGACCTTGCTGAATTTCCAAGATTGGCCTTGAACTTGCAATCCTCCTGCCTCAGCCTCCCATATTGCTGGGATTACAGGCATACCCTGGCCACTGTCTCTTTTAATATTACCCTCTTTCCTTCAGTGCTCGGAATTTACCCAGGGCTATGCATGGCATGTGCCATACCATTGAGCTACATCCTCAGCCTTTTGTAAAAATTTCATTTTGAGGCTGGGCACGGTAGTGCACACCTGTAATCCTAGCGGCTCGGGAGGCTGAGGCAGGAGGATCCCAAGTTCAAAGCCAGCCTTAGCAACTTAGTGAGGCTCTAAGAAACTCAGCAAGACCTTGTCTCTAAATAAAATATAAAAAGGGCCGAGGATGTGGCTCAGTGGTTAAGTGCCCCTGGGTTCAATCCTCGGTGCCCAAATTTTTTCATTTTGAGCAGGGCACAGTGGTCTACACCTGTAATCATAGCTCTCTGGGAGGTTGAGATAGGAGGATCACAAATTTCAGGCCTGGGCAACTGAAAAAGAATTATTTCGAGATTGGATCTCCCTCAACTGCCCAGGCAGGCCTTGCATTTGAGATCCTCCTGCTTCAGCCATCGTAGTAGCTGGGATTACAGGCATGTACCATGGTGCTGGGCCCAGCTTCCTTTTATAGTCTCATAAGAAACACTGTCTCTTTAACTGGAATAAACGTGTTTTCCCAGAAAAATGTAGGTGTTCGCAGCACTGGAAATCAGTCTTCCCCAGGTACTTTTAAGCTTCTCTTAATACAAGTATTAATTCAAGTTAAAAGATTTTTGTCGTCCTTGGGTTTCTCTGAGAGATGTTTTTAAAAAGAGGGAAACGTTATAGTTTCATTCTGCCTAACCTTAATCCTGATTTGAGATGTCAGTTTTGTTATTGATTTGTAAATGAAATGAGCCAAAATGGAAGGAGTAGAGATCATCACAATTCACCAGCCCCTCTTCTGTTTGTTATGTGCCCATTTTGCAAACTGTAGAGTGCTGAGAAATTAAACATTTCCTCCTTCCCAGATATGGTTGTGTAGGTGGATCACTTGGGGAGCTTTTTAAAGATACCACTGGATCCCCTCCTAGAGTGAGTGAGAATCCCAAACAATCCCAGAGTCTGCTGTTCTGTTGTCTTGAAAAGGTCATCAGTTATTCCCGGGTGCCCCGAGTGGGCATCATCCCTGTGTGTGAGGGGCAGAGACAAGTGCTCAAGCTGACAGCCCTCCTGGTAAGAGATGTCCAGTCACTGAGGCTGGAGCTTGTGTGAGTGGGAGGGAGGGTTTCGGATGAAGGTGGAATGGAAGAGTGGGTATTCCCCTTTCACACTGCCTTGGATGAGAAAATGAAGAGATTCCTTCTGCATGATTTTAGCCATGTGCTGCCGGTGGCTTCTCTACATATGCCTTCAGGCTGAGGAGGTGCCAGATTGAGTGCTCCCCTTTAGCTGGAGAGGTAGCTCTGGTCCAGCATTTGCCTCCTATAAGTGACGCCGAGGATTCAATGTGTGAATAAACCTTAAAAAGCCAGTGCGGTGGAGCATACTGTGACTCCAGCCAGTTGGCAGGCTCAAGCAGGACCACAGGTTCGAGACCAGCCTTGGCAATTTAGCAAGCCTGTTTCTCAAAATAAAAAAGGGCTGGTGGGGGCCGGGATTGTGGCTCAGCGGTAGAGCGCTTGCCTCGCATGCGTGAGGCCCTGGGTTCGATCCTCAGCACCACATACAAAGCAATAAAATAAAGACATTGTGTCCATCTACAACTAAAAAATATTTAAAAAAAAAAAAAAAAAAAAAGGGCTGGTGGTATAGCTCAGTGGCACCCTGGCTCAATCCCTAGTACTGGGGGTGGGGGGGCGGGAAGGGAGGTCAAGTACTTACTTCACTGATTGGTTTAGAGGCTCTGGGAGGTTGAGAAGTGAGAACACAGCTTTGCCCCTGAGAACCTCATAATCCAGGTGGGGTTGATAAACCTCTCTAGAAGACATCATTAATAACAAAGGTTCAAGCAAGTTTGATGGATAAGGGAACCTGCCATTAGATTGTACATATCTATGTAGTGAAGTGTTCCGGTAAGTACTGTAAAAATATTTTGGAAAGTGCTGTAGGCAGCTGAGAAGACATTACTCAGGCGTCCAGAAAGTATGAGGCATAAAGAACTGAATGTTTTTAGGAGAATCATGGGAAGAGGTTGATAAATCAAGGTGTGGCCAGCCAGTGCCAGGGCTGCACAGACAACAGCCACTGAAGGCCTGTGAAGATGCAGAAGCTCCGCCTGAGTGGACCAGGAGCTCCTGGAGTTCCCGCTGTCTTGTACCAGGTGAGGCTGCATCCACAGGCCAGTGAGCGGTGGGCAGTGCGCCTGGCGAGGGGACACTTTCACAGTGCAGTGTTGGCTCAGATGTTAGCAGGGTCACTGGGAGTGGTGCAGGATACAAGCTTGCTGTGGGGCAGTTGAAGATGACTGTGTGCTGGGCACGGTGGTGCACGCCTGTAATCCCAGGCCAGCCTTAGCAACCTAGCGAGACCCTGTCTCAAAACAAAAAAATAAAAAGGTCTGGTGATGTAGCTCAGTGGTAAAGGACCCCTGGGTTCAATCCCCAGTACCAAACCAAAACAAAAAAACAAAAAAAAAAAAACCAAGGTTTGAAGACTTGGAATATGGAGCATCTTAATTTCTCCAATAGTCAGACAATAGCTCCTTATAGTCCTGGTTTCATTTTTCTATTGGTATTTAACAAACCAGGCCAAACAACAACTATTTATATCTAGAATATCTTTGGGGGGGTACTAAAGGCCTTCCACATGCTAGGCAAGTGCGCCACCATCCCCAGCCCTTTTTAATTTAATTTTTTGAGTGCTTTACCACTGAGCTACATCTCCATTCCTTTTTTATTTTTATTTTTGGTAGCATTGGGGATTAAACCTAGGGTACTTAAACCACTGAGGCCACCCTCATTCCTTTTTAAAATTTTTATTCTGAGACAGCATCTCATCAAGTTCTTGAAGCTGGCTCCTGAGTAGCTGGGGTTATAGGCCTGTACCATCCTGCTTGGTTTAGGGTAACTTTCAAATGCAGATCATTCCATAGTAGTAACAATTTGAGACTTTTTTTTTGGAGCAGACTTCTCCAGATAATGGCAGAAGCATCTAGAAGCTCAGTAACATTAATAGCGTCTGCATCAGAGCAGAAACTCTGGGCGTGGTGAGGATGGGAGGCACCTTGGAAGGTCATGCTTGTTAGATAAGAGATGATAACATTGTAGAACCTCGATGGCTATGCAGAAGGGTAGGTGGAACCAAAAGTGAGCCTTCATAGAAAAGAAGACCTGATAAAAGCATTATCACTGGATGTACCATTGTAAGAGCAGAACTACATCATGACTTCTATACCAGTACCTCTGGGTCCACCTGAAAATGAAAGCATCAGGTCAACAGCATTCTGTCCATTTGCAGGTGAAAAAAACTAGGTTTCTTGGGGATGCTTGTCTTTACTTTTTTGGAGGGGAGGATACTGAGAATTGAATAATCCAGGGGCACTTAACCACATCTCCAGCCCTTTTATTTATTTATATATACATATATATATATATATATATATATATATATATATATATTTTTTTTTTTTTTTTAAGAAACAGGGTCTTACTAAGTTGCTTAGGGCCTTGCTAAGTTGCTGAGGCTGGCTTTGAACTTGAAATCCTCCTGCCTCAGCCTCTTGAGCTGCTGGGATTACAGGCATGGGCCACTGTGCCCAACTTGCCCTTACTTTCAAGGAGGGACATTGCTTTGTAATTTCCTTATCTCCAGAGCCTGTCCTTTGGTTTGTCCTGCAGGAGGTGGTTGATAGTTGTCATTTTCTTTATGTCTAAGCATGTGATTTCTTATTGAGCCATTGTAGGTTTTGCTTGTCACAAGGATCAAATTTCTGCTGTCATTCCCTGATATTGACCATCCTTAATAAGACATGCTGCATCGCGTCCTTGATAGTTTTCTTTCTTTTTTTCATGCTTAGTATGGAACTCAGGGGCACTTGGCCACTGAGCCACATCCCCAGCCCTGTTTTGTATTTTATTTAGAGACAGGGTCTCACTGAGTTGCTCAGTACCTCGTTGTTGCTGAGGCTGGTTTTGAACTCATGATTCTTCTGTCTCAGCCTCCCAAGCTGCTGGGATTACAAGCCTGGCCATCCCTAGCCCTTTTTTATTTCGAGACAAGGCCTTGCTAAATTGCTGAGGCTGGCCTGGAACTTGCCTCAAAGTTGCTGGGATTACAGATGTGCGCCGCCTTTACACTCGCGCCGCCTTTACGCTCAGCTAAATTAGCTACTTTCTGAGGTGAATTTTCTCAATTGTTTCAGAAATGATATGTACAACCAATATTTAGACCTGAGTTCTTAATTCCTCTTTTTTTTTTTTTTTTGGTATTAAAGATTGATCCAGAGAGCATGCTAGAAAGGGCTCTACCCCAGAATTATACCCCTATCCCTGATGCCTATATATTAAATGAAAATATTTAAGTGTAAGCTGGGTGTGGTGGTGCATGTCTGTAATCCCAGTGACTCTATTCCACTGATTTGGGACATTAAGGCAAGAGGATGGCAAGTTTGAGGCCAGCCTTAGTAATTTAGAGAGGTACTCTCAAAGTAGAAAGGGTTGAGGAGGTAACTGAGTGGTAAAGAGCCCTTGGGTTCAAACCCCAGTACCACCAACAAACACATGAATAAAAAATGGAAATTTGTGTTCCAGTTCTGCTACTTTATATTAGTTATTGGAAAACAGTGGAGAGCATTACTTCTAAAGTTTACAAAATCTGTCCTGATTATTGCAATATTTTTCCCAGTCTTTTAAAAAATTAGGCTTTTTTTTTTGTATCAGGGATTGAACCCAGGGGCGCTTAACCACTGAGCCAAATCCTCAGCCCTTTTTATCTTTTATTTTGAGACAGGGTCTCACTAAGTTGCTAAGGCTGGCCTTGAACTTGGGATCCTCCTGCCCCAGCGTCCTGAGCCACTAGAGGCACAGTTGTGAGCCTCTGCTCCCGTGTTTCCCCAGTCTTGACATGATGTAGTGTAGAAATGTACGCAAAAAATAATCGACTATAATGAGTGCAAATACCCAGGTTGATTAGTTTTATATCTGTTTTTTTTTTTCATTGAGAAACCTCCAGTAGTGAAAGTTTCCTCTGGATGTAGTTTGATGGCAGTTTTAGACAAGTCTTGGTTTTGTTTGTAATAGAGAAAACCTTTTCTGCTTTGATTAAAATTAAGATAGATTATTTTCTAAATACTCATTAAAGACTCATCGAGTCTTTTGAATGCTCAGAAGTTTTTGATCCTATGTGGAGATTCTGTGGTGACAATTTTATCTAGACTTGCAACAGTGACAGATTTCAAGTTCACTTCTGGAACTGGGCCTGATAAACAATCCCTCCATGACAGGCAGGAATGCAGGGAATGCTTAAGTATTCAGGGAAGGAGGTCATGGTTTAAAGAATTACATTGGTCAGAGAAAGTTTCCCAAGCTGTCCCTGGGATCTCTGGGACCCAGCTGGTTCCCTTCCCAGAGTGCTTTAGTCCTAGGCAAATTAGGTGGCAGAGTTAACTTTTCAGCCTCTGAGGGGCTGGACTCAAAAGTCCCAGGTGAACTACATGTGCCTGCACCCCAAATGCCAAAAATGAAAAGTTGGGGTCATCAGCCGGTGACCAGAAAATTCAAAGATGTGATTGAAAATATGCTTTTTTCTTTATTGCATGATCTTGGGATAGAAATTATTTAAAAAGTAATAGGCAAGTGGTAATAGATGGTATGTGCAAGTACATCCAGGAAAAAAAGGAAACTCAAGTCATTCTTAATGAATTGGGATTGGAGATCTTTATGTCATTGCTAAGCTATGTGGAGACCTATTTGAATCATTATATAATTACATAAAACCATGGTACCCACAGTCTATAGTGGACTTAAGCTCATGGAAACAGATTTTACCCTAAATTGTATCGAAGGGCTGGACAAAAGGCTCAGTCATGACAGGGCTCAGAGGCGTGAGGGCCCATATGAAGGTACCAGCGAAAATGGTGTGTAGGAAATGGAATTCATGGTGAGTCTTTGAAGAATAAACATGCTTGAAAGAAGGAACCAGTATAATAATGAGGCAGGAAAAAACCTCAATATGTAGGACAAATATTGTTCATGAATGAAAAAATTGTCCAGGAAAAGTTGAGCTAATGCTTAGTGGATTTTTTTTCCAGTTGCAGGACTTTTAAGAACCTTTAATGTGTTATTATTAATATATTTTCCCTCAAGAGGAAGTAGAATATGTATCTTTAAAAAATTTGTTTTTAAATTTGTTGATTGACTTTTATTTATTCATTTATTTATATGCAGTGCTGAGGATCGAACCCGGTGCCTCCCACATGTGAGGCAAGCACTCCACCACTGAGCCACAATCCCAGCCCAAATATGTATCTTTAATGGGAATAGTTTGGAAACCTGAGGTCAGAGAAGAGAGCAGAATTAGACTACCTAAGAAGCCCAGGGCTGAAGTTGTGGCTAGTGGTCGAGTGCTCCCCGATGGGTGAGGCCCTTGGGTTCCATTCTTAGCCCTGGGTGGGTGGGGGTAAGCCTCGTGTAGCCTGCTGTGGCTCTGCTGTGGACCATGCTGAACCCCAAGGGTACGACCTCTGCAAGTATTGTGATCCGCAGTGGGAAGCCCGTCATTAATGACTGGGGATGTGTATGGGGACTCTAAGTCTGACTTTATATTTCCTTTTTTTTTGCTGTGCTGGGCTGACTTTATATTCCTAATCTGGAACTGAGAGAATAATTATAAGGAAAAAATTTCTCCCTTTTCTTTCTTTCTTTCGTTCTTTCTGTCTTTTCCACTAGGGATTGAACCTGGGCTACATTGAACCCCTGAGCTACAATCCTTTTTTTTTTCCTGGGATTACAGGCATGTGCCACCACACCCAGCTTTTCTTTTTTCAAGAGGTGGGAGGAAGGTGGTTTTTCATTTTGTTCGTGTAGATAGTATTTTGATATATATACATCTAATTTTAGAATTAAGCAAATATTGTGAGATTGTTATTCTTTGGTTAAAATAGAAGAATGTGGGCTATAGCTAATTTTAAAATGTATATTATTTGGGAAACTCCTTATGTTATCCTGAGATGAGATATTGCACATTTTTATGCCTTATTAAATTAAACCAAGACTTGCTGACATTGGCAAAGAGGGTGGAGGTAGTAGAAAATAAAGCAGAAAATTGAGGCAATAATAAGGAAAATTAATTTTTTTTTTTTTTGGATTGAGCACATTTTGGATTAACTTCATTGTTCAATAATCCAGACGATTGCATCATATTTAGTTTTTATTTTAGGCTGCAGTAATAACTGTTTATAGACTCCATTTCTATGGTACTTAATTTCCCGTGGAGCTAATCACCCTCCTGCAAGCCACATTAAGCTTCACACTCTCCCTTAACCATATTATCTGGGGCCAGAGACAATTGGACTACTGTGGAGTTGAAAGCTGTAAATTATTGTGTTCTTCAAACCCCAGCTCCTGGGTGAATACTGGAGCTATTGTAACTGTCTGTGAACTTGACATAGATTAGGGGAGGGTCAAACGGCCTTCTTGAATGGAGTTGCAAATTCTTCCTCTGGCAAGTTCAAAAAGAAGGAAACGTCCTGGCTGTTGCTTTTTATGGTCATGAAGAAGGAAAAGTCCCCAAAGCTTACAATTCCTTTGCTAGGAGCAGAACAGCCGGTTTATCTCAGCTTCAGATAAGAACTTGAGAAGGACCCTGATTTATTTTTTTTTTTCCATAAGTCTGATCACAAAGCATTATAGTTTGATGACTAGAAAAGAAAGTAGCCTGTATTCTGGGATGGCAACTTATCTAAACTTTTAAGAAAGTTGTTCATTTTGTAAAGCCTAAAAGTCAATGTAGGGTTATTCTTGTAAGATTACTTTTGGCCGTTTAAGCGGTAGCAACTCAATCTACTAATTCTTGTATCTTAATAACTATCCATTGAATTGTGTTTGTTTATTTTTGCAATACTGGGGATGGGACCCAGGGCCTCACACATGGTAGGCAAGTCCTCTATCACTGAGCTACCTCCCCTGCCCTAAATTGTGTTTGTTTTTAAAATTGACATATATGTGTTTAACACCCCTTTTCTTTTTTTTTTTTTTTTTGTACTGGGGATTGAACTCAGGGACACTCGACCCCTGAGCCATATTCCTAACCCTATTTTGTGTTTTATGTAGAGACAGGGTCTCACTGAGTTGCTTGCTTAGCGCCTTGCCATTGCTGAGGCTGACTTTGAACTCACGATTCTCCTGTCTCAGCCTCCCTAAGTGCTGGGATTACAGGCTTGTGCCACCGCTCCCGGCTGACACCTCTTTTCTTCAATGTGGTTTTCTGTGCTGATTCTCACTCATAGCATTAGCTTGATGAGAGGATGCCAGGGTTATAGGTAATTTCAACTGTTCAAAACTTTAAAATTTCCCCTTTTTAAGACTATTAAAATCTTGTACACTCATATGCCATGTTAATAGAAATGGCATTTTACTGTGGTTTAAACTGGTTGAGTCCATGTGCTTGTGGGGTATTGCTTCCAGCACCTCCAGGAATACCAAAATCCTCAGATGCTCAAGTCCTGTAGACATGATGGCATAATATTTGCATATTATTTTTGCATAAGTAGTTGTTATCCTGTACTGTTTAGGAAATGATGACAAAGAAAAACAATCCATACGTATTTAGCACAGATGTGGGTTTTGAAAAAATATTTTGATACGAGATTAGGCAGATCTACAGATACAGAGGGCTGGCTTTTTTGGGGGGTACACCTCTGTTGTACTTAGTTCTCACCATCACGTTTAAATGGCAGATGTGGCTGTGTTAAATCAGAAGTGTAGATATTAGGAGCGAGGCACGGTGGTGTCTGCCTGTCATCCCATCTGCTCAAGAGGCTGAGACAGGAAGATCAGGTTCCAGGCCAACCTGAGCGATTTAGCCAGATTTTCTCAAAGTTAAAAGGTCTGGGACTGTAGTTCAGTGGTAGAGAGGCCATAGGTTCAATCCTAGTACCAAAAAAAAAAAGTGTAGATTTTGGTCCATAAAAGACACATTCTGTGTGTGTGTGTGTGTATGTGTGTTTGCGTGTGTGTGTGTATTACTGAAGACTGAACTGTGATCTTCCTGCCTTAGCCTCCCAGGTGGCTGTGATTACAGCTGTGTGCCACTGTGTCCTGCAAAAAAGATGCATTAACATTTTCAGGTCTCTGAGAGATAGTTCCTTGGTATGCAACACCAGAGATTGGGGCAGAGTCCACAAGATGCCAAACTCCAGCTGACTTTGAGGAGATGGGGTTTCCATGGGGTTATTAGGTGGTCTGCAAGTGCCAGTCTCATTGCCTGTGACTTGGTTTGCAAAGTAAGTTAGAGATGTATGGGACAACTGACAAGATCTTGTAGTCTTAGCCATTTTATATACCTTTTTTTGGGAGGGGATACTGGGGATTGAACCCAGGAACACTCTCCCACTGAGCCACATACCCAGCCCTTTTTATTTTCCAGTTTGAGACAGGATCTCACTAAATTGCCCCGGTTGTCTCAGACTTGGGATCCTCCTGCCTCAGCCTCAAAAGTACCTGGGATGACAGGTGTGCACCACTGCACCCAGCCATTGAGGGCCATTTTTATTAAGACTTTTTAAGACATTAAATTTCTAGAATGCAGCCGTAAAAACACACCAGAGCTGTTCTCACAGATTGGCAAGGTATCCTGTTAATCAACAGAGGCTTTTTATAGGCAAAAATAACAGGAATGGTGGCCATCACTTTCACTGTGAAAGGTTCCAGAGAAGGTGAAGAATGTGGTTTCTTAATCATGCTGGCCAAGGCAGTTCAAAGGGATGACCTTGTGTCCCACCAGGGTGCTCTTGTGTGTGCGCTCCCATGCGTGCTCTCTCTCTCTCTCTCTCTCTCTCTCACACACACACACACACACACACACACACACACACAGGGTGGGGGATAGGAAACAAAAACCCAAAAAGCAAAAACATAAAAACTCCAGAAATAGAGGGTGTTGCTCAGTGGTAGAGCTTCTGCTTAGCAGGCACTGGGCCCTGCCTTCAGTCCCCCAGAACAAAACAAACCCCAGAAAGCAGTCTCCAGGCTTCAGATGCCACGTGGTCATTCCTGGCTTGCTCTGATTTCTACCCATCCCTTAGGATGTGACACTGCTGCCTGACAGTTGCCACCCACCCCCTCCCTCTGGTGCCCACACCTACTTCCTGTCCTACTAAGCCAGATCCAGGAACCCTCATCATGGGACCAAGCAAATAGCCACTATTAAAATACGACTATCTATTTCCAAATGTATGCATTTAAAGCAAAAACAAAAATCTGGACACTGTATGAAACTGAATCTAGTACTGTGAATATCGCCGATCGTTCTGCTTACAAAGGAAGATACGATCTCTCCAAGTGCCTGCATTAGGAGGGAGATTTTCAGTTCTATGCAAGCTTCCATTGTACAACAGACCAGCATTTATAGTTTATAGGTTATTTATTCAACCTTCAAATCCTTGTGGGTTCTTTTTTTGTTTTTTATTTGTTCCTGTGTGTGTGTGTGGTGCTGGGGATCAAACGATGCATGCTAGACAAGTGTTCTACCATTGAGCTATACTCCCAACTCCTTGTGGGTTGTTTTTTTCTTTTTCTTTTTTGTAGTTGTAGATGGACACCATGCCTTTATTTTATTGTTTATTTTTATGCAGTGCTAAAGATCAAACCCAGTGTCTCACAGGTGCTAGGCAAGTGCTCTGCCACTGAGCTACAGCCTCAGCCCCAACCCCTTGTTTTAATATAATAAAAGAAAATTTGAAATTTGGGGCATAACAAAGTTTAGTATAATATCAATACCATGCTAAGAATGCAGGAAGTTGACTGGGTGTGGTGGTGCATGCCTGTAATCTCAGCAGCTTGGGAGGCTGAGGCAGGAGGATCGCCAGTTTAAAGCCAGCCTTAGCAATTTAGCAAGGCCCTAAGCAACTCAGGGAGACCTTGTCTCTAAATAAAATACAAAAAAAGGGCTGGGGATGTGGTTTAGTGGTTAAGTGTCCCTGAGTTCCATTCCTGGTACCAAAAGAAACCAATCTTTACAGTCTCCCAGTACTAAGTGTGGGACATATTTATTGACTAGTAATTAAATCTTATAGTGCAGATGAAAAATGTGAAATCTTAGCAATATTTTCCCTAAAAATTTTCTGCAGACATTTGAATGTCGATCCTACAAATGGCTCTGAAATTCTAGGACAGATCCTTTTGAATATGGCCGCAGCCCATCATTGCTAACGGTGCCTACTAGAAGATGGATGGTAATTCAAGTGCCAGCTGCATTTTAAGAGATTTATTTTGGGTTTGAGTTTTATTTGTCCTTTCTAAAATTTTTATTCAGTGCAGAATTTCTCTCAGTACTACTTTAGAATTGTTTGTTGTCCTGTTTGGTCTTCCCCTCAAAATTTAGTGGAAAAGGAGCTTATTTCTGTCATAAGAACTTGCCAAGACATCTGGGGAGGATTTCATAATTAAAGAATGTGTTTTATTTCCTTCGGGAATCAACACCCTTTGACTCTGATTTGTCACAGCGTTTTATTATTACGCATTGTATTCTTGTTTGAGATTTATAGGAAATGAATGCGTTGGAGCAGATGTACCCTAGGAATATATCTCTGGGCAACTTTCCCTTTGAGAGCTTTCCTATTCTTAATTGTTCTGGGTTTTTACAAATAACAGCTTTATTCAGGTATAGTTCACATGCCTTAGAATTCACCATTAAGTGTGTAATTCAGTGGTTTGGAGCACAGTTATGGTGATGGGTAATAATTGTCACCATTAATTTTAGAATATTTTCATCCTCAAAGGAAATCCCACCCCCTTCAGCGATCACTTCCCATTCTATGTATTTGCCCATCTGAACGTTTCATGTCAGTGGAACAGTACAAGATGTGGCTCTGTGCCTGGCTTCTTTCAGTTACTCGAGAATTTGCCAGATTCATCCATCTCGGTATTTCAGTTCTTTTTCTTTGGGGAGGCTGAGGATTGAACCCAGGGCCTTGTGCGCGTTCAGCACATGCACCACCACTTTGCTACACCTGGAAACCATTTGTTTTTAGTTGCTGAATAATATATCAGTGAATAGATGTATCCCGCTGTTTATATATTCAAGCATCAGTTGATAGACATAGTGATGCTTTTCTTTCTTGGCTGTTATGAATAACACTGGTAGGAACATCAGTGTGCAAATTTTGTGTGGACGTGTTCTCACTTCTCTTGGGTATTTAGAAGTGGAATTTCTGGGTGACATGTTAACTCTTCTTTTAACCTTTGGAGGACCTACCCGGCTATTTTCCAAAGCAGCTGCACCATTTAACATTGTAACCAGCTGTGTATGAGGTTTCAGCCTCTGTATCAATTTCACTTGTTTTCTGCCCTTGGTGGTATCTACTGTGGTTCTCTTTTCTCTTTTTGGTACTGGGGATTCAACCAAGGGGCAGTTTACCACTGAGCCACATCCCCAGCACTTTTTATTTGTTATTTGGAGACAGGGTCTTGCTAAGTTGCTTAGGCCTTGCGGAGGCTGGCCTCCTACTTTTGATCCTTTTGACTGAGCTTCCCGAGCCCCCTGGATTATAGGTGTGTACCACTGCACCCAGCTCTGTTGTGGTTTTGATTTGCACTTCCCTGATGCTGATAATACTGGTACAGTTTGTTTTTAGTAAAGTAGATTTCTAGCATTCTTATACACAGAAGTAAAGCCAAGAAATTAAATATAAATTCTGAAATGAGTGCATTTACAACAAATGCCAGGATAAATTTATGTGGACATTATGCCCCCTTGGCAATTAAAACGTGCTTTTCTGGCCTCTGAGTGATCATTCCTACGGTCCTGATTTAATATTTAGTGGTAGTATTATTTGTGTGTTGGGGATGGATCCCAGGGCTTGTGCAGCCTAGGCAAGTGCTATACCACTGAGCTACACTCCCACTCCTGCCTTACTGTTTAGATAGGAAGCACTCTTCTAGATTGTGGAGTTGCTCAAATAATAAAATACCACCATGGTTGGGGAGGGGTGATGGTGGCGAAGTTTTCTATTGGTCAAATGCCTTATTTTTAACCAAATATACATTATTTTGGCGATTTTTACTTTTTCTCTTTCTCTTTTGCACTACTGGTATTTGAACCCGGGGCACTCTACCACTGATCCACATCCACGTCTCCAGTCCTTTTTATTATTTATTTTGCTTTGAGACAGGGCCTTTCCAAGTTGTTGAGGCTGGCCTCCAACTTGGCAATCCTCCTGCCTCAGCCTCCCAAGGTGCTGGGATTACAGGCATGCACCACTGCACCTCACTTCTTTTTTAGTTTCTCCCATTAGAATATTTTCCCTGTCTTCTTGTTTTTCATGGGATTTATTTTTACGAAGAGTCTGGGTCACACATCTTGCATAGTAAATTTATCAGATTTGTTTTTCTTGATTCACGCTAAATATTTTTAGCAAGAATGCCACCTAGGTGATGTTGGGTACTTACTGTTATAACATCAGGAATCAGAATCTGGTCATTGACGATGCTGAGTTTGGTACTTTTTTTTGGGGGGGGGGCCGGTACCAGGGATTGAACTCAGGGACACTCGATCACTGAATCACATCCCTAGCCCTATTTTGTTTTATGTAGAGACAGGGTTTCACTGAGTTGCTTAGCGCCTCGCCTTTGCTGAGGCTGGCTTTGAACTTGCGATTCTCCTGTCTCAGCCTCCCAAAGTGCTGGGATTACAGGCATGCGCCACTGCGCCCGGGAGTACTGGCTATTTTTGATGCCAAACAATATGGTAGCATCCATTGATGATACTCACAGAAATCATTGCAAACTGGTGATTTTCTCTCTCTCTCTCTCTTGTTGCAATGCTGGGGAATGAACCCGGGGCCTGGAGCGTGCGAGGTAAGTGCTTTACCACTGAGCTACATCCCTAGCCTTCATGTCTTGATCTTTTTGCATTTCTGCACCTGGCATTATTTTGGATAGGTGAGCTTTTCCCTTTTTTTTTTTTTACCCTTTTCTCCTTACAGTTAAAAAATCTTTTTCCCAACCATAAGGTTATGAACAAATTTCCAAATTTCAAGCTTACCTCTAGGAAAGAGACCTCCAGCAGGCCAATTCAAAGACCCTCACAGTAGGGACATGTTATAGACAAAGAGAACGTCTAGCTAGTTATTGTTAGGTTGGAAGAGTGGGGTCATGATGGGTACCTCTCAGTTCCTGGGTGTCACTGGGCAGGGGTGTGCTTGTGGTGGAGGAGGTGTGTGTGGGGGGGGTTGGGCGTCAGAGAAATAGAGTTCTAGAGTATTGGATCTTTATTTTTGCAGTGCTGGGGATTGAACCCAGGTGCTCTCTACCCCTGAGCTATACCCAAACCTTTTCATTTTTTATTTGGACACAGAGTCTTTCTAGCCTTGAATTTGAGATCTTCCTGCCTTATCCTTGGAAGTAGCTGAGATTATAGACATGCTCCTGGCTTAGAATGATAGATCTTAATTTCACTAAAGTGTATCAGAAATATTTGGTCAGGAATAGTTTCCTGAAAGAAGTTGTAGATTACATCATGTAAAAAAGAAAATTCTGTCCCTGATCAGATGAGAGGTCTTTAAGTGTTAGAAATATGCAAAGCAGAAATTATGGGAATATTAAAAAGGCAAAGAGGAAAAAACCCTAATAGTTAACACAACTATTATAACTGTTGTGCATTCTTAGAAAAAAAGGAATGTGGGTTGGGGGTAGCTCAGTGGTAGACTTAGTTTGCCAGAGGCCCTGGGTTCCATCCTCAATAAAAAGAAAAAAGAAAAAAGTTAAGATTTGTGACCTGGTGCCAGTTCATCATTTTTTAGGCAGTTTCTTATTTCAGATTCCTTTAAAAAAAAATCTTAAATACTCAGATTCATAGAATCAATGGCAAAAATGGAGGGGAGAGGGCTAGGGTTGTGGCTCAGTGATGGAGCTCTTGCCTAGCACATGTGAGGCACTGGCTTCCATCCTCAGCACCACATAAAAATAAATAGATAAATAAAGGTATTGTGTCCCTCTACAGCTAAAAAAAAAAATTGAAAAAAAATGGAGGGGAGTATTCTCTGCCAGTTCTTTCAAACTCTTTTGTTCTGGTGCTGGCAGGTGGCCCTTGCATTCAGAGTTTGAGGTTTCCATGTCCTTTGCTCCCAAGGTGTTGCACTCCTGGAGTAACAGATGCTTGAAGCATTTAAGGGCGGGGCCAGGGGTGTGACTCAGTGGCAGAGCACTTACTTGGCATGCGCAAGGCACTGGGTTCAGCCCCAACACAGGAAAAAGGAATTTTTTAGATTTTTGTATACTGTTTATATATATTCTTTTATTTATTTTTTTAAAAATGTCATACTTCTTTTCAGATATACATGATAGTAGAATGTATTTTACCATATTATACATACATGGAGTATAATTTAACTAGGATCCCTTTCTTGTGGTTGAACATGAAATATATGGGGCATGTATTCATATATGAACTTAGGAAAGTTCTGTCTGATTCATTCTACTGTCTTTCTTATTCCCATCCCTCTCCTTTCCCTTCATTCCTTTTTGTTAAATCTAATGAACTTATATTCCCTCCTCATTATTGTGTTTTAGCATCCACATATCAGAGAGAACATTCAGCCTTTGGTTTTTTGGGGATTGACTTATTTCACTTGGCCTGATAGTCTTCATTTCTGTCCATTTACTAGCAAATGTCATAAAGTCATCCCTCTTTATGGCTGAGTAATATTCCACTGTGTATACGTGCCACATTTTCTTTATCCATTCATCTGTTGAAGGGCACCTAGGTTGGCTCCCTAGTTCAGCTATTGAGAATTGAGCTGCTATAAACATTGATGTGGCTGTGTCACTGTAGTATACTGACTTTAAGTCCTTTGGATATATACCAAGGAGTGGGATAACTGAGTCAAATGGTGGTTCCATTCCAAGTTTTCTGAGGAATCTCCATACTGCTTTCCAGAGTGGTTATACCAATTTGCAGTCCCACCAGCAATGTATGAGTGTACCTGGGAAAAAGGAATTTGGGTACATTTCATGTCTAGAGAAAGGAGGAAAGCCTGTTGAAAAACAGGATTTTGGAAAAGAAATTGACCCTTCAAGAAGAGGACAGAACAGCCCATGTAAGTCTTCCCTCACTTGGACATTGTGGGGCAGGAAGAGAGATCACCCTTCTAAAGCTCGTATTTTGTTGGAAAAGGCACTGGAATCATTTGTTAGCAAGTCTTTTTTTCAGAGTATTTTATCCATTTTATATTAATGTAGGAATTTGAATGTTAAAACTGAGAAGACGTCTCCAGCGTTATTGCTGGAAGGAGCAAGTTTTTATAGGATTATTCTCCTGCCATCTGCTGTCAACGGGACCACCTGCACACCTCATTTTCTTCCCCTAAAATATTTGGCTAACCCTCCAAGTAGTGCATTTGCATTTTCCACTCCACTGTGGGACTGCAGAAGGGCTATTTGAGCTTTTGTGAAATAGGTTTATGTAGATTATATCAGTAGAATGCTCGGTCATCTGGACAGTTTCTTATCTAGACACATGGACTGGTTTTTCTTTTTTGTGATACTGGAGATCAAACCCAGGGCATCATGCATGCTAGGCAAACACTCTCCCATTGAGGGATCCTAGGTAAGTTAGACCCTCAGCCTCTTTTTATTTTTTGTTTTGAGATAAGGTCTTGTTAATTTGCCTCTATTGGCCTGGCACTTGATATCCTCCTGCCTCAGCCTGCCGAGCAGCCGGGATTACAGGCGACGACCACCACCACGCCTGCCTCATTTGAACTGGTTTTAATCCCTTAGTAGTTGTGTTTGTGGGGAGAAAATTGTTGATAAATAAACCCTAGGCCAAATATAATTGATAAGACCACCCACCATTTGTTTGCCTTGGTCAGAAATTTTTATTTAATAAATTGGTCAGAATGAAATTTTGTGTAGAAACTTAATTTTAGTAGTGTTGAGCCTAGAGAGATCTTCTGATATAATTTTCAGAACAATAAATCTTGTTTTAAAAATCTTTCCATGTTCCATGTATCTTTAAAGATTGGCTGTGGCAAAACTAAAACTGCAGAAGTTAATTATTTTAATAGTATAGTGTCCTAGGGGTTGTAGTCATTGTTTCAAGTGCTTTAGTAGAGCAGAGAATGAGTTGAAAAATGAGACTTTCCCTGTGAAAATTTGCTTCGTGTTTGAAGGAGATTAAGACATTTTCCTAGGTGCCAATGCATTTGATTGCATGTTTATGTTTTCTTGCTTAGGGCTCTAACGGGAACTGAGAAAGGGTGGCTCATTAAATGGACTGCTTAGTCAGCAGCCCTGGCCGTGGAGAGCGTGCACAATCTCCCTCTAGCTGAGTGCTGCTGGGCTTCACCAAGGTGCAATCTCCTGGTGGACAGAGCTCCCTGGATCCCTGCACAAAGAAGCCAGTGCGCCTGCGCGTGGCTCCAGGAGCTTAGCACGCCAGGAGTGCTGAGATTGGAGGAAACTTATTTATTTCTTTTTGTTCCCCTTGGAAATCACTGATTGTTCTATCGCGACCATGCAGGATTTTGGTAGCTCATTAATGACTTTGTACCCTTTTATTAATGTATCTGTTAAGTAATAAGCATTCAAGAGAATCTGGTGTGGTTTTTTGTTTGTTTTGTTTTGTTTTTGTTATTTTGCTTTTTTAAATACTGTCTTTTATGGGATGATAAAGAACGACTGAGTATTTCTTGGCAGTTTGGAGGGTGGAATTCTTTGTGTTTTCCCCTGGGTTTGTACTGCACTGAAGTGATTTAAATCAAATCTTGCTCTTGGTCATTTAAAGAAAACAAACATTTAAAAATAAATAGAACCTGTACAGTTTTGCAGACACAGGAGACAGTGTGTCGATCCTTCCCCGGGGTGATTACTTCGGCAGCTGTTTCAAGGTGGATCCGGTACCCGGGATCCAAATTTCCATCGTCGCAGAGGGAGATACTGAGCAACTGATGAGGTTGGAAGAAATGTTTGTCAGTTATGGATGTGACATGGGCTGGGATGCCTTGGCCAGCAATGTGCATGTTCCTGATTTAGAAGAAAACCTGGATTTTCTCTTTCTGGGAGCAAGCAGCATTCCTGTGATAGCCACACCCAGACGGATAACAATTGGTTTCTGGATCTGCCCTCCTTAAGAAGAGTTTTTAAAAATGCGAAATAGTGGGAAAGGGAATTTATATATTGTTCCTAAACATTTAGATGTTTAAAATGAGAGAACTTTGTAGAACTGAAATAATTTGAAATAATACATGCTGATTTCCTTTACCTTAAAATTTGATTCTTGGTAAATGATAGATGGTCAACAAATATTTATGGCAAGAGTTAAGTGTTAAATCTTAAAAGTAACCCGTTTTTGTTAATGGAATGAGCCAGTTTAAACCTACAAGTAGACTATCTCCTATTTGGCCATTTGCTTTTTTGTGATACTGGAGATCAAACCCAGGGTATATCATATTATATTTTAACAGGGTTATAAATCTTGCTTTTTATTTGGCTTTTTAGCTTTTCTTTTTCTTTTCCTTCTTTTTATTTTATTTTTTGGCTAGGGATTGAACCCAGGGCCTTGTGCATGCTAGGCAAGTGCTCTACCACTGAGCTATACCCCTAGGCCCATAATATTAAATGAAATATATAAGACACATTAAGCTTGTATTTCGGATCCTCAGGGAATAGCTAGGTGTGTGTGCTCTTTTTTTTCTTTTTTTCTAGTAGGAAAAAACATTTCTATTTTTCTTACTAGTATAGGGAAAAAATAATAGAATTTGCCTGTCTTTTATATTATTTAAAATCCACAATGATGAAAATGTGTCACTTAAAAGAGTGTTTGAGAATTTCACGGATTAATTTCATGTTAACTTCTGGGTTGAAAATTTTTGCGTCTCTGTTGTAGTGATGTGGGTAGGCTTCAGAGGAGGGATAATCCAGGTGCAATCTGTTGTCCTCACAGAACCATGACATCATAAGGTCCTAAGTTGGGTTGGAGTCTGGTTTCTTGGCAGGCTCATTTGAATCTTGGAAATCATTTCCCGGTAGCAATGTTACTGGTGCCGAAGCTAACAAGGTTAGTGTCTAGCTCATGACTTAGCCTTGAAGGGTGGCATGGAAAGTAAAAGTGTTCTTTGTCAGAATTTTACCCCATTTTATTTAAAATTTTTTTTTAGTTGTAGATGGACACAATGGCTTTATTTTATTGCTTTGTATGTGGTGCTGAGGATCGAACCCAGGGCCTCACGCATGCGAGGCAAGCGCTCTACCGCTGAGCCACAATCCCAGCCCCTAGATTTTTTTAATGCACAGTTCTAATGAATTTGACATTGAGAGTAAAAAGGAGTCATTGCTGCCCGAGCTGTTGCAGCAGCTTCCAGGGCACCACCCAGAGTCTTATTCTGACTCAGGAAGACTCTCATCACTGTAGCATTTTCTTAGCAGAATGTTATCTTAAAAAAAAATGTGAGCCTGGTTGGATGGTGCATGCCTGGAATCCCAACAACTCGGGAAGCTGAGGCTGGAGGATCACAAGTTCAAAATCAGCTTCAGCCACTTAGAGAGGACCCAAGAAACTTAGGGAGAACCTGTCTCAAAATAAAAAATAAAAAGGGCTGGGGAGGTAGCTCAGTGGTGTAGCACCCCTGGGTTCAATCCTTAGTACCACAAAAATACAAACCCCACAAAGTTAGAAAAGTAATACATTATTTTCTTAAAATATTTTTTTAGTTGTAGATGGACACAATATCTTTATTTTATTTATTTTTATGTGGTGCTGAGGATCGAACCCAGTGACTCATGCACGCGAGGCAAGCGCTCTACCACTGAGCTATAGCCCTAGCCCGATCCTTTATTTTTTTTTAATTTGTTCTTTTTAGATATATATGACATATTATACATACATGGAGTATAATTTCCCATTCTTTTGGGAGTGGAGTTACACTGATCATGTATCCATATATGAACACAGAAAGTTCTGTCCGCTTCATTCTACTGTCTTTAGTCATACATTATTATCATGAAAAAGCCCACCACGAAAGAGGGAAAGTTTCTCCCTCCACTGCCCCTTGTTATTTTATCTTTTGAGACTTTAATTGAGGAACTTGGGATTGAACTCAGGGGTGTTCTATCACTGAGCTACATCTCTAGTCCCCTTAATTTTTTATTTTGAGGCAGGGTTTTACTAAATTACTGAGGCTCTCCTGGAACTTGTGACCCTCCTGCCTCAGCCTCTTGAGTCACTGGGATTACAGTTGTGGGCCACTGTGTCCAAATAGACACATACAAATATATCTTCTCTGCTGTCTTTCAGAAACAGACATATAGGTTAATAATGTTCTGTAACTTGCTTTCTACGCTCTGGTTCTGTATATACAGACTTGGCTCAAAACTTAATGGCTACCTCTTCCGTGACATGGATACACCCAGATGAATTTAACCAGTCTCTTTACTGACCAGTCTTTAGGATGATGCTATTGTTTTGCTATTAAAAATAATACTGAAGTAAACACCCCTTTTTTTCTTTTGGTACTGGGGATTGAACTCAGGGGTACTCGACCACTGAACCACATCCCCAGCCCTATTTTGTGTTTTATGTAGAGACAGGGTCTCACTGAGTTGCTTAGCACCTCACCATTGCTGAGGCTGGCTTTGAACTCGTGATTCTCCTGTCTCAGCTTTGCAAAGTGCTAGGATTACAGGTGTGCGCCACTGTGCCCAGTATCAACACCCTTTTATACGTAGTATAAATTTAACTCTATAAAATGCAAATTATATATATTAACTTGCACAGGCACCTTCTGTAAGCCTCTTACTTAAGAGAAAGGAATTACATGCCCACTTTTTTCTATATGGAAAATTTTTTGTTACCCAAGGAATTAATTCAGTTTCAGAACATGCTGGATGCATTTAGCTTCCAGTAGCTCTCAGCACACCCTGTGCATAAAAATGTGGGACACTTCATAGATCTGGATGTCATCCATGCATAGTAGCCACACCAAGTGTCCTCAGGTATCTTTCCACTCTTACTCTGTGTGCTGCTGAAGCAGGCACTCTTTGCATTTTCTATTCAAAGATGTAATGTCAGATGCTTTGTAATGAGCTAATATTAGATAATAGATCCCTACCCCATTTTGACAATCATTTCATGAGCATAAGAATTTTTACCAAGTTGCTGTTAGTTCGAGACTCTGTTTTGCTTTCATTTGTAGAATGACCCTTCCTTATGTTTGCATGTAATTTAAAAAACACATTGCAGCCAGCCAGGCTATTGCTTTTCTTTGCTAATGAGCACACTGGCAGCTTATTTCCATTCTACAGGATGTGGCTTTGCTTTGTGCCTTCTCCTGGAATCCCCCAGGGTAAACATCCAGGCTGCATGGCACAGGAGAAGGACATGTGCTTGGCAGTCAGGTTGTCGATTGAATCCTGAGCTACTGTCATTTAGCTTGGAGAAGTGACTGGATTTGTGCATCTTCCTCTGCAGACTGCACAGAAGGTTGTTACAATAATGTTTTTACAGTTTGTACTAGTTTTTTTTTTTATTTTATTTATTTTTTTAGTTGTAGGTGGACAGAATATCTTTGTTTTTATGTGGTGCTGAGGATCGAACCCAGTGCCTCACGCATGCTAGGCGAGCACGCTACCACTGCGCCACAATCCCAGCCCCTGTACTAGTTTTGATGCTGCTGGGCATGAATGAGTATCCAGACTGCACCAGAATGCCTGATCCTGGTAGTATTGGCTTTGACAGGTGCAGGATGGTGTCTCAAGTTTACTTTGATTTTGTATTTACTAAAACATACACATCATTTCCTATGTTTATTTCTTTTTTTTGTTTTCTACTTTCTTCTTTTTTTTCTGCAATAGTGGGTATGGAACCTAGTGTTGCTTTACCATGGAGTTACATCCCCAGCCCTTTTTATTTTTGTATTTTGAGACAGGGTCTTGTTAAGTTGCAGAGACTAACCTCAAACTTGTGATCCTCCTCCCCTGAGATTACAGGTGTGTGCCACTGTGCCCCACCCAAGATGAGTGAATCTTAAAGTTCTTTTTTGTGGTAACTTCTCCAGTTATAGCCCCTTTCATTAGGAAGAAAAATTGGTTTTATGAAAAAAGGGGGGGGTGTTATGTGAAGAAAAAAGAAAAGTATTTTCAGAGTATTACAGTCTGTCATTTGGCTGAGTTGTAGGGACAGAGGGAAATTGTTTGTATAGTTTATGTGATAAAGAAAACCAAATATATTTTCTAGTTTCTAAAAATAATTCTTATATGCTGTGATTTTAAAGCAGATCATTTCCCATTAATTAGCATGGGGTCCAGAAAGAGCAAAGCCTTTGTGACTGTCCCCATCAGTAATCTGGCCGTCCTCTGGAGGTGATAATTTTATTTATTTATTTAGTCATTTATTTTGGTACTGGGGATTGAACCAAGTACCACTGAGTATCTACCACTGAGCTACACCCCAAGCCCCCCTTCCCTTTTCTTTCTGTTTAAAAAAAAAATTAACTTTGCGACAGTCTTGCCAGGTTGCCCAGGCTGCCTGAGCTTTTGCTTGTCCTGCCTTAACCTGAGCAGGTAGAATTACAGGTGCACACCCCCATGCCCAGCAAAGAAATGAGTGTTTTTAAAAGGATACAAAACAATTGTGAGAATGCGTCATTAATAGGTCATTTGTTTAGGGACAGCCCTTTCCCTGGGAGAAGCAAGCTTGCTTTAGAAGAAAGAGCATTATGCTGAAAGGGTTTTGTTCATATTTCAAATAACAGGGGAGGTGGCACCTGCCTGCCCATCTCTACCTCTACTGTGCAAATGTGTTCTCCTTTGCTTGTATTGAGGTTCAAGGTCCACAGCGTCAGGGGCAGGCATTTCCCAGAAGCACACATTACTCATGAGAGGCCACCGACCTGGTCAGGTGAGTGTGGGCTTGCACAGTTTAACAACAGAACATAGGACAAGCCAGCTCCCCATCTTTAGACCTCAGATGTGAGCACTGGAGACGGTCTCCCTAGCAGTTAAAATCCATCCATCTTGAAATCATATTGTTTGCTCACAGCCCTTGAGCCAAGTAGTCAAGGAAGGAGCCATTTCTACTGAGGTGTCTATGGTGTGGACTGAACAAACCACTTTCTGTTCCTTGTCTACCCAGGCAGCAAAGCAGAGTACCTGGACCCCCTAGACGGAGTCCTGAATATGATATGATTCTAAGAAGATTAGTGTTCAGAGCTCAAGAGCGCAGGCCTTATATAAATAAAGTCAAGAAAAACAAGAAGTAACCGGGTTTGTGATACATGCCTATAATCCCAGTTACTTGGTGCTGAGGCAGGAGGTCACAAGTTTAGTCAGCCTGGGCAACTTAGCAAGATTCTGTCTCAAAATAAAGTAAAAGGAGCTTGGGGTGTAGCTCAGTGGTAGAGCATCCCTGAGTTCAGTCCCCAGCGCCATTAAAGAAGAACCAAAGTCACTGCTGTTCATTCACTTGGTGCAGCAGGAGAAAAAAACAATTGTTAGGGTGGTGGGAAAGGAGGTCGAGACATTTTAAACCATAGGTGATAAAATAAGTGAAGTGCTCTTCTCAAGTTGATAGAGTTATAAGGACTTCAGAGAACTCCTGAAATGCTTAATTCATATTTTCTGGGGTCTGGGGGTACATCTCAATTGCCCCTCACTCTTCCCACCCCTGCTCCTTTCCTATGCAGAAGTAAAAACAGCTTTCCGAGGACAGAGTGAATTTCTCCCAAAGCAATGTCTTTTGCCTCCTAAATCCAGGCAAGTGAGAGTCCTTGAGTGTGTCTGTGGGGAGCGAGGCCTGGCCTATGTTCACTGGGTTAGTGATCAAGCTAAAAATTAGGGTATTAATGGCATCACTGGGTGTTCTCTGTAATAGCTGGCAGCTCTAAAAGCTTCTTTGACAACTACAACTTATGATTTATAAATAAGGTTAATGGGTTCCTTTTTTAATGGAAAATGCCCTGGTATAAGATCACTTAGATTCAAGTCATAATTAAGTACCTACTACAAGTATTTGCTTGTCTTAGGCTTGTATTGTTCTGAAAAAAAATTTTTTTAAACTGGATATCACAGGATATTGGTTTATCCGTCTTTCCTTTTTTTTTTTTTTAATTAATTTGCAACAGAGCAAGTGTAGCTCAGTGGCGGAGCACTTCCCTAGCATGTGCAAAGCCCTGGGTTTGATCCCCAGCACTGCCGATCTAAAAATTTTTTTCCTGAAAATTTGTGAACAAATCCCTAATAACTAGACTCTTTCAAAAACATCTCTGGTGTGTGTGTGTGTTGTTGTTGTTTTTGTTTTGTTTGTTTTGTACTGAGGATTGAACTCAGGCACTTTACCACTGAATTACATCCCTAGCCCTTTTATAATTTTTTTTTGTTTTGAGACAGGGTCTCCCTAAGTTGCCCAGGTTGGCCTTGAATTGTGATCCTCCTGCTCAGCCTCCTGAGTTGCTAGGATTACAGGTGTGCGCCACTTTGCCCAGCTTTTAAAAAAACATCTCTGAGATACCAGTGGCAAGTTCACAGCAATTGCACCTCTCCAGCAGAGCTGACGCCGGCTACCCCTTAAGCAGAGATGAGGAGATACCAATTGAGATTCCATCGCTCTGTTGAGGGAAGTTTCTGTAGCTTCCTAGGCCTCTGCTAATTGATCGTACTTGGCTAGACTGTGAATGCATTTTGAATTATGCAGTGCTTTTTAGAGCATTTGCTTATATATTAGTGAATATTCAGACTGGCCTATGTATCTCAGAAACAAAGGTGCGAGGGGATAGATTTAGTAGCAGAAACGTACCAAACAACAAAGTCAGAAGCCAAAAGTCCATCTTGTTGGTACTCAGTAGTTTCTGTGGTGCCTGTCCTCTTGTTCCATGTCTGTTTCTTTAGGAGTGCATCTCCCTTTTCCTTACATAGAGTCATGGCCTTATGTGAAGGGTCGTGTATGTGCACTGTACCTTATTCCTTCAGTAATCGTGAAAAACCAGGCAAGTAAGAGAAAAGGAGCCAGAGCTGCCTTAGGTCCCCTTGGAATGACTGAACCATCAGACCAGCCCGCAGGCAAGGGAATCCATGGCTGCTGGCCATGGAGGTGGTGGCCAGGTTAAGGTGGGGGGGCTTCCCAGATGTCACTTTTCCTCATGAGGTTATTGAACAGCCTTGACTTTCGCCTGATTCCATGCAAAGGCTGAGAGATGCTTAGATGCGGCTGCTTCTGTCGTTAACCTGGAGTGTGGTTCTCTACGCGTTGGGTAACGCGATGACCGAACGTGGCTGTGGCTGGCATCTGTCTTGGTGTTGTTTTGCCACGCTGTTGTTGGTTCACAAGGTGAGGTATGAGATGAGGAGAGGCATCTGAACAAGATGGTTTGGGGGCTTCCTGTTGAAACTGAAGAAATGTATGGACCAACATAAATCTGTTGTCAGAACAGTCATGATGGATGGAAAAATTATTTTTAGCGGATATTAATCTTATGGAGATGAGTACAGTTGAATTCCTACTCTGCTGAGTTAAAGTGTCTGGATGAAGGCCATGGGTGGGGAAGTGTGTGGGATGAGAAAGGCCATCCTTGCTGTGCTTGATCAGGGACGTCTGCCTGAGGGGGCATCATGTGGTCATCACGAAGTGAGCCGAGTCCCAGCTTGGACTTAGGTAGACAAAGTGAAGAATGTCTGCTGTCATCGTTTCTTCCAGGGCCTCCCTCACACAGCTCAGCAGTTCTCTTCCACTTGAACCTCTGCACTGTCGAGTGCTCCCCGAGGAGACCCCAAGCCAATCGGACTGGCCCCGGCAGTGAGGCCTCCAAGTTGTTAGGGTTCATGGAGGTTTGTCTATGTCTCCAGGGCTCTACCACCCCTGCCCCCGCCACTGCCCACAGAAGTGAGTCCCAACCTCCACAAGTTTCTTTTTTTTTAGCCTTTCTTTACTCCTCCCTCTCCAGTCCCCTAAGTTACTCCCTCCTATCAATTTCCCTGCACAGGGACCCTCTCCTTCTGATTGCCTTTCCTTTGGGAGCTGGTTTCCAGTTGCTACAAATGACTTAACCCCCTGTCCCATTCTCTGTCAGGCTTCTTGGGTTGGTATCCTGCCTCTGAGACTGGGGCTGCCTGTTGGATCCCCTGGGGAGGCTTAAAACTAGGAATGTCCCTTTTCAGGAGATCCCAACTGATTTGGGTTAGGATGTGGCCACAGCAACCCTGCAAAGCACCATTCCCCATTTTATAGGTAAAGAAACTGAGGTCCAGAGAACGAGAAGTTTGCTCCCGGATCTCACTCTAACAGGTGGCTATGATGGGATTCCGTCCCCTTCGCCCTATTGCCCATACATGGTAGGACACTAAGCTGAATCTGGAGAAGCTTGCAGGGAGTGGCTTTAAGAGTCTGTGGAAGGTTCAGGAGGCTGGTGCCAGCCTCAACAATTTAGCAAGGTCCCAAGCAACTCAGTGAGACCCTGTCTCTAAATATAATATAAAAAAGGGCTGGAGATGTAGTTCAGTGGTTAAGCACCGCTAGGTTCAATCCCTGGTACCAAAGGGGGAAAAAAAAAGAGTCTGTAGAAGGATTGGCTTCCTGCCTCTGTGAATCTGTGAACCCCCGGCTGAGGCAGAGTCCATATTTCCTCCGACCAAAGTGAGAATAGCAGCTGTGCCCAGGCAGCGGTGGGACTGGACTCAGGCCGCCTTTATTTTGGTATGCTGCAGGCCTTTGGACTCTGCAGAGCACAAAGCTATGCATACCTGTCAGAAACTCCAACTCAATTTATCATTGTAATTTTGCTCTTAACCATCCACAAACCCTAAGTGGCTTCACCAAAATGCCATATTCAAATCCATTATCAGAGCTAAATGTTTAATGACTTTATTAAATAATCCACGTGATGGTGTACAGGAAACTTTCTTTGGCTTTTTCACCAACAGGGAGGTCTTTCTTGGAGTTCCTTGGGATGGCTTAACATAACTCTCCTGGCCAGCTGTCGGGCTGATCCCCTTCCTCCCTTACTGCCTGCCTCCTCCTACCCACAGAAGCCAGGGGACATTCTGACAGCGGAGCCCCGGCTCAGCAGGCTTCAGAAAGAAGCAGACAAGGCAGAGACGTTTAATCAATTGAAAAGTGGTTTAGAATCCAGCCTGGGAAGCCATCAGATGCTCTTTGGCAACCCCAGCACAGTTCTTCGTGGATTAGCAATTTGCTGCTTTTTTATTCTGGACCTTAAGTTTTCCAGTGATTGTGCAGAAATATTTGGAGTAGAACACAATAGCTTGGCAACTGTTGATTTGTGGCTAAGTCCTATTACCCGAGGAGGGCCTTGTCAATGAAGTGCATTCTATGGAAAACAAGACAAGCGATTTTTGTTTGTTCATTCCCCTCTTTTCAATCAGAATAGAGCATAGCCTTTTGAAGTGAAGCAGCAAAGGGGTGATCAATAAATTGTTTCTAACTGAATTTAGAAACAATTCAGCAATCCTTTTAAACAAGGAGGCTCAAAGGCCTTAGAGCCACACTTGCATACTGACGGTGGGTAGCATTTCACTTTGACAATAGTCTCTGATACTCTTACTGAATGATGTGTTGCCTCCGTTGGACAAACTGCTGTCCCCCTGTCCCTTCATGGCAGTTGTGAACATGGTGTAGAACCTACAGAAAGTGGCAGTTCCTACTGCCTTGGGCTGCCTCAGATGAACCCACATGCAGACACCCTTTCTGAACGTGGGAGAAAAGCTTTTTGTGACAAACTTTCTTGTTTCTGCCTCTTGGTCATCCCTTGTCTTCTCTCCTGTAAACAGATAATGACTGTATAAGTTTGGGCACTACATATCTTTCCTCTCTGACTCCTTCCATGGTGAAGTTTCTGATACTGGCATCTGAGGAGCATCCCTTTGATTAGAAGAAGTAATTTTAGCATCTAAAATGTTTTTGAACTTTAAAATCTAAACTTCACTTGATAATGGTTCCCTCCTTCATCAAAACTGTTTATCTCGAAGCCAAGAAACTATATAGATTTTCTATGGCAGGCAGTGGATTTCAAAACACATTTTGTAATGAAATTTCCTAAGCAAGGATGCGATGTAATTATTTTACTATCAAGTGGCAGACCCCTTAGAGAAAAGCCGCCACTTGATGTGAGAGTAATTACTTGAATATGATATGGAGTGTAGGAATTGGGATCTTGACTTCCATATCTGCTCTAAATAAAAACCTAGTGTGAATTCCCTGGTGCAGGGCTCAGAAGAAACCAGGTGTGCGAATCACTAGAATCGTCAGAAATGTCTCCGAACACCAATTTGTGCTTTGAAGCTGCTCATTTTTAGTATCCTAGCTCTTTACAGCAATATTTTGCTTATTTTGCACTTGGGATGCATGATGGAAGTTAATCTGCCCTGGGTGGTTGGTAGTTGTAACAGCTCAGAAGGGTGAAGGACAGACTTCCCACACTCCTGATGAAGGTCATGGCACTAGAACACAGAGCTCTAGGGGTCTGTTGTACTCGGTTGTGTCTTACTTGACCAGATCAGGACTCAAAGTCAGTAGCTAGCCAGGAGAGCTCAGGTGGCTTCCTTTCTGCTTAGCTGAGGAATTTCAGCATTGCTTTGAAACCTAAGGAAAAAGGAAGTAATTGGAGAGTGGGCTTTGTCCTCTGCCCTTAACACAAGACAGGATTGGAGTCGCTGGATCATTTAGTCTTTTCCCCCAAGTGGACACTCACTTTCAACCACAGTTCGTTTGAATAGCAAGATTTATGTTTAGAAGGATTTGATCATGGTGCAGTGGTTTATAGGTTTGTGGCAGTGTTGGGAGCTGGTGAAACCTGCAGGAGGTGGAGCCTAGTGGAAGGAAGGTAAGTCATTGGGGGAATGCCCATGAAAAGGACATTGGCCTCTGACCTCTTCCTGTTTTCTGTTTGCTTCCTGGCCACCAGAAGGTGAACGGGCCTCTTCCACTATATGCTTCCTCCATGATGTGTTGTGCTGTGCAGGCCCAGAATAACATGGCCAAGCAGCTGTGGACTGAAGCCTCTGAAACTATGAGCCAAAGTAAACCTTTCCTCTTTTTAAGTTGATTATCTCAGGTATTTTGTCAAAGCAATGGAAAGCTCACTGATACACATTTATATGGTATTTATAATATAAATAGGATTGTGTTTTCTTGTTTGGGGCAAGCTGAGGGGGAAAAGAGTACAATGTTTCACATTCATCTATTAGAGTTTTTTTTTTTGTTGGTTCTTTTTGGTTGTGAGTAGTAGTTTTTAACTAAGAATGTTATACCACCACCCACCCCAGGTGACACATTTCTTGAGGGACCAGGGATTCCCTCCAGGTCCATCAATTCTTCCACAGTGTCTACACAGAGGACACTGGTGGTATCAGATGTGGCTTAAGAGTCACAGATTTTCCTCCAGTTGTAATTACTGAACATCTCACTGTCTCGAATATGATGCCAACCTAAAATCCTGGGTGTTCCAAATATTACAAAGGCACCACTTCCTATATGGAATTCCAGCAGATTGTCAGCACAGTGAGTTGCCATTGCTGGTAGGTGGTGCCTTTTATTTCCCTCATTTCAAGCAGAGATCTTATAAATTCCCTTTGCCTGAAATCAACATGGTTGATCTCCCACCTAACCAGATTTAGAGCTCTTTGTTTTCTTTTGCATACTTTCCCAGAGAACCCAGGAGTTTTAATACTTTTAAAAACAACCATAACTTTTTAAAGCGGGGGAATATTTGACTGAATGTTGTGTGTTAAAACATTCCGCATGTATCCATGGTGTCTTAGTTATGGTCGAGGTTAATGTGGCTCAGGAGGGGTTCTTTGGGCAAATGCAGTGAACCCGCCCCACAGAGGGTCAGGATGCACATTAAGGAGTCTTTAAATTCTAAGTAAATCAGCTCAACTCTGTCTAGAACCATTTCCACATCTGATTTAAGCACAATCCTTTGAAGCTAATGCCTCATGCTGGTGTTGATCCACCTGCTATACTGATGTTCTTTGAACCATTTTGGAAAATGGTCTTTGAGACTGAGTGGCCTAATTTATAGACAACACTTCTAATAAATAAATTTGCCTTTAGTGTACACGTCCTTGTGTGTCTGCATAACCTACATGAGATACATTATTTTCTAAGACACTCAACAGTTTGAATATTTGCGCCAGGCGTGGTGGTGCACGCCAGTAATCCTTGTGATTTGGGAGGCAGAGGCAGGAGGATCACATGGACAACTTGGGGAGATCCTGTCTAAACATTAAAAATAGAAAAAAAGGCTGGCACTGTAGCTCAGTGGTAGAGCAACCTTGGGTTCAATCCCCAGCACTGCAAAATGAAACAAAGCAAAACAATTTGAATATTTGAATGTGGATGTTCAGTGGAGTTGAAATATCATTTTGCATGCTAAAAGCAAATTGGTGTCCCAATGTAAGGTTGAATTAGTCCTCCTGAAATTATGGTAAGTCATTTTCATGAATTTTACTGAAAATTATAAGAAAGGAAAATCAGGGATGTGTAGACAGTGGTCAAAGACTTTCTGGTGTATATATCAGATGGATTCTCAAGGGCCACTTATAGACCTACGAGCTCTTGTGCTCTAAGATTAGTCTTGCCGTCTGAAAAATCTGAATTTTCACACTAGGATTAAATTAAGAACATCACAAAACTTCTCTAAGCCAATTATGTATTGAAATTGGATGAACATTGTTATTTGGAGAATTAAGTTTTGCTTCTGGTCCTTGGTTGGTGATGCTGAACAGCATTGGAAGCTCAAGTAAAGACCCGTGAGATGAACTGGTGGCACTTGTGGGGTCAGATAGCAGGGTTGTACCATTTTCCATCGAGTGGGGCTGGAACCAGGGGAGCAGTCACCAGTGGCTGATGGTGACGAGATGTCCACCCTTGGGTATGAGTCCTTCAGATTAGCTCAGTCCTGTTTAATGTCACCAGTCACTAAGGGGATCTTTGTTGATGTTGGTTTTGTTTTGTTAGCTGTAAGAGTAGAAAGAAATCATGAAATCAAAATCAGCAGCAGTTTTATTTAAAGCTCAGAATTTCTGGGATTTCCTCACACTGAGGAGGGCCTGCTATCTCTTCCCTGAGGGAAACTGGGATTGGAAAGAGATGTCTCTAAAGGTCAGTTTCTCAGAGATAAGAACTTCTTATTTTTGGAGGTTGCTAGAATCGCTCCCCCCCTGGG
Source organism: Xerus rutilus (assembly GCA_028644305.1). Classification (NCBI taxonomy): domain Eukaryota; kingdom Metazoa; phylum Chordata; class Mammalia; order Rodentia; family Sciuridae; genus Xerus; species Xerus rutilus. Next base: position 12,840,503 of record CM053406.1, on the reverse strand, counting down.
GTACATGTTCTTCTCAGTTTCATGTGGTTGGAGAGAGCTTTTGGAACAATAGTTTTGATAATACCTCTGAAACTTGATAAGCACTTCATTTTTTCTCTTTGAGAAATCATGCTGGTTAAAAAAAGTCTCTTCATAATTTTCTCATTTAGGTTGCCTTAAATCTTTTTAAGTGCTTGAAAAATACAAGCACATTCCAGATTGTCTTATCACTGCTTACTATGTACCTTGACCTTGTTAGAAATGGCATCATTACCAAGGGCCAAAACAGTTCACTGTTGTGTGCATGAGCCTGTGTATGTGTTCAGACCTGGGGATGGAGCCCTTGAGTGCTCTACCACTAAGCTACAGCCCCAGCCCTTTTTTGTTTTTGGAACCAGAGATTGAACCCAGGGGAACTTAACCACTAAGCCACATCCCTAGCCCTTTTTAAAAATATTTCATTTAGAGACAAGGTCTCACTGAATTGCTTAGGGCCTTGCTAAGTTGCTGAGGCTGGCCTTGAACTTGTGGCCCTCCTGCCTCAGCCTCTTCTGGAATTACAGGTCTGCCAGTGGTCAATATTTTTGATGGTCTGACTGAGGACATTTATATGCAAATGACATTTGGAAGCCATCAGAATAGAGAGGTTTCAGCTCCAGCAGTTCAGATTGTTGGCTTGGATGATTTTTTAAAGATTTATGAACCCTGGAAAGCCAGGCTATTAGCATACTTATAAGCTAAGAATTTATGGATCTTAGGGTTCCGTGTATTTTCACCTTTATAATAATGTAGAAGAAAACCACGTGTCTTCACCCAGCTCCCCTCCAAGAAAGATAAAACCCAGTGACAGTTCCACCGAGGCCGCTGCTGGTAACGATTTAATATGCTACTCCAGGTTTTCCCTCTCCCTTGCCCTCCTCCCTCACCATCTACCACTCCATCTGTGGGCCATTTTTATTTTATTTTGAACACTTACAAGATTTAGTGATTCTCAGCAACTCACGTTTTTCTACTTTAACGGGGGACATCTTCCCATCTAACTCATTCCCTTCCCACCTCACCC
>CM053406.1:12792194-12838961 GCA_028644305.1 Xerus rutilus | reverse complement strand
ATGTCCATTTTGACCTGTTTTTCCTACCATCTAATGTACTTTACCATGTATTTGTACCATTTCTGAAAGATTTGTAAAGGGGAGTTTGTGCCTGTGCCCTATAAGTATTTCATATTGAAAGATCCTCCATTTGGCTCTAACTAAAGATGTCTTGCATTAGACAACTCACAAAGAATTTTGAGAATTAAAGAAGCTCTGCAGAGCTCTGAACTTAACAGAACTTAAGCATTCTGGTTCCTGCACAAGGGCCACAATTGATTGAAGTCAAGGTGCTGAAGCTGTTAAGTAAGGTATCTTTCTCATGTTCCCTGTTTAGCTTCACGTCACATCGAACACATCAACATTTTTAGATACAAGCAACTTAGTGAGACCTTGTCTCAAAACAAAACAAAATAAAATTTAAAAAAAATGGACTGCAGATACAGCTTAGTGGTAAAGGGCCTCTGGGTTCAATCCCCAGTCCCAAGGGTAGGGGGAGATGATTGAGATACCATGTAGCCCACAAAAATAGGTGGTTCCCGCTTTCCCTTCCCCCAGCTCTTCACATTATTAATCAAATTCAGATCTTGCCTGTGCACATCACTAATGGTATTTAAAGTACGTTGACATTTTTGCTGATGGGCTCTGTGGAGACACCTCCCCCTCTCTTTTTGTCTTTAGGTTTCATTTAAAATTCCCATCTTTCATATTTTGGTAAGAGGAGACGTTAAGAGGAAATGTAATCTGAGTATTCTGTTTAATAAGTGGGCTCAGCGTGGGCATTTGGAAGCCAACCGTTCCATCTGTAATATCACTATTAAAGCACAGTGGTGTTATTTCAGGAGGAAATGCATTTGGTTGAAGGACAGCTTTGCTGGGAGCAGGGAATAGCCAGGTGAAATCAATTTAGCACAAATTAAGGATTTTGGGTGGACTGTCTTGAGCCTACTGTGTTTCTAAGACTGACCTAAGCCCGAAGTTTGGGGACTTATTTGTTGCCTTGTAAGCAGGATGCAGTGATATTAAACAGAGTGCCAGACATTGGGATTGCTCCCCGCCTCCTGCCTTTTTTCCTTTTGGTGGTAGGGATCGAACCCAGGACCTTGCGCTTTACCATCTGCAATCCCCTTAGGGTTTGTTGGTAGCAGGCAGGTCTGGGCTATGGAATATGGAATACTCTTTGTCATCTTACCATTGTGTATAGTAAGAGGTCCTTCAGAATGTAGTACCTTTGTTTTGTGTGGGAGTCTTGAACACTTTGAAGCATTGTGGAAAACCCTGGAAGCAGCTGGTAGACCCAGCCTTCACACTGTGCTGGTTGGTCTGTGAGGGGCAAGACAGACCTACCCCTCTCGAGTTTCTTTGAGTCTTAGTGCCCTTATTTGTAAAATGGAAATAATGGCACCTGCCTGCACTGGTTTTAAGGCACATGGAAATGTGTGTCAATTACAAAGTATGATGGAAGCCTTTAGATTCCTAATAGTTGTTATTGTGCTATTTTTATTTGACTTAAAACTTTTTATCTCAACCTGTGTGAGGTGGTGCATGCCTGTAATCCTAGTGACTTGGAAGGCTGAGGCAGGAGGCTGACAAATACCAGGCCAGCCTCAGCAGTTTAGAGAGGCCCTAAGCAACCTAGCAAGACTCTGTCTTAAAAAGGGGTAGGGATGTAGTTCAGTGGCAATACGCCTTTGACTTTAATCCCTGATACAAACAAGCAAGCAAAAACCCAAAAAACTTGTGACCTCTGTTCTCAGGATTAGGGGACGGGCTAGGATTGTAGCTAAGTGGTAGAGCGCTTGCCTCGCATGCGTGAAGCACTGAGTTCGATCCTCAGCACCACATAAAAATAAATAAATAAAGATATTGTGTCCAACTACAACTAAAAAAATATTTTAAAAAAAATAAGGGTATGCATACAGGCTTTTTTTTTTTTACACAACTGAAAGCATTAGTTGCCTGGACCAACCTTTGGGGATGTCTCCTGCCTGGGCCAAGTCCCCTTGGTTATTGTCATTTGCTGTATCTCTGTCTCCTTTGTGATGGTTTGCAGAGCTGCAATTTAGCAATTAGTTGTTCAAACATCTGTCTTCTAACCTGAGGACACCTTGTCATTTAAATATTCCAGTGAAATATGCATAGCCTGGGTCTAATTAGAAGGTGACATTAAAGTAAAAACTATTTTTAGGCCTGGGATGTAACTCAGTGGTAGAGCTCTTGACCATATGTGTGAGGCCCTGGGTTTGATCCCTAGCACTGAATGAATGAATGAATGAATGGATGGATGGATGGATGAATGAATAAAGCAAGCCTGGCTTCCATCGTAGCTTGTAAGCTCAGAGTGGTAGGGACCTCACCTGACTTATTCATTGTTATTTCTGAAATAGGCCTGGAAGGAAGGAATGGCAGATTTGTATGTCCTACCTGGTGTTCAGGTGAATGAATGAATGAATGAATGACTTGGGCACAGACGCACCAGACACAAGGCCCAGTCTGCTTCATGATAGCAGCTAGTTCCTTCTGAAGGTAGCTGGATCTTTCAGGTGAATATAAGACTTCACTCTTCCTTGCCACTGAACCTCTGTTTCTTTATTTCTTATCTTCCGGAAATCACTACATTGTTTCTAACCTGGCCCTGAGAACTGAAGTTTACATGCCTTTGTCTTCCTCACAGCTTGTGCAGAAGAATGGTCAGCTGTCCACTGTGAATGGCTTAGCTGAGCAAGAAGAGCTCAGCCTCCAGGACGAAGCCCTGAATGGCCAGGAGGAAGAAATCATTGTCACTGATGGTAAGCCATCCTTGAAGGCTCTGGCAGGATACCAGGCAGGGGCCAAAGGGCAAACAGCATTCATAGTGATCTTTGGGAATTCACTTCCTTCATATTTTCAGCAGAAAATACACTCTCATAATTCATGATGGCGAATGATGTTAGTAACAAAAACAGGCAGTAGGTTTCAGAAGGAAGTATTTGTCTGACTTTTGGGGTAGCCCCAGTGCTTAGGTCTTGACGTTATATTTCCTTTCTCTTAAACATGCTTATCTGGAACTTAATGTCTTTTTAAAAATTCAGAGCATGGTACTCAGGAAAGAGCCTTAACTGGGAGACTAAAAGATTGAGTTAGAATTATTGTTGTCTTATCCAAACTGCTTGTCTAATGTGGAATGTGGATTCTGTTGGAAATACTGAAGTCCTGGTGCTTTAGAAGAGTCGGGGACTCGAGGTATAGCTCAGTAGTAGTGTGTGTGTTCATTATGCACCAGGCCCTGGGTTCAACCTCCAGCATCCCCCAAATTATAAATGAAAATAACAAATCTCTGTCTATAGAGAGAAGCCTACAAAACTTGCACACTTTTTTCCGGTAGAGACATTATAAGACATATGTGTCTGCACTATGATGTGCTTGCATGTCTTTTAGCTCTTGAGCCTGGAGGTCCTGGGGTGGTTACTGGAGAGTGAGTCTTTGGCCAAAGTCTCACTCATTTGATCTTAGCGCATGGGGAGGGGAGCCATACCATGGAGTCAGAATCAAACCCCTTGACTGGTTGATCTCTTGTGAGAAGCGAAAGGCTACATGTTGAAGAACCTTCCTCTACTCTGAGTTCTCGTCTCATGGTTCCGTCTGTTCACTAAGTGACCGGATAATCCATGACCAATTTTGAAGATGTATAAATGATGCTTCATTTACAGTATGCCGACCCTTATGGTAATATGAAATATGAAGAAAGACAGAGGGAAAAGTTCTATGATTGGAGACTGGACATGGCCTCTGTGACATGAGATTCTTTGAACACGTGGAACCGTTTCTCTTCTTGTTCTTGCCCCCGCAGCGCAGCTTCAAGCCGGGAGCTGCTTTTGAAGTTGGTGGGAAGACTGGTCTTTATACAGCACCACAGGCACCATATAAAGTTAGAAATACATACAGTCTCACAGATGGAGTGTTTGCCTGACCTAGTGTGAGAGTTTCAAATAATATCCACCAAAATAATTGGAATGGACCCAACTTAAATCCCCAAGCCCAGTGCTTTGTCCTTCCACATTCACTTTTGAATCCAGTCAAGCAGCAGCAGTTTTTGATTTGACCCCAGCCAAGTCACTGTGCTGCTTGCTTACTTTATGTGGTCATTGAAAACAGCTAAGAAATGGGTCCTTTGCTTAGGGTGGCAAGAAAGTGATCTGAGGAAGGTTAAATAAGATAAAAGTCAGGCTAAAACAAGGCCACTTGGTGATTACCGAATGAATTTTGCAAGAGCTGAGGGCTGTTCTGAGTTCAGGTGCAGTCATGCCTTAAGGTCAAGGGTGGGGTGAAATCTGGGGATGAGGGAAGGTTGGATTTAGGTATGTCAAGGCAAGGGCTGGGGTGTAGCTCCGTGGTAGAGCCCTTGCCTAACATTCATGAGTGCTGGCTTTGATCCCTAGCACCATGCCAAAAGCAAAAACAAAAACAAAAACAAAAAACAGGCGAGATAAGAGATGCCAGCAGAAGTGAGGACAAGAATAGCTAATGCTTCATGGGTTTTTGCATGGTGCAGAGGTTCAAACCCAGGGCTCCTTGGTGCATGCTAGGCAGCACTGTACCACTGAGCAGCCCCACCCTCCAGAGGTCATCTGCTTTTATCCTGGGGCCCAGAGCCCTGCCTTTTGGGCATCATCACCTTTAATAGGGAGAGCATCCTTATGAAGTGGATACGATCATTTCCGAGACTGCAACCCAAATCAGCTGATTACCACATGTAAGCTCTTACACACTGTGCAGGACAAGTCCGAGGCTGGAGGGGAGGAACAGTGTGCTCCCAGCACTTTCACTGAAGGATAGAGAATGAAAGCCCAGACAGGAGATCTGGGACTCGATAAGAGGGTGTTGAAAGCAGAGTGTAGTTTAGAAAATATTTAGTGGACAATGTGAGACCCCTGGGATATGCCACCAAGGGAGAGCAGGGGTCAGTGAGCTTTTTTCTGGCTTAGCTAATGTGTAGGATGGACAGAGGAGGGAGAGATGGGGCAGGGACGTGTTCCATAGAATCCCAGATAGCATGGAGATGTTTAATTTGTGACTTGTTTCCTGGAGGTTTGCTGCTGGCCCTCGTCCTTTAGTCCAGATGTGATTGCTCGTACATTTCAGCACATGGGTAAACACTGACTTTTACAGAAAGCAATTCTGTCTCCACCCTATGACTCTATTCCATTGTCTCCCCAAGCTGACCCGGGCTTCTGACCACGGCTGGCCTTGGGGATCTGAGCAAACTCCAAATGCCGCGTGCAGAGAGTGGTCCTTCACATACTCAGTCCTTCAAAAGATCCTGGAAAAGCCTGGCCTCCTGGGAAGGGCTGATGTTCCCTCAAGTGGCCCAAGGCCACAGAGGCTCCCGCCAGGTGCACTTCCCAGGGCCCTGTTGGAAGTGGCTTTCCCCGTGGTAGGCAGAATTTCGATTCCCTTGGCAACTTGGATATTTGTGTTTTCCTCTATTTTGTCTTCCTGCCAGATGATAATTAATAGCCTGGCAATGTAAATACAGACAGAATTTTCATATTAAATTATTAAACAATGTTTTTCCACTCTTTTTTTCTGTCATTAATGTTAACCTGTGGTTAGATTTTTTTTTTTTTAATTAGAGATTGAACTCAGGGGCGCTTAATCATGGAGCCACATCCCTAGCCCCTTTTTATTTTTCATTTTGAGACAGGGTCCTACTAAGTTGCTTAGGGCCTTCCTAAGTTGCAAAGGCTAGCTTTGAACCTCTGATCCTCCTGTCTGAGCCTCCCAAGTGGCTGAGATTAGAGGTGGAAAAATACCACTAATTCCCTTTTTTTTTCTTTTTTTGTGGTGCTGGGGATCAAACTATTTGTTTCATGGCAAATCTGATGCTGCTGAAAATATTAAAGAAAAAAGCTGCACACCTGATATCCCTCACTCATGCCAGGCAAGCACTCCGCCACAGAGCTACTTCTCTAGTCCTCTAGGGTTAGATTTTGATGGTTATTTCTGGAAATCAGAGTTGTACCTGCAAGATTGCTGTAATGGGGCTAGGGTTGTAGCTCAGAGGTAGAGTGCTTGCCTGGCATGTGTGAGGTACTGGGTTTGATCCTCAGCACCACGTAAAAATAAATAAACAAAATACATGCATTGTGTCCATCTACAAATATATATATATATTATATATACATATATATGTGTGTGTGTATATATATATATATATATATATATGTATATAAAGATTGCTGTAATGTAAGCAAAGGTTTGGTAATGTAAGCCATTATAGACCTTGGGGAGCCGGGCGCGGTGGCGCACACCTGTAATTCCAGCACTTAGGGAGGCTGAGACAGGAGAATCTCAAGTTCAAAGCCAGCCTCAGCAATGGCGAGGCGCTAAGCAACTCAGTGAGACCCTGTCTCTACATAAAACACAAAATAGGGCTGGGGATGTGGCTCAGTGGTTGAGTACCCCTTAGTTCAATCCCCAGTACCAAAAAAAAAAAAAAAAAAACCCAAAAATAATAAAAGAAAAACCAAACCAAAACAAAAAGGACTTGGGGACACTGATTCCTACCACTGTCCACTAAAATAAGAACAAGCCCGACCCATCTTGGTTCCCAGGAGGATTGGCCAACTGTGGCATTTGGCATTTGATCTGCAAGATCCACTGACAGGAGCAAACTGCAAACAAGGGGCATCCATCTGCGAGGGGGATTTTCTGCTAAGGTGACGGACAGTATTTCTGGGGCTGGGCATGCAGATGAGTGTAGGGTGCCTGCCTAGCATGCTCCCTGCCAGGCATTCTATCCTCTTCCTAGGGGAGAGGAGAGAAGCCAGAAGTAGAAATGATTTTATCCACCTTGACTCTGAAACTAGAAATACTGGTAATTCAGAACCAGTTCTCTTCCTATAATAAAACAGAATTTGATTGCCTTGTAAACTTTCTTTAAATGGTAGAAAAAAACTGTCTACTAAATATTTTCTAAGCTGAACAGCAGGGTCAGATATATATCTATAGGTTGGGAGGGGCCTTGATGATTATATAATTTGGGGGCATCTGAAGAGCGTACACCATCAGGGATGAACATAAACATTTATTTACAGTGAAAGGCCGTGGTGGAGAAACCACAGCAAATTGCTATAGCCTTGGAGATTCAGTCCCTTTCACCTGTGCTTTCTTAGGTGATCAATGGATTTATCAGTTAATCGAAATTGCTTATATGCAAATGGTAGTTTGGCTTTCACCTTCAGTTGGACGGTTCGATTATGCCAAGGCAAACCACTTAGAGCACTCACAGGGGCTGAACGAGTGCTATTAGTTTCATGGCAAATCTGCTTCTCCTGAATGTATTAACAAAATAAGCTGGGCATGGTGGTGCACACCTGTTATCCCAGCCACTTGGGAGGCTGAGGCAGGAGGATCACGTTTGAGGCCAAGCTGGGCAATTTAGTGAAATCCTGTCTCAAAATAAAAAAGGGCTGGGGTTGTAGCTCAGGGGTAAAATTCCCTTGGGTTCTCTTTCTTGTGCCCCCAAACAAGGCACAAGGAAGACTTGTGATCTGGGGTACAGCTCAGTGGTAGAGGGCTTGACGAGCATGCTCAGGGCCCTAGATTTAATTCCTAGTGTGTGCAAGTGTCTCTCTCTCTCTCTTTCTCTCTCTCTCTCTCTCTCTCTCTCACACACACACACACACACACACACACAGCAGTAAACAATGACTTTTGAAGCATCTTGATCTAGGGCCAATTTTCAATTTAAAACTTTTTGTAAATTAGAACAACCTACAGATTTAAAAAAGAAATTTAATCATAGTATCTATTAATGGATTTTTTACCCCCAGATGAGGAAAATAAATCTTTCTAAATAAAAAAAAACTTAACGTCTTATTTCTTTTGATAATAACATAATGGTTTGCTGAACAAAGACCTACAGAACTGATTGTCACATACAAGTAATCAGGAGATTGTTTCAAGTTTTGATACATTTGATTTTCTTTTCTTTTTCTTTTTTTTTTTTGGTACTGAGGATTGAACCCAGAGGCACTTAACCACTAAGTCACATCCCAAGCCCTTTTTTTATATTTAGAGACAGGGTCTCGCTGAGCTGTTTAGGGCTTCGCTAAGTTGCTGAGGCTGGCTTTGAACTCAAGATCCTCCTGCCTCAGCCTCCCAAGCCTCTGGAATTACAGGCGTGTGACCCCGCTCCCGGCTAGGGTGTGATATATTTGAATGGATCACTTACAGGGAGTTTGCTCTCTATTTGCTTTTCTGCAGTGCATGGCAGCAGGCATTGCAAAGCCTGTGAAAACCACGTTTCCTCCACCTTTCAGGTTACATTTGTGTGTGTGAGCAAAGGAGCAATGATGTTCCTCTCACTGGTTTAAATAGTTTGTTCTCATTCACAGACCCAGAGTGGAGGACATTTACACCAGTAGCAGCGGTCATGGGGCAGCAGCAGCAAGCAGGTTTTTTTGTTTTGTGTTTTTCCCTGTCGCTTGTTTTTTGTTTTTGATACTGGGGATTGAACCCAGTGGCACTATATCACTGAGCTACATCCCCAGTCCTTTATACTTTTTTTTTTTAATATCTTTATTTTATTTTTATTTTTTTGTGGTGCTGAGGATCGAACCCAGTGCCTCACGCATGCAAGGCAAGCGCTCTACCACTGAGCCACAATCCCAGCCCCTGTACTTTTTATTTCAAGACAAGATCTTGCTAAATTGTCCAGGCTGTCTGGAACTTGCAATCCTCCTGCCTCCACCTCCGAAGTCACTGGGATTACACGTGTGCACCACTACACCTGGTCATTTGGGTGCTTTGCTCTGTCATTTCCCACTCTTTTGGGGCTGCTTTCAAATTATCAGCCAGCTGAGCAGATGAATCAGGCTTTGTTATGCTAATCAAAACATAACCGTTATACCTGCTGGTCCTGGAGAATGCCCCCATCCCCTAAGAACAATAAATAAAACTTTGCTTAAAGCAGAAGTCTTGTAGAGGGCCTATTATTCACTTTTTTACACTTGTATATTATCCCCCTGATACAGTCACAAATAGAGAATTCCTTGCTCACTCATCTAATAGTTTAATTTGCAACACTATGGAGAATTTCGTTTTCCTAATGGTGCTTAATGTCACTGTCTTTGCTTTTATTTCATTTGAGCCCTCCGGTTCCCTGTGTAAAGTTCCTCTGGGATATGGAAAGGCCAAAAGGTGAGGCCAACTAATGGCAGCCCTCCCTGCGGATCTTGTTACCTTACAGAAAATCCAGGTGGGAGTTCAAGTAATTCTTCCTGGCTTTGAACATTTAGTAATTGTATCTGGAGAGTGGGTACTCTAAAACCTGCGCTGGATCTCAGACGATGATCCCCTCCAAATACTCATTTGGCTGTGAAAGTCTTGACTTAGGGTTTGATTCCTTTTCTGTTTCAATTTGCAAATAATTGATATCTTGTTAGTCTTCAAGAAGAAATTCCATCTCTATCCTCCGTTCTGCCTTCTTCTTTCTACATTGCAGTTGTTGACTTCTGGCCTTCTGTCTGTCTCTTACTCCGACCCTTTAAAATACAGAATCACCAAGGCAAAGAATTCCTGGGACAGTGGGTAGGGAGGGGCACTGTATTTTGTTCTGTTTTGTTGTTGGGCAGGTGCCCTCCCCCTGGGCCACACTCCAGTCTTGTTTTTGTCCTTTGAGTCCTCTGGGCCTAGAACAGTGTCCGGGACATGGTATACACTCAATAAATATTCGAGAGCCGGGCGCGGTGGCTCAAGCCTGTAATCCCAGCACTTAGGGAGGCTGAGACAGGAGAATCGCGAGTTCAAAGCCAGCCTCAGCAATGGCGAGGCGCTAAGCGACTCAGTGAGACCCTGTCTCTACATAAAACACAGAAAAATAGGGCTGGGGATGTGGCGCAGTGGTCGAGTGCCCCTGAGTTCAATCCCCAGTACCAAAAAAAAAAAAAAAAATATTCGAATAAATGAAGTCAGTTTTGAGTTAAAATTCACAAGGCTATTATTTTTCCCTGTATGTTTAATTATACGGATAAGGAGAATCTGTTAGTTTTTTAACTTTATATCAACTCATTTCCTGCTCAAATACTGCGGCTTTATAGATTTTATCCGCAGATCCCTTAGTTTGTTGCACAGGCAGTAACCAAGCCGGATCCTTCTTTCAGTGCACAGAGCTGGGCCTTCACAGGTGCCTGCTGTTGGCTTTCAGGTGTGGTCTGGAAACGGGAAATCTGACCCTGACCTGCCTGTGATTAAATGAGGTTTCCTAGTACTGCTATCAAATGCGTTTGCTCCATAGACAGAGGGGATCCCCCAACACACACTTTGGCATTTCAAATGCAGAACCGTCGCATGACATTTTCTCAAGCTGTATCCTGTTTTGTGATGTTTTGAGAACTAGAGAGAACACACACAGAACAGGCCTTGAACTTAGGTGAAAGTATTATGGTGTGCAGTTGCTGGCAACTGGTTTTGATTCATTCCCCGGTTCCCTAGCAATATTTCTAGCATGGGTGCTCGGAAATTACTTATGTCATCGACGGATTTGTGCTACAAATATTTTATTGCTTTCACTCTTAAAGAAACAGATATTGATTTTTTTACTAATCAGCAGCCAGAGATGTACGGAAAAGACTGTTTCCCTCTGAATTATAATGAAGTTGTCTAACTTAACAAACACAGGGGTTGGGGTGAGGAAGGAAAGACTTAGGATTCCTACTCCCTTCTAAATCCTTTAATTTCAGGAAACTAAATAGAAAAGCCTGCTTAATTACTGTTTCTCCAGGTACCTTCACTTGCATACATCCCTTTGAGAGTCAGTTTTCATCTGTAAAATGATCATCTCTATCCATTTCTGAAATTCTATGACTAACATCAATATTACTGGTTATGAGAACTAAAAGCCCCACTGTGAATTAGCTACTAAAGACCAAGCGATCTTGGGCAGGTGAGAATCCACTTGGTAATTTTATTTTGCCTTTAATAAAAGTACTTCTATGATTCTTCTTGTTAATCTGATTTTAAAAGTCACCCTCTAGATTTGAAGTTTTAATTTAATTGGAAATAGATGTTGAACAGGGGAAGTTTTATTCAAGAATTACTTGATACATAATCATCTAGGTATGAAAGCAAAAGAGATAGATAGTTTTATAAATGTGACCACAAGGTATCACATCTCTCTCCTGCATGTTATTTCTGTTGACTTCTTTGAAGGTTGGGACTGTGGAAGAGGAGTTGTTGTGAAAGATGTCCATAAATGCCACATCCTTGCCCCACAGGCTTGGTATTATCTATGCATCTCTATAGTTTAGGGCTACTCAACCCACCCTGCAGCAGGGTTGGTGCTCTGCAGCATTGTCCTTGAGGGAAGCATAAGTGAGTATGTTAGTCAGCTTTACATCACTATAACAAAATACTCGAGGTAACTGACTTAGGAAGAGAAAAGGTTTATTCTGGCTTATGGTTTTAGAGGTTCCAGCCAGAGTTTGGGCAGACCCATTACTCTTGAGTCTTCTGGTGGGTACACTGAATGACAGTGGTGGGGAGTACATGGCAGAGCAAAGTGTTCACCTCTTGGCCAGGAAGGAAAAAAGGAACAGGAAAGGACTGGGATCCTACAGTTCCTTCAGGAGAATGCTCCCAATGTCCTAAGGACCCTCTACTAGGCTTATCCTCCTAAAGGTCTGTAGAACCTCCCCATAGCACCAACAAGGGACCAATCCTTTAACACATGGGCCTTGGAGGGACATGTAACATCCAAACTATAGTGTGAGTTGGCCTGTAGGTTTGTCCAAGTAACGTACCAAGATTTAGCCCCTCCTAGTACTGGGGATGGAACCCAGAGGCATCCTATCACTGAGCTACATCCTCAGTCCCTTGTGTTTTTTATTTTGAGACAGGACCCCACTAAGTAGCTGAGGCTGGCCTCTTAACTCGGGATCCTCCTGCCTCAGCCTCCAGAGTCAATGGGATTATATGTCACTATGCCTGGCTAGCCCTTTCCTTTTATGGGACCAAGGTGACCTATAATGAATGGCTCTTGAACTGTGACAAAGCTATTAATGGAACTGTCCAATTACTTTAGCATTGGCCTGGTTCATCGGCTGCTGCTACAAAATACCTTAGACTGAATAATTTATAAACAACAGAAATTTATTGTGCACAGTTGTTGAGGCTGGGAAGCCCAAGATGAAGGTGCCAGCAGATTCTACACCTGTGTGGACCTACTTTCTCATGGAGGCGTCATCTGTATGTCCCCACGTAGCTGAAGGCAAAAGGCCTCACCAACTTCTTTAGGCCTCTTCTAAAAGGCAGTGATCCCACGCAGGAGGGCTCTGCCCTCAGGGCCCAGCCACCTTCCACACGCCCCACCTCTAATACCACCACCTTGGCCATGAGTTTCAACATAGGAACTTGGAGGGTCCACAAACATTCAGATCTCCACAACCATTTCCCTTATTTAATGAAAATCCTTTAGGTGTTTCCTCAAGGATGCCTCTAGTTCAGAGTGAACAGCACCCCTTTCTCCTCCTGTGGTAGCCTCCCAGTAGTTCTGGCAATGAAATATTCTGGAACACAGCATCCCCATATTTTATAAAAAGATGTTTTTTGATAATGTCCAAAGTGTATTCTCTGGGCTTAAATTTCATCTTTTTTTAATTGATGCATTTTAATTGTAAAGAATAATGGATTTCATTTTGTCATATTTGAACATGCATCTAACATGCTTTGATTATGTTAAAATTCAACTTTTTAGCCTATCAGTTAAGACTTATTCCTGAGCACCATTCCTTCAGTTTTCTCAAATTGCTTTTGTAGTTCAAGTGTCAATACAGAGTGATACCAAGCAGTCTGACCCTCTCTGTTAATAGCGTATGCCTCCATTGTTCAGGTGACAATTCCATATATACTAGATTTGATTAATTGATGCACTGTTTGCTTTAATGTGCCTTCACATGGACATGCAGGGTTGAGAACAATATCATGCACGAGGCCGTCATCCTGCTGTGCTAATTTGCTGGGGCTGCTGTAACAAACACTTGACTGGTGGCCTAACAGCAGACATTTGTCTTCTCACAGTCCTGAAAGCTAGAAGTCCAAGATCAGGATGTTGGCATGTTTGATTTTCCCCAAGTCCCCCTCTTCGGCTTGCACTTGGCTGTCTTCTCACTGTGTCCTCTCATGGTCTTTCCTCTGCGCATCCCTTATGTCTCTGTGTGTCCAAATGTCTTCTTGTAAGGACACCAGTCAGATTGGGGCCCACACTACTGGTCTCATATTTTAAAGTCCTCCCTGCAAGTTTAGTTGTATCCTTAGGTGCTGGGGATTTGCACTTCAGTACGGGCATCTGAGGGGGACACAGCTGAGTCTGTAACAATATCGCTCTGTGACTGTCCAACTGGAAAGTCCCATTAGGGACCGAGAAGCCTTAGTAGAAAGGAACTGTCACTGACTGCGCCAGCCCCTGCCCCCGTGCAGGAGGCTCTTCTGCTTGTATACTTGAAGATTTGGGGGAGTTTTCTCCATAAAAGGAGGTCGTTTATTCTACTGCAGTGAAAATGTGCCTCCCTCTGACCCCTTTCTCTGCTCCAGGGCTGCCTTCTGGAACTTCATGGAACAGGCTTGCCCGCTTTTTCCACACGGCAGCCCTCTAAGCATTCGAACACATCGATCACGTCTTTCCTTTCATCTTTTCTTCTCTAGGCAAAACATCTCTAGAGAAAATAAGCTGCCTCGCATTAAGAGAAAAATGCCCAGACTTCTATGCTTTTTCCAATAAGAATTTACTGGATGGAATCTTGCCAAGCCTAACTGGGTTTACCTTTCAGTGTTCCCAGTTTTAAAGAAGAGTTTATTTCTCAAACTCTTTTTTTTTTTTAAATTTTGGTACCAGGGATTGAACCCAGGGGCGCTTAACTACAAGCCCCAGCCCTTTTTTGTATTTTATTTAGAGACACGGTCGCGCTGAGTTGTTTAGGGCTTCACTAAGTTGCTGAAGCTGGCTTTGGTTTGAACTCGCAATCCTCCTCTCTCAGCCTCCTGAGTTGCAGGGATTACAGGCGTGTGCCACCTTTTGCAAACTCTTTAAAGCATGAGAAAGAATATCTTGGTTTGCTTTGAACCAAGTATTATGTACTGAAGAAATTAATTAAAGGAGGCAAGTCATTGACACAGAAGTAAGTGACTGGTTGTATAGAAGAATCCTCTTATCAAGGATGCTGTTGCTAAAAGAAAATATCAATGTGTATTCAAGTGTTTCTAGCCCCTGAATTATTAGTTACCGTTTTGGTACTGGCCTTAAAATAATCATTAGCAGGATAGCCTTACACAACACAGTAGCTAGAGGAAAGGGTAAGAGAATTCCCATTCTCCAAATGATAGTTGGGTCTTAATAAAAGAGAAGATTCATACTCCTAAGCCCTGTGGCCTCAGTGTTATGGACTAAATGTTTAGGTCACCTCACCCCTGTTCATATGTTCAAATCCTAACCCCCAAGTGATCCTACCTACAGATAGAGCCTTTGGGTGGTAATTAGGTCTTAAGGTCCGAGCCTTCCTAATGGGATGAGTGGCTTTATAAAAGGGACCCAGAGTCCTGTCTAGCTCCCTTTCACCACCTGTGGATAGATCCAGAAGTGAGGAGTCTGCCCTCACATGACCCAACCATACTGGTGCTCAGATCTGGGACTTGCAGCCTGCAGAACTGTGAGAAATGAATATCGGTTGTCTGGAAGCTACTGCTGTATGGTAATTAGTCACAGCTGCCCAAGCAGACCAAGACACCCCATGAAGGAACTTTTCACCAAAGTACCATATTTTCCTCATGCTTGTGAAAGTCTTGGCCCTGGGTGTTTCCCTAGCAGAGCTCATTTCTGTTTGGCGTGTTCGGGCACATTAGGATTCTGTGTGGGTCATCTGTCTGTGCTGCTGTGGAACCCGGGGCCCTTCTGAGTCTTAATCTATTGTGTGGCTCCCGGAGTCCTTCAGTCTGCTTCGGCACCTATGAGTGATAAATCTCCATGTGAATCCATTTCCATCCAACTGGCTGGGTTCTTCTGAGCTCTTCCAGCCTAGGAACCTGTGCCCTTCACTTCTGAGAAATTATTTTTTCCATTTCCCTCGTTTTTCTTTGTTCTCTTCTAGAGTTACTATTATGCAGACGTTAGGCCTTCTACACGAATCCTTATTTAAAAATCCCTCCTCCCTCATTTTCTGTTGTATTGTATTTGTCTCTATTTTCTGGAAAAATAGAGTCTGAAGTCTAGATTTCATATTAATTACTATTTTTTAAAAATTCTAAGAACTGATTTTTGGGGGGTTCTAAATAGTCTTTTTTGAATGTATTACTTTTTTCCCCCTGGCTTCCATATCTTTGGTTTCTCAGTATTTTTTAAAATTGTTGTTAGATATGGAATTTGCATGACATCTTTGCACAGGGCCCCTGTCAATCCTTACTGTACAGTTCCAGTTTTAGTGGATGTGCTGCTGAAGTCACCACAGAATTTCGGTATGTGTAGCACTGGGGATGGAACCCAGGGCCTTGTGCATGCTGGGCAGGTGCTCAACCACTGAGCTACACTCTAGCCTCAGGATTTCTTTTTAAAATGTTTATTTCTGTGCATGGTCTCTGTCTCTTTTTTTTTTTTTTTAAATATTTATTTTTTTTAGTTGTAGGCAGACAGAATATCTTTATTTTATTTTTATGTGGTGCTGAGGATCGAACCCAGTGCCTCACGTGTGCTAGGCGAGCACACTACCACTGCGCCATAACCCCAGCCCTGGTCTCTGTCTCTTTTTGGTTTGATTTTGGTTTGATTTTGTTTGTTTTGTTTTATTGTGGTCTTTCAAGTTAGATGTTTTCATTACATGTCTGATTTAGGGACAGGTTTCTCATATTTAAAAATTTGCTGGTGTGTCCCAGGGCAAGGCAAAGCAATGGTGGCCATCCCTGTATCTGGCGTAGGGCAATCCAAACATCTCTATTCTGATGTCCCCCCAGTTCCCCCAAGACTCTTCTGTTCCCCTCCTGCAGTGTGTTTGCCTGGTTGCTGGTATCATGGGAGCTGAGAGATTCTGCAGGGAGGAATCGAATATCCGCTGCATAAACTCAACCCTGCTTTTTTCTTGATTGTGCCATTGGATGTGCCTGTGCCCCCAGGAAACTCTGTTTAACCCTCTTAGAATATAAACATCTAGTCATCCCCTGGGAAACTTATTGAGCTTTTTACTTTTACAAGTGTTCATTTTTTCTTTACATTTATGTTTGAAGCCAGTCTAAATATACTGCTAGGTTGAGCTTGTAAGTGAAACATCATGTGGAAGCCCTTGGTCCCTGTACTGTGCTTGTACTGTGACAGTGTAGAAAGAAGAGTCATGAATTTGAATGTATTTACCCAAATTAAGAGACAGTGGAAAAGCTGTTCCAAGTAAATCTACCAAGGGAATTGAACTCCTTGCCACCTAGAGACCACTAGGGACTCACCAGTAGACATAGTCGGTTAGTTGTTTTATTTTTTGCTTGCTGTAGTATGGGAGATCCTTCACAGGTGCCTGAGTAATGAGTTGTTGGAGGGGCATTTTTGTAGGGCTTGGGCATGTCCTAAACGATTCTGAGGACAACTGTGGAGAGCGGAAGGCTAATTCTAGATTATACATGGGAAACTGAAGGCCAGTTCTAGTTTGTACAGGGAGAACTGAAGGCCAGTTCAAGATGGTACACAGGGAAACTGAAGGCCAATTTGAGTTTGTTCGTGGAGGTAGTTTAGGTGATGGATGCTGTGATTGGGTATCTTGGTCATTCGTATCAGGAGAGAGATACCAAATCAGAGGTAAACTCGTCATTGGGACACATTCCTGTGAGCCCACAGAGGGGATATTCAGTTACTTTTGTAGTTTCAGAGCTTTGCACTGACCACATGTGAATAATAAAGTGTGGCTCGTCAGATTTGCTATGTGTAAAGTATATACCCTATTTCAAAGACTCAGTACAAAAAAACTAAAATAGCTTATTAATTTTTTATACCAAGTATATATTGACATAACATGGATATATTGGGTTATATAAAATATATTAAAATCAACCTCATTGGTTACTTTTCTTTTTTGCTAATGTGGATACGAGAGGTTTATCACCTACATGACTGGTTTGGGGCTCACACGACTGTTATCATTACTGCCTTGTTTTAGTACTGGAAATTGAACCCAATACTTAAAAACCAGGAGTGCTTACCACTGAATTACCTTCCCAGCCCTTTTAATTTTCATTTTGAGGCAAGGTCTTGCTAAATTTCCCAGGCTGGTCTCAAACTTGTGATTCTCCTGCCTCAGCTGCAATTATAGGCATGTGCTATTGTGCCTTTTTTTTTTTTTTTTGTACCAGGGATTGAACTCAGAGGCACTCAACCACTGAGCCACATCCTCAGCCCTATTTTGTGTTTTATGTAGAGACAGGGTCTCACTGAGTTGCTTAGCGCCTCACTGTTGCTGAGGCTGGCTTTGAACTCACGGTTCTCCTGTCTCAGCCTCCCAAAGTGCTGGGATTACAGGCGTGCACCACCACTCCTGGCAGCATTTTTGTTTTTGTACAACAAGTAAGATTAGTCTTGGGGCTGGGACCATAGCTCAGTGACAGGGCACTTGCCTAGCACATGTGAGGCACTAGGCTTGATCCTTAGCACTGCCTACGAATAAACAAATAAAATAAAGGCATTCTGTCCATACACAACTATAAAAATAAATTTTTAAAAAATAGAGTAGTCTTTCCCCAAAACTAATTTTTTTTACCCTGTTGAGGGCAGTATCTCCCTTACTGAGAATGCATGGCTAATATTCCCCATCTAAAATATACTAAGACTGGGCGCATGCTCCTGTAGTCCCAGATACTTGGGAGGCTGAGGTGGGAGGGTTGCTTCAACCCAGGAGTTGATGAAGCCTGGCCCAAACAGTGAGCCCTCACCTCAAACAAAACAAAACACTTGCTAGTGGTGGTGTTGACCTCCGTTAGCACCTTAGAATAACACTGGTCTGGTGGTATTTTCATTCTGCCATCACCTGAAGCCCAGGGACTTAAATACTCTGTCCCTGGTTGCACAGCTAACATAAGAGTTGGGACCAGAAACCAGCTTCACAGACTTCAAAATTCTCTTTTGATTGTTGTTATGGTTTGGATCTTTAAGTCCCTTGAAAACCTCATGTATTGGGCAACATAGGACTGTTCATAACTGAAATGATTCAATTATGAGAACTGTAAGCTTATCGGTGGATTAGTCTGCATGATGGATTAATAAATTGAACAGACCGCTAGGTGGTTACTATAGGCAGGTAGGGACATGGCAAGGAGATGTAGGTCACTGGAACCATAGTCTTGGACTATATCTTGTCCCTGGCTTCTCCCCCACCCCCCTTCCTGGCTGCCATGAACTACTGAGCAGCTTTCTTCCACCATGCCCTTCTGCCATGACGTTCTTCCCCACCTCAGGCTCGGAGCAATGGAGTCGGCTGACCATGGACACTGAAACTGTGAGCTCAAAATAAACTTTATCTCCTCTAAGTTGTTCTTTTTGAAAAAATAACATATTTTTTTAGTTGTCAATGGACCTTTATTTTATTTATTTATACACGGTGCTGAGAATTGAACCCAGTACCTCACACATGCAAGGCAAGTGCACTACCACTGAGCCACAACCCCAGCCCCCTCTAAGTTGTTCTTGTCAGGTATTTTTAGTTACTGTGATGGAAAGTTGACTAACATAACTATACCAGGGTGTAAAGGACTTTTTTTTTTGTTTTTTGGTACCGGGGATTGAACTCAGGGGTACTCGACCACTGAGCCACATCCCCAGCCCTATTTTGTGTTTTATGTAGAGACAGGGTCTCACTGAGTTGCTTAGCACCTCGCCGTTGCTGAGGCTGGCTTTGAACTCGCAATTCTCCTGTCTCAGCCTCCCTCAGTGCTGGGATTACAGGCTTGTGCCACCGCGCCTGGCTTATAAAGGACTTTTAAGAGTGTTTGAATCACTTAGAGAATTTGATTTTTATTTCTCTGTCCCTGAACACATTTGGTAGAATAGGTATTTTCTTAATTATTTTTAAAGAATCTTCTTTGCTTTATACTTTCATCTATTTTCAGGTTCCCATGATTGGAGAACTTAAGACACAGATTGAGAACATCTTTTTTTGAGAAGGGGCAGGGGTATAGCTATATTGCTTAAGGCTGGCCTTGAACTTGTGGGCTCAAGTGATCTTGCTTCAGCCTCCCCAGTAACTGGGCATACAGGCACCCAGCTTCCATTATTATTAGAAAATCAAAGATAATGCTCCAGTTCTTGTACCTTTGAGTTTTAGGGCTTCCCAGGCAGCGCTGGACCACCTCGTACAACCCACAGCCCTGAGGCTAGTGTGTTTGACTTCCAGTCATAAAGGTAATAAAGATGAGCTGCAGAGGAATTTGTAAAGTGTAGAACAATCTTGAGACAGAAATTGCCCATAATTCTACTTTGGTTTTTCTTTGTTATTTTTCTTTCAATATTCTCTTTTCTTCGTCCTCATGCACAGGCAGGTATATGTGCATTTTCAAAAGCAAAACTGGGGCTGGGAACAGTGGTGCAAGCCAATAATTCCTGTCTCAGGAGACTGAGGGGGAGGATTGCAAGTTGAAGGCTAGACTTAGTAGCTTAATGACACTGTCTCAATATAAAAAGTAAAAAGGACTGGGGATGTAGCTCAGTGATAAAGCCCTTGCTTAGTATGTGTGAGGCCCTGTTCAATCCCAGCAAAACACACACATTCACAATTCAACAAGGAATTTCAGTTAGTATCTGTGTTCATTGCATGGGGCAGAAAGCTGAAAATACACTGAGCTCAGGACCCCCGGCCGTGCCGTCTCACTGGTCAGTGCTGTTTAGATTCAGTGCATGTGGCCCACGAGCAAACAGAGCACCTCGATGAGGTGTAATTCACATCACGCGCAGTTGACCCAATTAAAGTCCAGTTGTCCCTTGGTATCTGCAGGTGATTAGTTCCAGAGACGGCTTCACATCCATGGACTTAACTAGCCATGAAGTCCACTGATCTTAGATCAAAAAAATACACTAGGGAGCCGGGCACAGTGGCACACGCCTCTAATCCCAGCAGCTCAGGAGGCTGAGGCAGGAGGATGACAAGTTCAAAACCAGCCTCAGCAACTTAGGGAGGCCCTAAGCAACTTAGCCAGACCCTGTCTCAAGATAAAATATAAAAAAGGTTGGGGTGTAGCTCAGTGATTAAGCACCCTGGGTTCCATCCCTGGCACTAAATAAGTAAGTAAGTAAGTAAGTAAATAAATAAATAAATAAATAGATCTAGGGTAGAGGAGAGAGTATGTATTGTGAGTGTACTGAACACATAAAGACTTTTTTCCTTGTCATTATTCCCCAAATAATAACAACAGTTATAAAGAATTTGCATTGCACTAGGCAGTTGAGATGATTTAAGGTATATGCGAGGCTATGCATATATTGCATAAAATACAACACCCTTTTATAGAAGGGACTTAAGAATCTGAAGATTTTGGTATCTTGCAGGTGAGTCAGGGAGCCAATCTTTGCAAATACCAAAGGATGACTGTGTATTTATTTATATTTATTTCTTCTATAGTTATCCAGTTTTAATAGTGTTTAGAAATATTTTTACTTTTTTTTTTTTGTGCCAGAGATTGAACCCAGGGCACTTAAGCACTGATCCACATCCCCAGCCTGATATTTTTACTTTTGACACATAGTAATTATACATATTTATGGGGTACAGTGGGATATTTTGCTCTTTTTTACAATGTAATAATCAGAGCAGGGTAATTGGCATATCTACCAGCTCTGACATTTATCACTTCATTGTATTGGGAACATTCAGAGTCCTCTCTACTACCTATTTAGAAATGTTCAATTAATGGGTGTCAACTGTAGCTATCCCATTGTGTCATAGAACATTAGAAGTTATTCCTCCTGTCCGGCAGCACCCCTGTACCTGTTAGCAACCATCCTGTACCCCATTGACTTCCCAGGTGGAGCCGTTTAAAAAAACAAAAAACAAAACATGTTTTTAAACAATGCTAGGATGGAACTCAGGGCCTGTTACAGGCTAGGCAAGCACTTTGCCATTGAGCTACACCCCTAGCCCTGGAGCAGTTAAACTTTAAATTATCTTGGGGCGCTTAAAAGAAGCAAGAGTGGGGCTGGGATTGTGGCTCAGCGGTAGAGCGCTTGCCTCGCATGCGTGGGGCCCTGGGTTCGATCCTCAGCACCACATACAAAGCAATAAAATAAAGACATTGTGTCCATCAACAACTAAAAAAATATTTAAAAAAAAAAAAAAAGAAGCAAGAGTGGTGTACATTGCCTCTCACTTAGATGTTATCTGTCCTTTTCCAGCCACTGGTTTTTGGCTTACTTTCCTCCAAGGGTATTTAACACCAGGTTGAAGAACAAGTTTAAGACAAGGAAGGGTTGGATTTCATGTGAGTCCATTTATTCTGGTCCTCAATTCTCCTATGTGGATCAAATACTTAGGCATCCTTGGAAGAAGTTAGTGGACCTAATTCTGGCCCTTGTTCCCTCCCTTTCAGGAAAGAGAAAAAGAGAGAATATTGTAGTCATTCACCCCCGAGTCCTGGTCCTGAGGGGTGGGGCCTCTTCAGCTCTCTTCCTGGTTTGCTGCTTTGCGTCTCTGATCTCTGTCTGTCTACTAGTGCTTGTCAGATCCCCTTCCTCAGGGTTCCAGGCCTTTCTTACTTCCTGGACATCATTCTGATTGGATGACCTTGCAGATTTGTGGGGCTGCTGTGGGCTTCCGCCGCTGTGCAGCATCTTTCAGTCGACTCCTTCCTCCCAGATGCTCCGTCTCTCCCAGCCCTTGAGTGCGTTCCTCTCTTTCCTTCCCCACTTGCTTTTTCTCAATCACCAGTTCTAATCCTGGACCACCAAACCCCACCTCTAAACCTTCAATGGTTTATAGAATAACCATTCAATGGTTTATAGTTTTTAGAATCAATGCAAAGTTCTTAAAAAAAAGGATGAGTAAACACACTGGCTTCAATGAGATGTAATTCACAGGACATGTATTTGACCCATTTAAAGTATCTGTGGGTGATGGTTCCTGAGCTCTGTTGTGTGTCATGCCAACAGCCTTGCTGAAGATCAAAGACGTTAAACCATCTGGTGAAGTCCTTGTGCCCAGGGCAGACCCCAGTCCCAAACCCCAAAGCCTGTGCTCCTGAAGCCCATCCTCTCCTCCCAAACAGCAGGCCCAGGGAAGAGGTGCTTTCGAGAACAGGGTTCCACAGCCAGTGCTCCCAGGGATGGGCGGGCTGCCTGGGAATGAGACTTTTGAGCAGTTTTCACAAGGCTTGTGAGATCATTGGGGGGATATTTCATGTCTACTTCTGTTGTGGTGCTTTCCTTCATTGCAGTTTTCTTCATCTATGGTGTGTGTGTGTGTGTATCCATATCTATATATCTCCCCCGTTCGCGGGGATAAAATATACATAATATAAAATTTACCATTTTAATGATATTTAAGCACACAGTTCAGCAGTATTAAGGACATTCACACTGTAGTGTAACCAGTCTCCAGGACTGTTTCCATCTTGCAGAACTGAAACTCTGAACCAACCCACTTAGCAACTCCCCACTACCCCTCCCCACAGTCCCTGGATGCCACCATTCCACCTTCCATCTCTATGGATTTGACTACTTTCATAAGCACCTCCTATATGTGAGCTCATATAATACTGCTGTCCGTTGGTGTCTGGTTATCTCTGAGGTCTGGTTCCAGAAACCCCCACAAATACCAAAATCTTTGGCTGCTGTGCGTAATGCTGCTGTGAACAGCCATGAGCAAGTTTTTGCATGTGGGTGTGTTTTCATTCTCTTGGGCGTCCATGTAGGAGAATTGCTAGGTCAACTTGTAAATCTATGTTGAACATTCTGAGAACATATCAGATTGTTTTCCAAAGCATTTGTACCACTTAACATTCTTATTAGCAGTGTCTAAGGTTTCCAGTTTCTCTCTTCCTTGTTATTGTTACCTTTTTTTTTTTGTACCTGGAATTGAACCCAGGGCACTTTACCACTGAGCCAAATCCTTAGTCCTTTTTTATTAAAAAAATAATACTTTTGAGACAGTGTCTTGCTAAGTTGCTTAGAGGCCTCACTAAGTTGCTGAGGCTGGCTTTGAACTTGTGATTCTCTTGCCTCAGCCTCTTGAGTGGCTGAGATTATAGGTGTGTGCCACCACAGCTGGCTATTGTTATGTTTTTGATTATTGTCTTTTAGATAATCTTTATCTCAGTGGTATGAAGTGGTTTTGATTTGCATTTTTCTAGTGATTAAAGATGTTCGATATATTTTCATGTGTTCACTTTGTATATCTCCTATAGAGAAACATCTACTGTATTCCCATTTTTGCCTACTTTTAAGTAGGGTTGTTACAAAATTCTTAAGAGGTCCTTCCCAGTGTAATATTCTTAGCCTCATTTCCGGTTCTGTCTGGCCTCCTCTTCCCACTTGGCTTGCCCAAGTGGACCTGAGCATGCAGCTATAAGGGAGGCACTCATGACACGCTGGTGGTTATGTTCTCTACACCTCCAAGCCCCAGGTGGGGCTGTCTGCCATACTTCCAAAGATGTGCTAAACCAGAGTATGCCCACCTCAGCCTCTGGCCCATTTACCACTGAGTTTCCTGAGGCCAGGGACAGTCTCTAGTTGTGTCCTTGGATGTTTAGCATAATAAATATACAGCAAGGTCTTGGTAAGTATTTTTTGAATGAACCATGCAGATTTTGGAAACATTTTTCCCTCCACCATCCACCTAATTGATAGACATTTTCCTGTAGTTTTTGCTTTGGTGGTGATGTTCTACCTGTAAAAACCCTGATTTGACAAAAACTAATAGATAATGAAAGTTATAACAAAGAAAGCTGCCTGCATTGTACATGGACCGTATACGTAGACTTTCCTTCTGCTTATCCTGATGGATGACTTTTCTTTGTAGATCCACTCGCAGGGGTGCTGGCTGGGCAGCCATGCTTTGCATGCTGGCCTTGATTTCTCTGAGAGGCAGAGATCAAAGGAGAACAGTCTGCTGAGAGTGTCAACAACTTGCTGCATTATCTGTTGCTCAACCTTCTGACTTTAACTGCCTGTTTAAGAATCTCCAATCAGATGTGTTAGTGTTGTCATCAGTGTCAAAAACAGAAAACAAAGTTAAAGTGCCACGATTGGAGAGTGATGCATTCACCTTTTAACATGCAGTTTGTGATTTGTGAAATGTTTTCCCTATCCAGATCAGTGAAATAGATGTGCTTCACCTGTGGTTTGAATTTGGGCTTACAGAAAGGCAGGTGCTGGTGATACAAGTATGGAAGGTCAAAATCCATGGAGGTATGGGATCACAGCCACGTGCTGTCCCCATCAGCTGGTGCTGAGAAGTGATTGAGGATGGAGGCCTCCCAGGGCCCCTAAGGGGACTCTGGTTAAAGGGCTCGTTTAATGAAGACCACTGATGCAACCTCCAGAGGTTTCTTTTTCATGAGCTGTTCAGCCAGGACACTCCCAGGCTGGGATGGGAGTATAGGAGGAAGTGGTTGGACTGTCCTCTGTCCCCTCTCCAATGGGGACTGCAGAGGAACCATTAGCCCAGCAGCATTGCAGACACACCAGATTCTCATTACAGCTGAAGCGACTTGAGAACTAAAGTTGAGGATCCTCCAGGGAAGATGAAAGGTCAGAAAGCAGGCCCCAGACAATATCTTACTGTATCAGAAAAAGACCCACTGCTCGCTAGACCCATGTAAATTTACAGCCGGGTAGGGTGTTTGCGGGAATAAAAGACGGAAGACTTGTTTTTTGGGGAGACTGAAGCTAATTTCTGTAATAAAATCTGATTGCCTGCAACGAAGTGGCCCTCCTTTTGCTCACCCTAGGCCTGAATGTGGTGCATAGCGCCGCCTGGTGACTACAAGGAGCAATTACGTGCCACACCCCCGCTTCTGGCCTTGGCTTCAGCCGGTTCTCCCCGCACCTTGTAGTTGCTGTGTCCACTCTGGACCATGCGGAGGCCCTCCACCCTCCTGGCTGAAGCAGTAATGAAGGAGATCTTCACGGTCTGAAGAAAAGAGCAATAGTAAACTTTTTTTCTTTGTTTGCTTAGGGGAAGAGCCAAGGCTAATGGGGTCAGACAGGCAAGGCATGAAGTGATAAATAGGAAAAAGATGAAAAGAAGGGGAAAAACGCAGGGGACCTAACCTAATGCATCTACCCTAACAATCCTGGCATACAAAACTGTGTAAAAGTGAGATAAACTGTCATTTATCACTTGTATCTTTATGTAGAACAAATCTGAAGCTTGACTGTAAAAGAGCTGAAGAATTCCAGGGCAGCCTGAATTTCTTATTTTTAAAAAAATACAATTTAATTTTCTGTCTCTCTCTGTGCTGAAGATAACACCCGGGGCCTGGGTACATGCTAGACAAGCATTCTAGACTACTGACCTATATCCCCAGCAAACCTCCCCACCAAATTTTTGGAAAAAAAATTACTATTATTTTTGGTACCTAGGATTGAACCCAGGGAGCCTAACCACTGAGCCACATCCCCAGGCCCCCTTTTTAAAAATAATAATTTTATTTTATTTATTCACTTTTTAAAATGTGTTGCTGAGAATTGAACATAGTGCCTCATATGTGCTAGGTAGATACTCTACCACTGAGCCATACCCCCAGTCCCCGGGCCCTTTTTCAGTTTTTTTATTTTGAGACAGAGTCTCGCTAAGTTGCTTAGGGCCTCGCTAAGTTGCTGAGGCTGGTCTCGAACTTGTGATCCTCCAGCCTCAGCCTCCCCAGCAGCTGGACTTACAGACGTGCGCCTCGTCACGCGGCCTGAATTTTTAGTACAGTTCTGCTTGGTTTTCTTGGGGTGGGCTTGTCCATGAGAGGCACGATAATGTCTATATATTGGACCATAGTATAGTTTGATCTAAATATTCAGCCAACTTGTACCATTAAAAATAAAAGGCTCAATGCTCAAGAATTTCTGCTTTTTAAAAGTTGCCTTGATCATGTGTTGAAAGTTTGCTTTGTAACAGCTTTTCTCAAAGTGTTCAGGAAACAGGACTACTGAGAGCTGCCAATGCTCCGATCAGGGCAGCATTTGTGTTCCTGTGCGAGAAACAGATGGTGAAATATAAAATACCATAGGTGGGAAAAGGGGAGAAGTGTTTGGCATCTCATTAGCTATCAAAAAAACTGAGGATACAGAACACAGTATTAAAAACTGAAGGTGAATTTAATATCTGTGCGGTTATTTCCTTTACATAATCTTAAAAGTTGAGATGCTCAAGTTAGCCAAAGATGAAGTCACCATTTAGATCAAAAGCTGCCGCTCTGGGTCGTATTTATCCCCGCATCGCCCTCCCTGGGTCTCCGTGGAGCCCGCTGACCACTAAGGGAGACCAGCCCGGGGAGGGTTCTCGCCTGTAAGGTGGACACGTGACTCTGGCGGCTGAGCCAAGTCTGGGTAGAGGTGCTCCGCTCGCGCTCGGGGGCGGGGTGGTGGGCGTGGCGAGTGGGCGTGGCCCGCCTATAATTAGCGGAGAAGCGCACCCGCGGCCCGCTTCGCACTGTGGCTCCGAGAACACTTCGGTCCCCCTGGAACTCTGCGGTGCCTGGCTCTTGGTTCTTATCACACCAACACCTCAGCCGGTTGGTAGGAAGGAGAGTGAGGCTGCAGCCAGCTGCCCAGGAGGGCAAGGACTGGCCCACTGATCGGCCTCTGGACTTGTGCTGTTAAAATATGCTGGGGACCATTACAATCACAGGTAAGGCACCAGCCAGATCGGCTTTGCCCGCTTAGTGACAGGCCTGGGTGAGAAAAGTGCTTTCTTCCTTCCGCTGTGCATTGGGGTGGGCAGCCTGGGAGGCCAAGCGGGCCTTTCTGTCGGTGCGCCTTCGCTTCTCCGTCATCTTTGCCTAAGCAGAAATCTTCCTGCAGGCGCTCGTGGGAGTGTGCATTTTCAGTTCAGGTGGTGTAGTAGCCTTTCCCTTGGTAGGGGGTTCGGGGCAGGGATATGAGGAGGGGAACTGCAGCAGCCAGCACAATAGAAAATACCAGATTTGCGCGAATTTGAAAATAAGGCGTGAAAGCTTAGTCTTTTGCAGCATTCACAAACAAACAAAAAAATCCTATTTTTTGAGAAACTGCAAATGTTTGGCATTTTAACTTGCTTATTAGGAACTTTGAAGTAAGGTACACTTGGTGATTTAGGAGGCTGAGGTTTTAACTCTGGTTTAAGTGGTGGTCATTTCAAGTATGTATGTCTATATGTACTTTTGGCAGTGCTGGGAATTGAACCTAGAGCCTCTCCATGTCAGGCAAGTGCTCTACTACGGAGCCTTAAGTGGTGGTATGTTTAATAAAGCTCTATTTACTATAAACTTAGCCCATTTGGGCGTTAGTAAAAAAGTTAAATATGTGGGCTGGGATGGTAGCTCAGTGGTAGAGCACTTGCCCCACATGCGAGAGGCAGATCCTCAGCACCACATAAAAATAAGTAAATAAAATACAGATATTTGTGTTCATCTACAACTAAAAAAAACTTTTTAAAAAAAGTTAAAAATGTATTTTTCTTAGCTTGTTTTCTAGGAATCTGGCAATATGAAGTATAATATTTAATTCCTACATCTAGCAAATAAGTTACCTACATCAAACTTTTAGAAAGTACTTATAGCTCCTCTAACTTGGTATTTGATTATCGTAATGCAATAGTAGGGTGGCCTGGCTTTTTCCTTGGGAGCCTGCACATTTTCTCTTCCTCACTCCTTCTTCCCTTCATCAAGAAAATTCAACTCCATTTGTTAATCTAGATTGATCAGAAGAGCTCTTATTTAAATATTTGAGATCACCACTGCTGGATCTATGTTTTCTTAAAAGCGCAGTATAGACTTTCTAGGACTTAAACGTTTCCTTAATATAACCCCTTTGGCAAAGCCTTATAATCTTACGGAATTTTAAATCAGTGTGAAAGTTTAACAAAACTAAAAATACCTCTCACTTCCTATAGATCTGCTTGTTTACTTTGAGATTTCCTTCCGATTCCTTCCCCCAACTTAACTTGATTAGCTTTACTACCATTTACTAGCATGAACATTTATGTGATATGTAAAGATTATTACTAAATAGACAAAGTGAAAAAATGAAAAACACAAGATTTGTGATTTCCCAAGTCATTAATTTTTTCATATTTGAAATATGCAAATACTTAATCCTGGCAGAGGCCATCTGTGGTGTGGCTTGTGGGAGTCACAGAGGAGGAGGGACTTCTGAGATCTCACTTTTCTGGACACTTTCCCTATATAAGATGTTTATTGTATTCACTCTTTGATTATAATTTGTCACATGGCCAGCTTTTTGTGGGAAAGGAGGGTGGTTCTTTATCAGTAATAAAAGTTAATAAACTTGTAGCACTGGAGGAAGCTTTCAACAATGGATTCAGATAATAATGATGGAATGATTAATGAACATGAAAGTTTGGAAGGGCTGTAATTTTTAAGATAATCACAAGTGGTGGGGCCTGTTGCTTCTGAATTTTACTTTTTTTTTGTACTGGAGATTGAACCCAGGGGTACACTACTACTGAGCCACATCCCAGTCCTTTTTATTTTTTGAGACAGGATCTCACTAATTTGCTGAAGTTAGCCTTGAACTTGGTGATCCTCCTGCCTCGGCCTCCCAAACTGAATTGCTGGGATTACAGGTGTGTGCCACCATGCCCTGGTGAATTTTATTTTTATTGCTATGTGCGTATGAAGGAGGTGGCAAAATGAGCAAAACTTAACAGCAAGTAGACATTTCATCATGGAAAAAGTAATAAAAAAAAAAAAAAGTGGGGAAGTCTGTTTCTCTTTTTTCCTCTGCAAGTTATCCTGACAAGGAAAATTTATAATTAGTCTTTTTCTTTTTGGTACTGGGGATTGAACCCAGGAGCACTTAACTACTGGGCCACATCCCCAGCCTTTTTAAATTTATTATTTAGAGACAGGACCTTGCTAAGTTACTGAGGCTGGCTTTGAACTTGTGATCCTCCTGCCTCAGCCTTCCAATCTGCTGGGATTACAGACATGTGCTGCCTTGCCTGGCTATAACCAGCCTTTGAATAGTTGGTCAGAATCTTGAAAAGCAATGAGGGTTTTAAAACCTGGTGTAAGGATTTAATTAAATATTCAAAGCTCTCATTATCTTTGGAGTTACTCGTTTAAATAAAGAAGAAGAAAGTTCATGGAGTTCTCTTCAGTACTGTGGTACTTGAGGAGGGGATGTCCAAGCTTCACAATTCGTAAACAGGACAGATAGTGGTTTTGTAGGTTTTGTAGGAACTGCTTAAGAATGAGTTTTCATTTCTGAAAGGAGTGAAAAAACTGTCTCTCAGTAGTAACCATTATCATTTCTCTCCAATTTAAACAAACCACTGAAACTATGCAGCAGAACTTGAATTATGCAATGACTGATTATTCGTGTTGCATGCTGCCATTCCTGAGGTCTCCTTTCCCTTGTGTCCCATTAGCAATAACAGCCTAGAAACTAGAGCATAGTGATTTGACACAATGATGAGGGCCCCTTCCTTATTCACATACCAGTGGCATGCCAGGAGAATACTTGGGAAATATATTTCCTGTTTTCCTTAACTCATACATATAATTTAAGTTGGCAGATTCTATTGATACTTGGCAAACTTTGTAAAGGTATTATGATAAGGCTCCCCCACTCCACTCAATACTGGAGATTGAACCCAGGTGTGCTATATTGCTGAGCTATATCCCCAACCCCTTTTTAATTTTTATTTTGAGACAGAGTCTTACTAAATTGCCCAGGCTGGCTGCCAACTTTTTATCCTCCTGCCTCAGCCTCCTGAGTCACTGAGATTACAGGCATGTGCCATAGCACCTAGCCAGTATTATTTATCACTATGGTAAACGGGGGAAGAAAGAATCCTCTAGTATCCATGCATATTTTGATTATTTATGATGCAAACTTATTATTTATAATACAATTTACCTATGCAAATCGTTTTACAAGAGGGGAAAAAAAAAAAAACCTGCATGTGTCTGTTGATAATCTGCTGTGGATACAGAGTAGTTGCCCACAGATTTGTAAGACACGAAATCGGTCCCTTTCCAACTGCTAAGATGAATAACCACGCTTACTGAGTGTCGTTTTGTCAGGTATGTTCAGTGGTTTTGCACATTATGATTTATTCCTCACAATAATCCTGCAAAAAGTCGTTGTTTAACCCCCTTCTATCATAAAAGTAAATTTCTCATGGTTTGGCAATTTACCCAAAGCTTCACAGCGACTAAGAAGCGTAACCATAGAGTACCTTGTAAAATTTGACCTCTTTCTCATTTTATAGAAGATGCTAATAATTGTTTAGTGATGCCCCACAGTTTTTCAAACCTGTCCAGACATGAAATGTGACTGTCAAGACCAGGGATAATGATGATGTCACTTGGAGGCTCCTGTACAGGGTTTTGCTTCTCTGGATTTGAATCCCAGTGAAGCATCTCCCCTTGGAGGTTTTGTAGCTAATGAGCTTTAGGACAAGGGGGTTGGGTGTGTTAGGATAAGGGATGGATTTAGAATGTAGAGAATTCCTGGAAAAATTCCAGGACAATGCTACAAGTTGTGGGGGAAAGTTAACCAGTTCCAGATGTCATAGTAAGCCTTCCCGATGTGCCTGGGGACCGAGAACACTGGTTATTCTAAACTTGAAAAAAACGAATGCTGTAGTTTTTGTAATATTGCACTTTTTTTCCTCTGCAAAAAATGACGTGTCACTGAAACCCAACAGTAAAGTTCAGATGATAACATTACAATTTTTGTAATATTTAATTGGACACATTCCTTAATTTTTTAAGTGTCTAAAGCAAAAGAAAACAAATTACACTCTGTTTATTGTACAAATTATACTTTAATCTCTTAATCTCTATAGTTGTCCCTTGGCATCTGTGGGGAGTTGGTTCCAGGATCCCCTAAGATACCAAAATCCGTGGATGTTCAAGTCCCTTATATAAAATGGCATGGTATTTGCAAATAAACTACACATACCCTCCCATATACTTTATTTTATTTTATTTTTTGGGAGGTGCTGGGATTTAACCCATGAACACTTTACTAGAGCTACATCCCCTGGCCCTTTTTGTTTTTATTTTGGGATAATGTCTCACTAAGTTGCTTAGGACCTTGCTTAATTGCTGAGGCTGGTCTGGAACTTCGAATCTTCCTGCTTCTGCCTCCCGAGTTGCTGGGATTACAGGCGTACACTCCTGGCCCTCCCATATACTTTAAGTCATTTCTAGATTAGTTACTATACCTAATACAGTATAAATGCTTCAAATAGCTATTCTATACTATGTTGTTAGGGAATAATGACATGGAAAAGATGTCTGTACATGTTCAGTGCAGACATAGTTTTTCCCAAAATATTTACTATCATCTGGTTAAATACAGATGTGGAACACATGCATATTGAAGGACAACTGCCTTTAGTCTCTGTGATAATGGATTTTTGTTTTTATTTTTATTTTTGGCACTAGGGATTGAACCTGGTGATGCTCCACCACTGAGCTACATTCTCAGCTCTTTTTATTTTTTATTTTGAGACGGCATCTTGCTAAGTTACTGAGGCTGGCCTCAAACTTGCGATCCTCCTGCCTCAGCTTCCCAAGTCACTGGGGTTACAGGCATGTGCCACTGTGCCTGGCTGTTTATGTTCTTTTAAGAAACAAGATACGAATGATATTACTTCCACTGATGGTAGATGTGTAAAACCTGTTCATACTAAACACACGCCACACACGACAGTGTTTGGGTGTAGTACAGATGGCTATGTGGACCCTTGGAGGGATCATAGTCTTTGCTCACCCTTTTTATGTGTCTGGAGTGGGAGAAGATGGACACCTTGCAGGGACAGTGTGAAGATGGAAATTGCTGGCAACTCAGCCTTTTCCAGTGGACACCCTGGCTACTCCCTTTTCAGTGATTTGGCCATCTCAGCTCTCTCCTGATATCCTTTCTAGCTGAATATCATCCTTGGGGAGGCAGTGAACACCTTGTCTGGGCTGTACAGCACCTGAGAGGGTTGCTGGATTGATGCAGTGTCCTTCAAGGTGCTGTGTCATTGAGAGTGCACATGAGTGACAATTGCCACACTGTGTGAGTAAGGGCCATGCTAACACCAGTTGTTTCTGTGGGTGACTTTTCTTGACTTTTGGGAGTCAAGAAACTTCATCCCCAAATCAGTGTTGCTTTGATTTTTTCCTCTTCTTATCCATTTGAACAAATCAAAGGTAAATAGTAGTTCTGCAGGGGTGGAGATGTAGTCTGGTGGTAGAGTCCAGGCTTAGTATACCTGAAGCCCTGGGTTCCATCCTGAGCACCAAAGTATCTATTGTGAGCTGATGTGTCAAAAATGATAGGAGAGTAGGTTTTAAAATTACGAAGTAAAAAGTACACTTTTTTGTGTTTGCAGTATTGGGGATTAAGCCTCAGACCTCATTCGTGTTAGGCAAGCACTCTACATTGAACTAAATCCCTAGCCATTTTTAAAATTTCATTTTGAGGCAGCGTCTTGCTAAGTCGCCCAGGCTGACCTCCAACTTGTGATCCTCCTGCTTCAGTCTCCCGAGTGGCTGAGATTACAGGCATATGGCACTGTGCCTGGCAAAACCAAATAGATTAGTGGAAGGTTCTCATAAAATGCAGTTGTGAGTGGATTCTACGAGGTGAAGTCTGACAGGCCTATGGTAGGCTTTTCTTGCACGCCTGCTCCACTGTTTCGGTGGGTCATCTAGTGGCCAGACCTGCTGGTTTTCCCTTCCCTGCCACCCCATATTATTGGGCTATTTTTAAAAATCTATTTAACAGCCCCTCACTTTGTTTACTAAGTTATTATCTCCTTGACCTTGGACACCAGTACAGGGAACATGAAAAAGTACCTTTGCAAAGGTGTCTGCTGAGCCACCAATTAGATGAGAATGATGGGAGGGAATAGTGGCATCTCATCTGGGGTCTCCACCCACTGCCAGAACCTGGGAAATGTGGAGGGATTTGGGGTTCCTGTGCACAGCTGGGTCATAGGAAGCACAGAAAGTGAGGCGGCGAGGTGAAGAAGTGGGGGTCAACACAGAAGGAGGCCTGGGGCCACATCCTGACCTGCACTGGTCCAACATGGGGTGATGGACCCACATCATTAAATAGTGCAAATAAAAGAAAAGAAGGAAGACTAACTCGAGGTGTGAGTGCCTGTATTCTTCCCTTGAAATGTTTCTTTTGGAAGTCAGAGGTGAAAATGGGCACAGCAGAGCATTCCACTTTACAGAATTTGAAAGTGGACCTGAACTTGGTTGGTGGAATTTCTTCACCATGTGTCAGTCCTTGTAGTTCAGCCGCTGAAGTGGGTCAACACTGCCCCCTACTGTTCAAACACTCAGACATTTGGACAGTGGTTTTTATACTTATGATAATAACAGAAATGGCGAGTATTTGGACTAATGCACATTGTCTAACAGTAGAAGGACATAAATATACATCGTGCAGTTATTAGGCCATAGTTTTTAAGGCTGTTGAATAACTTATCTGGAAAAAGCGTAAGTATTAATAGTGATTATTTCTGAATGTGTTTAT
The DNA here is from genome assembly GCA_028644305.1 of Xerus rutilus. Taxonomy (NCBI): domain Eukaryota; kingdom Metazoa; phylum Chordata; class Mammalia; order Rodentia; family Sciuridae; genus Xerus; species Xerus rutilus. The sequence goes on along the minus strand of CM053406.1, from coordinate 12,805,297 downwards.
GGAAATTTCCCTCTAATTTCTGTATTTTAAAGTCTCTGCAGTTTATTTGGAGTATTTTAGGAATTGACAAACATTAAATAAGTAGTTTCACTCTGAAGAAAACAATGAAGAAAAAGCCACTACCATTTCTATGTTATTATTAGAGACAGTCTACTGATAAGCTAATCTTTCTAGACAATTCCGGTGATGGCGGTTATGGATATTACAGGTAAAGACACTAACAACAGAGATTTTAGGAAATTTGTCTTGGGAGTCAGTGCTAGGAAATGGTAAGGCTAAAACTTAAAAGCCAATCTATCCAGAGTCTTTCCCTTTACCTGAATCCCATTTCTCTTCTTTGAAGGTGGGGTGTAGTTTCCTTATTGTTAAATATGCAGTTGAAATTTATATTTTGGTATGAAACATACCAAAGACCAAATGGCCTCCTCTAAACTCATAGAAGGTGGACATTACTCTCTCCATTTTGTTGTTTTCTATATTTTTGCTAGCTATCTGCAGTTTTGTGTTTAAAACAATAACTTCAAACTGTCAGAAAGTTGCAAATATAAAAATAGTATAAGAAATGCCCATATGCCCTTTAGCTAGATGGACCAAGCACCTTGCTGGAGCCAGCACACTTGTAATTCCAGGAACTTGGGAGGCTGAGGCAGGAGGATCGCAAGTTTCAGGTCAGCCTGGGCAACTTAGTGAAACTCTGTCCAAAAATAAAAATTAAAAATAAAAATAGAAAGGACTGGGAGCTGGGCACTGTGGCACAAGCCTGTAATCCCAGCACTTAGGGAGGCTGAGACAGGAGAGCCAGCCTCAGCAAGGGCGAGGTGCTAAGCAACTCAGTGAGACCCTGTCTCTACATAAAACACAAAATAGGGCTGGGGATGTGGCTCAGTGGTCGAGTGCCCCTGAGTTCAATCTCTAGTACCAAAAAAAAGGACTGGAGGTGTGGGTCAGTGGTAGGGCCCCTATTTATTTTATATCCCCACCTAACCATTTCTTGGGAAACAAAACAAACACCAGAATGTAGATTTCTGTTAGGGAGACATGAGATACAAATTTTACAATTTTGAGATAGGGTCTCAGAGTTGCTGAGATTGGCCTTGAACTTGCGATCCTTCTACTTCAGCTTCCAGAGTCACTGGGATTACAGGTATGCACCACCACAACCAATCAGAATGGCGTTTTTTACTGCCCTAAAAGTCCCCTATAGTTCACCTATTCATTCTTCCTTCTCCCAATCCCTGCCAACCACTGATCTTTTCCCATCTGCATAGTTTAGCCCTTTCTAGAATGTCGTATAGATTTGGAATCATATAGTACATGGCCTTTTTAGATTGGCTTCTTTTGCTTAGCAATATAGCCTTAGCATTTAAGGCTCCTCTTCCCTGTTTTTTTTTTTTTTTTTTTTTTTGTACTGGAGATTGAACCCCAGGGGCTGGAGGCACATCCCCAGCCTCTTTTTATTTTTTATTTAGAGACAAGGTCTTGCTGACTTGCTTAAGATCTTGCTAAGTTGCTGAGACTGACTTTGAACCTGCCTCAGCCTCCTGAGTGGCTGGGATCATAAGCGATCACAAGCGAGCACCAGCACACCCAGCTTCCTAAATGTCTTTGCATGGCTTGATCGCTCATTTCTTTTTAGTGCTGAATAATATTCTGTTGCCTGCATGTACCATCATGTATCTACTCAACCTACTGAAGGACATCTTGGTTATTTCCAAGTTTTGCAATTATGAATAAAGCTGTCATAAATATCCATGTGCAGTTTGTGTTTACTTAAGTTTTCAACTCATTTGGGTAAAGACCAAGGAGCACAATGGCTGGGTCTTACTATAAAAAGTATGTTTGGTGTAAGAAACTGCCAGACTCTTCTCCCCAGTATGCATATGTAATTGCATTCTCCCAGATGCCATTTTTGAAGTCGGCGCATTCCTCTGTAAACCAGTTGGAAGGTGATAGCTTTATATGGACAACGTGCGCGATGTCCACAGTTCCATATTCCAGATTTTAACAACTCTCTCTCTTTTTTCTCCTCTCCCTGGTACTGGGGATTGAAGGGGTTGTGGTTCGGGGTCAACCACCGAACCACATCCCCAGCCCCTTCTCCCTTAATATATTTTATTCAGAGACACCGTCTTGCAGAGTTGCTTAGGGCCTCGCTAAATGCTGAGGCTGGCTTGGAACTTGCGTTCCTCCAGCTCCAGCATCCCAAGGTGCTGGGATTCCAGGCATGCGCCACTGCGCCTGGCTCGCTCTTTCATTCAGTACTGGAGATTGAGCGCAGACGTGCTTTACCACTGCACCACACCCCAACAGTTTTTATTTTGAGACAGGGCCTCACTAAATTGCCCAGGCTGGACTTGAACTTGTGTGGTCCTCCTGCCTCAGTCTCCCAACTCACTAGGCTCAGTGATGTACGCCATTGTGCTCGGCTAGAACTTACAGCTCTTAAAACCAAGCCAGATCGCCGTGCTTGCTGCAGTTATGGTGCAAAGCCGGGTTTAGAGCGGACCGGCTGAAGGATCGTGGCGTGGGAAGCAGGTCCTGGACCCAGCACTAGGGATGTTCGGTGCCCATGGGCAGCAGATCGCCAGGCCTGGCTTTTGGCCCCCTAATGTGCCTGGCTGGGCGTGGGCAGAGACCCCGGTTGGGCGGGGCCTGGGCCAACCTGGGGTTACCAGAGGCCTCCTGGGAGCGGAGCGCTGGCCTCTGTGACGTGCGCGGCGGCCCCGTCAGCAGTGTTGTGGGCACCCGCAGGGCAGCCAGTGCGCATTCCGCGATGGGGCAGCCCGGAGAGGCTGGCCGGGCCTCGCGGGCCCGCGTTGCTCTGCCCCTGGCCGGTGGAGCGCGCCATGCCCTGGTGGAGTAGACTTTGCCGTGAGTAGTGCGCCCCCCAGCGGCGATTATCCTTGCTCCATGCGGTTTGGTGGCTGGCACGGATGGCTTTTGTTGCTAGCCAGAGACGGTTGCGGGGTTTTCCTGCCTTCTGTCTTCCTGTCCCTGCCTTGGAAAAGCCAGGCTGCTGATGGCAGGGCCCAGGGAGAGGGCAGGAAGGGACGGGGTAAGAACAGCGCCCATTGCATTGCATTCCTGCCAAGGGCTGTACAGTGGACCCCGCTGTACCTGACCTTGCCACAATGTTAGCGAAGGGAGCCGGAAACAAAGCCTCCTGCTGGGTCCTATGCAACATAAGCCAAAACCCTCACTCATGACCTTCGTCTAACCCGGAGATGAGCCAAAAGCAGATTTGAACACAGCTACAGCCCACCGTTTCTTTCCAGCGGACACAGCCCCGGGAACTCTGGCTTGAAAAGGGAGCCAGCTTTTGGGATAGAGAAAGCATGGGGAGGCTGAGAGAGGAGGATGGAGAGTTCAAAGCCAGCCGCAGCAACTTTGGCTGTAGCCCAAGTTTAGGTTTAGAGACCCTGTCTCTAAATAAAATACCAAAAAGCGCTGGGGATGTGGCTCAGTGGTTAAGTGCTGAGAGGGATGGCGGTAGGGAAGTGGGCAGAGGGGACATAGAAAATGATCCAGGCCCCAAGAAGACCCTATGGTTGAGCAACAGCGCCAATGTGCCCTTCCTAGACAGCCAGGAGGAGAGTGGTTGTACTTATACATTATGGGTGAGACTGCGGACTAGTACAACCACTCTGGAAAGCAGTATGGAGATTCTTCAAAAAACTAGGAATGGAACTCCTGGGTATTTATCCAATAGAAATGAAAATCAGCATACCATAGCAGTGCAGCCACCTCAGTGTAGCAGCACAACTCACAAGAGCCAAGTTATGGAAACAGCCCAGCTTCCCATAAATAGATGAATGGATTGAGAAAATGTGATGTTTTATACACAATGGAGTTTTAGCCATAAAGAAGAATGAAATTATGGCATTTGTTGGTAAGTGGATGGAAATGGAGAACCTCATGCTAAGTGAAATAAGCTAGTCTCCGAAAATCAGGGGTAGATTGTTGTCTCATATATGAAGAAGGGGGGAAGTAAGAGAAAGAAGGTGTTAGGGGGCCTGTGTTGTGGCTCAGTGGTAGAGCACTTACCTCACATGGTTCAGTTCTCAGCACCACATAAAAGTAAACGAATAAAGGTCCACCAACAACTAAAAAAAATTTTTTAAAAAGAAAGTATGGAGGGATCAGATATAAAGATATAGGGAAAATTAATAAGACTAAAAGGAGATCAAGCAGGAAGGAGGAGGAGGGACAGGGAAGGGGAGGAAAAGAGGAATGAATTTTTAAAAACTGTGCTATTTGCATATATAAATATACCACAGGTAATTTCACCTTTATGCATATTTGGAAAGAACCAATCAGAAATAAATTTTGAAATAAATGGAAAAATCAATAAAATAGTGGGAGGAAATAGGGGGAGGGTAAAAGGAGGGAAGAGGCCGGAATAGGGACTGAAATAAAATTTCAGTTTTGTCAGGATGAATCTAACTACTGTGTATAACCATAATGCACTAATTTAAAAAAATTCTGGAAAGCCAGTATTGAATGTTGCTAAGCTCTGATCAAGCTACCCGGGAACTGTTTTGCTGTGCCAGCTGGCAGCTGTTCATTATTTTTGTCTCTCTAGTTTTGACTATAATCATTCTAGTCCTCCCAGAGTTAAAAAGTTTCAAATTGAAACTGGGTTTTAGGAAATGGGGGAACAGTAGTGTGTAGAACACCTTCTTCCCACGCATTTCCTAATTCCAGAGAACCCCAGAGTGTTCTTTTACTGGTTTTCCCAAATGAATATCCAATTTAGGACATAGTAGGCACCTCTAATTGCACTGTTTCTCAATTTGGTTAGCCACCACTCCCAGCCACACCCCATTCCGCTGAGTCACATTAGCTTGCTTTTTAGCCTCAATGATTTTTAAAATGCCAAACCTACAGAAAAAAATAGCAAATATCTATATGCCCTTGACCTAATCCACCAGTTATGGAGATCTTACCACATCCTCTCTCTGCTGGCTTCCTTAAAGTTACTGTACACAACCCTTTTGTGGTTTTGCCTGATTTTTGTCCTTCGTGACATTGATATTTCAGGCCAGGCTGGTTATTTTGCAGAATGTCCTTCACTGTGGATTTAATTGTCCTCTTGATTTGATTCTGTTACGCCTTGTTGTCAGGAGTACTGTAAACAGGATTTATGGTTCTCCTCAGTGCCTCTCCTGAGGAGGTAGAATGATATTTGGTCCGATTCTTGAGGATGTTAAGTTTGATCCTTTAGTTCAGTTGGTACTTGAAATACCTGTAATCCCAGCAGTTCCAGAGGCTGAGGCAGGAGGATTGCAAGTTTGAAGACAGCCTCAGGAACTTAGTGAGGTCCTAAGCAACTTAGAAAGACCCTATCTCAAAATAAAAAATTAAAAGGGCTAGGATGTGGCTCGGTGATCAAGCACCTCTGGGTTCAACTCTTAGTACCACAAAAAAATAAAGTAAAAAGGGCTGGGGATATAACTGAGTGGCAAGTCCCCTTGTGTTCCATCCCTAGAACTGGAAAAAAAAAAAAAAAAGATCTGTGCATTAATGCTCTGAAACTGACAACTTTTCACCCAATGTTTTTGCTATTCCTTCATCCTTGACTGAATAATTTATTGCCTTTTTTTACTAGCCTGGTACTGAAGATGGAACCCTGGAACCCAGGGCCTCCAGCATGGTGGGCAAGTGCTCTGCCACTGAGCAACACTTCAGCCTAACTTCCTAAAATGACATTTATAAATTGTAATTTTTCTAAAATCTGATATTCTAAAGAGAATGACTTCAGGGATCAATGTGGAAGCTGTGTCTGCTTATTGACTTTGCGTGTGTGATTGAATTTGTGTGTGTGCATGCATGCACGCATGTGCACTGAGGATTGAATTTAGGGCCTTATGCGTGCTGGGCTGAGCTACATCCCCAGCCAATTGACATTTTTTTTCATAATAAAGTACTTCCTGCTCCTCATTTTTTGGTGTCATTCTCAATTTGTGGTTCTCACTTCCCCTCTCCTCCTTTTCCTCCCTCTCCTTTCTCCTCCTCTCCCTCCCTTTCCCCTTCCCCTCCCCTTCCTCTTCTTCTCCCCCTCCCTTTCCCCTCCCCCCCTTCCTCCTTAGTTCAGTGTGTTGGAACCCATCAATTCATGCCATTCCTCTCTCTATGCTTCAGAGTGGCCAGTAGGAGCCCCTGTAGGCTGGCCCTTCTGTTCTTTCACACACCCCACCAGCTCTTGGGTACCTCCTTTCTTATACAATAAGGTGTTCCACACCCAGCCTGGAATTTCTCCATGGAGCTGGTCCCTTTTAGGGACCTGCTGAGATGAGGCTAGTTATCATGTTGAATTTTCTCTCCTTTGGATTTGTGTAGATACCTTGCTTGTGTTGTTATTTAGCTTATACTTCTCACCCTTTGCTTCCTACACAGTGGAGGTTATATCTAAAGCCGATGGGTTCCAGTTGGAACCTGTGGGTGTGGGGTGTGATTCCATTTGACAATGCAGCAGAACATAGGCTATCTGGTTATCCACCCTTAGTGATGCTGTGACTACTTATCTGTAACTCATTGCTTGCTGTCTGAGTTTGTTAACTTTCCCTTTAGCAGGAACAGAAAGAGCAGAACTGTACCTTTGAAAACCTGAATGAAGTTCATTTGGAAGAAGCAGACAGGGCTCTATTAGGATTCACAAATACCCATAAGACCCTTAACCTAATCCTGAAACTCCTGATGTTAATGAGAGAATTAATTAGTCATGTTTCAAAATATATTTGGCTTCCTTGAACTATACTGATTTTTTCCCTTTCTCCTCACTTTTTGTTAATAGTTGGACAGAGAGAGTCTGAAGATGTGAGAGAAAGAGACTCTGATAAAGAGATGGCTGCTCACTCTGCGGTTGTTGAGGACATCACAAAGGACGGGCAAGAGGAAATGCCTGAAATAACCGAACAGATCCCTTCGGAAAGCAATTTAGAGGAGTTAACACAACCTACTGAGTCCCAGGCTAATGATGTTGGGTTTAAGAAGGTGTTTAAGTTTGTTGGCTTTAAATTCACTGTGAAAAAGGATAAGAACGAGAAGTCTGACACTGTCCAGGTGTTAACTGTCAAAAAAGATGAAGTTGAGGGAGCAGAAGGGTCAAATGGGGCCGGTGACCACCAAGAGCCTAGCGTGGAGACCAGGGAGTCGGCATCCAAAGAAAGTGAACTAAAGCAGTCTATAGAGCAGCCAGAAGACACCCTTAAGCTCGAGCAAAGTGACACAGAGGTTTCTCTTCAGGCTGAGTCTGGTCAGGAGGCTGAGGAAGGCAAAGACGAAGGAGAAGAAAAGCAGGAAAAAGAACCTACCAAGTCTCCAGAATCTCCCACCAGCCCAATTGCCAGTGAGACAGCGTCGCCCTTCAAGAAGTTCTTCACACAAGGTTGGGCAGGCTGGCGCAAAAAGACCAGTTTCAGAAAGACAAAGGAGGATGAACTTGAGACTTTGGAGAAGAAAAAGGAGCAAGAGCCAGAAAAGACAGAAGCAGAGGAAAAGACAGAAGAAACCTCAGAGGAGCCGCCACAGCCACCAGAACCCACTGGAGGTGTGGACGAGGGCAGACTGTCCGCCGAGTTTGAGAAGGTGGAGCTGCCCTCCGAAGACCCAGTGGGCGGCCTGCAGGGCTCTTCTGAAGAGAAGTGCGCTCCACTGGCAACAGAAATATTTGATGACAAAATAGAAGTCCAGCAAGAAGTTATTGCAGAAGTCCATGTCACGACCGTAGAAAAGGAAACAGAGGAGCAAGAAGCAGACGTGGCAGACGCAGGAGAGCCCCCAGCCCCTGAACAACTGGCTGAAATGGAAGCTGAACCTGCCGAGGAGCTGGGAGAGACCAACGACGTGTGTGTCTCCAGAGAAGACCATCCCCGGCCAGCTGAAATGAGTCCTGATGAACAGGCGCCCTCGAAACCCCCCGAGGGCATCGTGAGTGAGGTGGAAATGCTGTCATCGCAAGAGCGAATCAAGGTGCAGGGAAGCCCTCTAAAGAAACTCTTCACCAGCACTGGCTTGAAGAAGCTTTCTGGGAAGAAACAGAAGGGGAAACGAGGAGGAGACGAAGAGCCAGGGGAACATCCTCAGGTTTCAGCAGAGTCTCCAGATAGTGCGGATGAGCAGAAGGGCGAGAGCTCCCCGTCGTCCCCTGAAGAACCCGAGGAGATCACGTGTCTGGAGAAAGGGATAGCAGAGGGACACCAGGAAGGGGAAGGGGAAGAGGGAGCCACTTCCGATGGAGAAAAAAAGAGAGAAGGCATCACACCCTGGGCATCTTTCAAAAAGATGGTGACGCCTAAGAGACGCGTACGAAGGCCCTCCGAAAGTGATAAAGAAGATGACCTGGACAAGGTGAAGAGCGCCACCTTGTCTTCCACGGAGAGTGCAGTCTCTGAAATGCAAGAAGAAATCAAAGGAACTGGAGAAGAGCCGAAGCCAGAAGAACCAAAGCGCAAGGTGGACACGTCTGTGTCGTGGGAAGCTTTAATCTGTGTGGGGTCATCTAAGAAAAGAGCAAGGAAAGGATCATCTTCTGATGAGGAAGGAGGACCGAAAACCACTGGAACAGACAGCTACAGAGCAGAGGAGGCCGGCAAAGACAAAGAATCAGGAAGCATCGCCGTCCTCACCAGCTCCCAGGATCAGGATCAGGGGCCAGGAAGCTCCTCACCCGAGCCAGCTGGAAGCCCTTCTGAAGGGGAGGGTGTTTCCACCTGGGAGTCCTTTAAGAGATTAGTCACCCCAAGAAAAAAATCCAAATCGAAACTGGAAGAGAAAACCGAAGACCTCGGTATGGAACATTTAGCTTCAGAGGTTGAACCCGGGAAGGAAGAATCTTGGGTTTCCATTAAGAAATTTATTCCGGGTCGTCGGAAGAAAAGGTTGGATGGGAAACAAGAACAAGCTGCCACAGAAGACCCAGGGCCCACAGAAGTCAACGAAGATGATCCTGATGTCCCAGCCGTGGTCCCTCTGTCTGAGTACGATGCGGTGGAGAGGGAGAAACTGGAGGCCCAGCAGGCCCTCCGAAGTGCAGACAGGTCCAAAGAAAAGATGCCTGTGGATGTGTCTGAGGAACTCAGCAAGAATCTGGTTCAGACAGTGACTGTGGCCATCATCGATGGGACAAGAGCAGTTACCAATATTGAAGAACGGTCTCCTTCTTGGATATCTGCTTCAGTGACAGAACCCATTGAACAAGCAGAAGATGAAGCCACACCATTAACTGGGGAAGTCACTGAAAGAGAAGTCATTGCAGAGGAAACCCCCGTGGTTACCCGGACTTTGCCAGAGAGCGGAGAGGCTCATGAAGACACGATGGTCAGCGAGGTGGAGTTGACTTCTGAGGCTGTGACGGCTGTAGAGACTACTGAGGCACTGGGTGCCGAAGAAGCCACTGAAGCATCTGGTGCTGAAGAGACTACGGAAATGGTGTCGGCAGTTTCCCAGTTGACCGAATCCCTGGACACCACTGAGGAAGCCACCCCAGTTCAAGAGGTAGAAGGTGACGTGCCAGACATGGAAGACCAGGAGAGGCGGACTCAAGCCATCCTGCAGGCAGTTGCAGAAAAAGTAAAAAAGGAATCCCAGCTGCCTGACACCAGGGGGCCAGAAGATGTGATCCAGACCACACAGAAAGAGGAACCCAAGGTGCCAGAGGTGGAAGGAGCAGAAGAGGATTCCGAGGTGCTGGGTCCGAGGAGAGAGGTGGATGTGCCTGCACAAGAAACCAAGCCTGAGCGTGTTACACCAGGCCCTATCCTTACACAGACTGGCCCTGAAAGCTTTGAAAATGTTCCTCATGTCCCAGGGAGTGTAGAGTCCAGGAAACCTGAAACCACTTGTCAAGAGGAAACTTTAGCTGGGGTCAAGTCCCAGGAGAATACGACGGAAGAGGCTCTTCCCCCTGACACAGCTGAAACCCTGACAGACAGCGGGACCAATGGAAGCACCCCCGTAGCAGATTTTGATGCTCTAGATACTATACAGCAAGATGAGATCGTGGAAAGCCAAGGAGATGACGTGGATGTATCCAGTACCCAGTCACAGGTCACACAGGCAGAGGCTGTTCCTGTGCAGAAAGAGGGGCCTCTATCACCACCTAGTTTTCAATCCCAGGAAGAAAGTATAGAGCAGTCAAAAATGGAAGGAATTCTAGAACATACAGATCAAGAGGTGTCAGTGGAAGCTAGGCCCGTTTTGTCTAAGCCTGAGGTGATGCAAGAGACTGGCCAGTTTGCTGAAGAGGAAGTCAAAGATGGACGATGTGTTGAAGGACCGGAGGTGCCTTCACACACAGACAAAAGTGCCAGTCAGGAAAAGGCCACTGAAGTTGCCCTTACAGGTGAGGGGACCAATGGACTGGCATGGGAGAAGAATGATAATACTGAACTCCAGAGTCCAAGCCCAGAGATGGCAGCTCAGGTAGAAAGGGAGAAGACTGAAGCAAAGCCAGCGCAGATGAGTGAAGAAAAACTTGAGCCCAAACCAGCTGTTCCCAGATCTGAAGAGCCCAGCCAGCAACTGGCTGAGACAGCTAGTGTGCCTGGCCTGGATGGGAGAAGGGAAGTGAGCAACCTTGAAGGATGCTCTCCTGGTCCAGATCAAAAGGAAGCGGGACGCACAGAGATTGAAGTTCAGAGGCCTGAGGCATCAGGATCTCTAACAGCAGTGGAGGAAAAGGTCTTAGGAGAAACTGTTGAGATTTCAGAAACAGGTGAAATTTTGGAGTGTGCAGGTGCACGTTTAGGACCAGCAGAGAAAACCTCTGAAAAAGACGACTGGATCCCTCAGCCAGGGGACAGCCATGCGCTCGCGGGGCCCGAGTCTCAGGCAGAATCCATGCCAGTAATAGTATCTGCCACTCCCGAAAGAGGCCTGCCTTCTGACCTGGAAGGAGAGAAGAGCACATCACAGAAACAGAAGTTAGATGAAGACGACGAGGAGCAGATTGGTCACCAGGAAAGCAAAATGAATGTACTGAGAGAAGATCCCATGGGTGAAAATGAAAGTTTGGAACTTGAGACCCAGAGCAGTAAGCTCGTCCAAAACATCATTCAGACAGTCGTTGACCAGTTCGCACGGACAGAAGAAACAGCCACAGACGTGTTCACAACTGATTTACAGATGCAGACCCCCCTGATGCAAGCTGTTAGCCAGGAGGCCGCAAAGAAACCCAAGGCACCTGCACAGGATGAAATGGAAGCTACTGCAGCCCAAGAGGTGCCAGAGCTAACTGCTGTGCATCCACCGCTTGCTGATGCTTCCAAAGATGTGAGCGGAGTTGCTGAGAAGATTGGGACAGTTGAGGTCAAAAGCTCCAATGTAAAAGACCCACAGTGTGAAGAGCTGATTCTATCATCCAAGGCAGAGGGAGATGGAACGGGAATGAAATCTGTGTCAGATGAGGGTCAGGCTGAATTAGGAGAAAGAACAAAGAAGTCACCATTTGAGCCCAAAGAAGATGAAAAAGGAGATGCTGCTGATCACCCGGAGAACCAAAGCTCAACCCTGGCAGATGCTGATGCCTCGGGAGACTTGACCAAAGAGTCCCTGGATGCCAATGGACCAAAACCGAAAGAGGAGGAAGATGCCCAGGAAGTTGGATTTCAGGGAGGAAAAGTGCACAGTGAGTCAGATAAGGAGACCAAACCCCAAACAGAAGAGGAGATACAGAAACACGGGAGAGAACTGGCAAAACCCGAACTTGCAGAATCCTAAGACATCGTGTAAGTAAGCTTCCTTTCCTTCTAAAGAGATTTCTCCCCCTTTATACCATTAGATGCCAAATCTGTTATAAGGGAGTTGGGAATCCAAATATGATTTGATTCAGGTCCTTCAGCTGGGGAAATAACTGTCAACTAGATTAAGAGATTTAGGGCAGTTTAATTTTTTTCTTTATTGAAATGCCATTTAGTCTCATTGGTGTTATGGAAATAATGGCCTCATTTTACTTCTTGTGGAACTGCTTTAGAAGAAGGTAAAGAGCTGGGTGCGGTGGCGCATGCCTATAATCCCAGCACTTTGGGAGGCTGAGACAGGAGTCCTGATTGCGAGTTCAAAGCCAGCCTCAGCAACAGCGAGGCACTAAAGCAAGTCAGTGAAACCCTATCTCTACATAAAACATCAAATAGGGTTGGGGATGTGGCTCAGTGGTCAAGTACCCCTGAGTTCAATCCCCGGTACCAAAAAAAAAAAAAAGATGATGATAAAAGGCATGTGTGTGTTTGGCCGAAGGCATAGGAGATAACATTGTGCATACCCAGCCCCATATCAATTGGTTTGTTGAGTTTTTTTGTTTTACTTTTAAATAACTAGCAGTCAAAGGAGGTTTATATTCAACTGTTTGAATTTTTAGAATTCTTTAGAAACAAGTGGATTTCCTTCTCCCCACCAGCAGCATTAACAAGTGTTTTTGAAGTGTCCAGTGCATACGAACCTGACAGGAAGTACTGCTACATCTACAAGTTTTGTGGTATTTTAGCAAAATATAATGTGGATCCTCACTGGCCTTTCTTTTTTGCATGTGGTGATGGGGACTGAGCTCAGGGCTTTGAGCATATTGAGCATGCACTCTATAACTGAAAAAGACCTCCCTAGTCCGCTACGTTTCTTAAATGTATTTATTTTTATTTATTTGTTATATTTGGTACTGAGGAGTGAACCCAGGGGAGCTTTACCCCTGAAATACATCCCCAGTTCTTTTTGTTTTGAGATAGAATAAGTTGCTGAGGCTGGTCTTGAACTTTTGATCCTCCTTCCTCAGCCTCCTGAGTCACTGGGATTATGGGTGTGTACCACTGCACTCTTGCTATCTTTTTTTCTTTCTTTCTTTTTTTGATAGTGGGGATTGAATTCAGGGGCACTCGACCACTGAGCCACATCCCCATCCCTATTTTGTATTTTTTGCAGAGACAGGGTCTCACAGTTGCTTAGTGCCTCGCTAAGTTGCTGAGGCTGGCTTTGAACTCGCAATCCTCCTGCCTCAGCCTCCGAAGCCACTGGGATTACAGGCGTGCACCACCGCGCCTGGCTTGCACTCTGCTATCTTTTCTTATTTTTAACAGAGGTAAACTATCATATTACTGGGATTCCTGGTTGCTGCA